>CM060920.1:883501685-883886685 GCA_030737875.1 Allium sativum
CGTATTTGGAAATTGGATTTCCGTCTATGAACCGAGGCAAAAGATAGTCCTCAACCGATTCGAGACAATCTAGCCTACCATGTCTCAGGATCAGAGCTCGAGTGACCCTTGGAGCGACAGGGCCGGTCCACCGATGTGGATTAAAATGCCTGAACACTACGTTTCCCCGCCCTTTGGGGCGCAAATGAGCCATCAAATGACTCCATCGGTTCGAGAACGACCGATCAATCCGAGGCGCCTCGCAACAGCAACAACCACATAAGTCAAACTCGTCAGGGCGTGTAAAACCACTGACGCCACTTTTAGCTAGAAAGAAACGCAAGTCCTCCCTGAGGTCCATCTCCCGTTTTTGGTTCATACCGGGTGTGAAACTCGCGAAGTAAACGTTACACAAAGCTACGCCACAAAGGCCGTGCTTTGATCATCACCACAAGACTTTGCTTTTCAACAGAAGCCTCGATCAATTGCCACTTAGGCATGCCACACAGGCAATTCACTCCATGCGATTGATATCCATCAATATATAACCCCTGAGCTCGTACGTCTCAGAGAAGGGCGTTAAGCAAGAGAATAAATTCTCCGCCGCCAAACAGATATATATTTAATAGAGATCAATCACACGGACTAAAATCCAATGTCAGACACACAGTCCATTTACAAGTCCGTTTTGGGTCTGAACGAAACCGGAGGCACCTAGTACCCCGCATATCCATCGATCTCCAAGTACGTCTGGACGATCACCAACTGTTTCCATCTTCTTGGGTGTACAGCCCAATCAAGATCATCAGTAATCACCCAAACGACGTGAAGACTTCCGGTCTTCGACCATCGTCTTCATCTTCGACTTATCATCGTATCAGTTATTCAGAATGGGATAAACCCGGTCTTCCCGAATAACTCGCGTATATTTTAAATAAGTGCTACACAATCACAACATACGCCTCATTCCAATTCGTCAGTCACTAACCGTAAATTAATCAAGAGAATAATTCCCCAAATATTAACCCCGAAGGCCGAAACCAACATCAGATCAATATCCAAAAAACCATTCTGCTTAGCTAACCGACAGTTAGTTTCTGATTTCACATTCATAGGGAAAGGTTCCCATTAATTTTATCCAAGATAAATTTCTTGAATTTACTCTTTAATCTATTTTTGAATATCAATTCAAAACTAGTCGGGATTAGCGATCCTTACCGAAGTAATTTTTTATTTTAATTTCCCCATCCCAACTTATTCATCCCAAGAAGTAAAACTGGTAATACTTCATATCTAACACCACAGTGTTATCGGTAAATTCAATTACCATTTCACGTTCAAATCTAATTAAAGATTTAACTATCGCCTGGAGCAAAAATGGTGATACTCCATTTTCGATCTTTTCAATCTAATTAAAGATTCATTAAAACCCCACTTAGTTTTAATCTTTAACTGGGTTAAAGAATCAGTGTCATTTAAAAACAGAGTTCACGATAAACCCAAAATCACATTCATTAATTATCGGGTTAAAGAACGAGTGTTGTTTAAAACACTGTCCACGATAAACCCAAAAATCAATATCAATTCAATTCCAATTAAATATTATTTAATTGGTACACTTCATCAAATCTAAATAAAAAGATTTAATCTTTTCTCAACTGGGTTCAAGAACAGTGTTAGTGAAGACACCATTCACGACAAACCCAAATCACATTTGATATTCAATACAAGGCTCTGAATAGAAAATATATCGGCTTATATTCAATATCAAATTCTACGACTAACAAATGTCGTATTGGAAATAACGATATAAATATATATCTTTCAAATTTCCATAACAACATCCGTATAATCACGAAATCCAACATCGAAATATTCCGAAGACAATTTCGATTCAAATCCACTCCAATGCAATCATTGGAAATTCTGGTTGTTTTTAAAACCCTTTTCAAATTCAATTTATTTATTTAAAAATAAATAGAATTATATTTCTAGTTCAAAACTAGTTCATTTCGATAAAAATCTATTTTTATCTTTTCAAATATGGAGTTTTTTATCCCAAATCTTCACAAATCATTTCTTATGATTTTACACAAATTATTACTATTTTTAATAATTTTATCAAGGCCTGTACAGTCGATTTCCATCAATGGCCATCGAACTGCACTTACAGCGACCTTTTCAAATTTGATTTGAACGTAACTCCAAATCCAACCGTTAGATTTCAAATTTCTAATATTCGTTAGAAAGCTCTTTTCGATACGAACCCAACGGTTCCGGTTTTAGGAGGATCCGACGGTCGGATCTCCCGTAATGTCCGTTTGAAATAAATGGTCGAAATTCACGAACTGCCGCGGCGCGGCGCATTCTATTCAGGCCATTATATTATATATATAATATATATAATATATACTTCGTCGATTTCTATTTAAAACGAATTATATAAATAGTTTTAAATTCGTTTCAAAAGCAATTTCAACTTCCTTTCCAATTCAAATCAAAATTGAATTCTTCTTTATAAATTCGTTTTAAAATTCATTTCTATTCAATTCAAATTTCAATTCAATTTGAATTCATTTCAATTCATTTCGAAACCGTTTTCAATTCAATTTGAATTCGTTTTCAATTCAATTCATTTCGAAATCGTTTAAAATCGATATAAATATCGTTCACGTCAAAATGGCGTCAATCTAATCAACACGGCTTCATAAATTTCTATTTTGAAATATTCTATTTCAAATATTTCCTTTTCAAAATAGTTGTTATTATCAAAATATTTCGTTCAACACATGACCAATCTCAATGGATGAGTACTGTCAACACATGAACTTTTATTTTATAATATTCTTTATTTTTCTAATTGGAATGAGGCCCAATCAATTACCATATAAAGTTAATTATATGGATTTTCATACAACACATGTATATAATAACATTGAAAAATAATCAACCATCAACCAAAGTGCATTACACTGTATAAGCATCAAATATAGATATCTAACGCTTATAACAGCCTGTCAATCGATCGATCGACATATTTAATCAATCAGGATGAGTGAACTTCAAATTTCATCCTAACACCCGTGTGGGGTTTCAAACAATCCAACACAGATTTTAGTTGTGCAGTTGGGCGATGTGTAAAATTTATCGACCCAATCAATGTCCTTCAAATAGGTGTACATAAACAAACCGTTCGGTTTGTAAATGAATATTTTATTTTATTCTGTTCACGTTAAAAATTATATTTTTAACGATAAAAACATTTTATTCCAACATATGAATTTCTATTCAGTTCATTCTTTAAATAAAATGTTATTTTTATTTTTCTAACATATTTTAGAAAATTTCGGCGGCATACCGGCACGATACTAGAAACGGGACGAGGCCTAGCCTAATCCCCGATCTAGTGAAGGCCCACGCCATTCACACATCAATCAAATCACCAAACAACCAAATTCAAATCAAATCATATAACTAATCTATGCAACCAAACAAACAAGTCCATGGTCTGTGGACGATTGTGTCGGGTGCTACTAAGCACCATTTGCATCCTAGTATATATATAAAAATAGAAATGAAATTGAAAGGTGAGAAATTCTCACAGATAGCTATCCAAACATCTTGACTCTTCTTTGATAGAAATCTTCGTCGTCATCGCATCTTCGTTGTTGTAGCCACTACATATGTAAAAATCGAATTTTTACTTCGTTATTCAATATATAAAAATCGAATTTTTATTTCGAAGTTCAATATATAAAAATCATATTTTTATTTCGAAGTTCAATATATAAAAATCATATTTTTACGCATACAAAAAAAAAAATCTGTGCTTTCTTTACATCAAATCTATTTTTATTTTCTCTTGTAAAACAATTTTATTTTCTCTTTTAAAAACAATTATATTTTCTCTTTTAAAAACAATTATATTTTCTCTTTTAAACTATATTTTCTCTTTTAAACTATATGCTAATTTATTTTCAAACAATAACCAATTCATTTAGAACAAAACTGATGTAAATTTTATAAACTGATTTCATACATGCTAAGATATATTTTAAAAACTATATTTTTATTTTCAAAAATATTTATAACTGATTAATTAAAAAAACAATTTGTAATAGAAATTAGTGTTGAAAAGGGTTTAAAATATATCACCTTTCTCGCGTTCAAAGTTCTGGACCTCGCCGTATTGGAGCCGCCACCTAGGGTTGGCAACCGCCACTGCCACAACTGTCGGGACTTCGATCAGACATCGCCATCTCGCAGGGCTTCGGAAGGGCTTCCTGCGCCATCCTGTAACGTCGAACTCGACATCAAATTCATGCTGGAATTCGCCTGGGAGCGGCGTCGGTTGTTTTCACGAGGGGGGGGGGGGGTTCGAACAGCAATCGCGAGCGAGGGGGGGCTTCGGTCGGCGGTGGGGTGAACGGAGGTGGAGCGCCTCCGGCGGCGTCATCGACGGCCCTCCGTCGCCCGTTTTCTCTCTTCCCCCCCTTTTTTTATATACGATTGAATTTCTATCGGGGGGGGGGGGGGGCTGGAGTATAAAGAGAGAAAGGGGGCTTTTTATATTTAATTATTTATTTTATTATTTTATATTTTTCCAAACCCTAATTGTTGACTTTTCATTTGAACTCAGAATCGAACCCACCGACTGTCGCCCCTAGCGTTCTACCCCCATTCCGAACACAATGGGATATGCCACGCAAGCTGATTCGGCTGTTTCGATCTGTTTCCGTTAAATTTACATTTAAATTACTATATTCAATTTTAAACGTACATTTCAATTTACCGGGGCCACATACTAACTAGAAAATTTCCCGAAAAATATTTTCTAGCTTCGTATTGACGATACGGTCCTAACAAAACTAGTTTCGTCGAATTCTGAGGCCGTTTGAAAAATGGCCAATTTCCAGTCGATTAAAATCAACTGAAACTGGTCAAACGCGTTTTCCTTTGCCACGCTCACATATTGATTCTAAAACTTATGAAATTTAAAACCTAGCAATAATTTGACATCACGGACCCAACAAAACTAGTTTCGTCGAAATCCGAGGTCATTTGCAAAATGTCCATTTTTAAGGGCCTGAATTCCATAGCGACTATTCAGAATTTTCAACTGAACATATCTTTTGATTCCCGCTATGAAATTTCGATCTTTCGGATTCGTTGGAAAGATATTATCAATTAGATCATATCATTTTTGGTTTCACTAAAATCCGGATTGTTTTGCACCCGGTAAATTCAATTGAAGTTTGAAATCGAATTATCGAACTACCGCGCCATTTTCAATTCTATTTATAATTATATAGAAATATTTATATTCTAACGACGACGCGTATAAATATATACGTTCGAATTATATTCAAAATAAATTTCTCGTCGATATTATTTAAAATAATTCATTTTAAATAATCAAAATTCGCTAAAATAGCCAAAATAAAAATTTTAAACTGGCCCAGATTTTCGGGTTGTTACAATCTCCCCCACTTAAAACTTTTCGTCCCCGAAAAGGAACAAAGTCGAAAGCGGTTTGATTAATCAACTCTACGTTCGATCTGGCTTCCATTCTCCAACTTTTCAGTTTCTGAGAATTTTCAAAATTTCAAAAATTTGGCTAACACCCTAAATTTTCGAAAAATTTCGCCATAACCTCCCCTGCAATGGGAGCATCGGGGAATTTCAAATAGCTTCCCCGGTCCTTCGGATCTCAAAAAGAAAAAGAAAAAGCCAAGCGTCTAGCCAATAGGCTCATAAAATCATCATCACCCAAACAAAACAGTAAATTATGTAGTAAACATGTACCTATTTGTCGGGCAAACAAATTTTATTCTCTGCTCTAGCCTCCTTGCTATGACCTGTTCAATGTAAGTATAGGTATATGCAAGCAAATGCGACCAATTTTCAATATAATTCAATATGTGATTCAATTAGGCTAAATGGCTAAAAATTAGCAAACAAATAAACAAACAACACAAACAACAATCAATTAGTGAATTAGAGTTTCAAATTCATAATTTTGTTACATATACAAAAATCATGTTTTTGATGCCAAATCACAACAATAGGCCCTATCTAATTTTTGGTTCTCACACCAGTCTAATGGAAATATATAGATATCACACCTTCGTCACTCGAATATAAGTGCTAGTAACGCTGCAGCATTTTCAGAACCATCCCCGGGCAACTAGAGTGTGATCCTATATCTATCCAGTATATTAAAACTTTGAATATACGTTTGCAAGGCGTATATGCAAATTCTTTATATACTGGACTATCCAAATCAATATAAACTAAATAATCAAATACGAATAATTGACTTTAAATTTTCAAAACAAAATTTGTTTTCATTTTAAAAAATATACCCTTCACACTCGTTCTAGGATACATCTGATCCCATCTCTAACGAGTCATTCCCATTGGATATTACTAACCCAATATCTGATGAATTCTTTCGTATGGTTCTAATGTGTCTTGTTCTCTGCTTTGTAAACCAAAGCTCTGATACCAACTGTGACGAGAAGGAATTTTGCTCGGTCCGAACCAGTCGCTAAACCGACCCAGACCGCTCGAAATGCCCTATCGTTTTGAGAACAAGACAAAACAGAACGCATACAGTAGAACATTTCATTGTATATTACAACAATGCATCAGATTACAAGAATATACAGAGTATAAATGAATATTACACAGAAATATCTGAGATTTAAATTATATTTAAATACAACGCAGCGGAAAATAATACAATACACAACTAGAATGAGATATACGGATACAAAGCTTTCCGGATATCGTTCCAGCTGTAAACCAGGATCCTGTGAATATAAATCTGCAAAACCAAAACTACTAGCTGCCCGTGTCAAAATAAGGGCACCCAGAGTTTAGGTTAAAACAATAAACTCCAGGTCAGTCATGTGACTGGTGTGAGAACTATAACAGTAAATCTTTATTTTTAAAGTTAGGTAAATCAAGGGACCACGCCGTATAACACGGAACGGGTTTTCTCCCAAGAATACCAGTGCATAAAACAAACAGCGCAATGCTAAATAAAGAAAAATGAAGCTGTTATAAGACCCAGGTCCCATCACACAATGCAACGCAGCCGAGGATAGGGTTTTCCCTTATAACAGCCAAAGAATACTTGATACGGTTAAAACAAATCATTTGATACTACTATAAGTGCATAGTGTATAAAACAACTTCAAATCATAAGTATCAATCATAGGCGGCATGAGCGCCCCATCCCACTATGTCGCCATCTAGGCTCTACAGATAAAACCGCAAATGTCACGTATTTGGAAATTGGATTTCCGTCTATGAACCGAGGCAAAAGATAGTCCTCAACCGATTCGAGACAATCTAGCCTACCATGTCTCAGGATCAGAGCTCGAGTGACCCTTGGAGCGACAGGGCCGGTCCACCGATGTGGATTAAAATGCCTGAACACTACGTTTCCCCGCCCTTTGGGGCGCAAATGAGCCATCAAATGACTCCATCGGTTCGAGAACGACCGATCAATCCGAGGCGCCTCGCAACAGCAACAACCACATAAGTCAAACTCGTCAGGGCGTGTAAAACCACTGACGCCACTTTTAGCTAGAAAGAAACGCAAGTCCTCCCTGAGGTCCATCTCCCGTTTTTGGTTCATACCGGGTGTGAAACTCGCGAAGTAAACGTTACACAAAGCTACGCCACAAAGGCCGTGCTTTGATCATCACCACAAGACTTTGCTTTTCAACAGAAGCCTCGATCAATTGCCACTTAGGCATGCCACACAGGCAATTCACTCCATGCGATTGATATCCATCAATATATAACCCCTGAGCTCGTACGTCTCAGAGAAGGGCGTTAAGCAAGAGAATAAATTCTCCGCCGCCAAACAGATATATATTTAATAGAGATCAATCACACGGACTAAAATCCAATGTCAGACAAACAGTCCATTTACAAGTCCGTTCTGGGTCTGAACGAAACCGGAGGCACCTAGTACCCCGCATATCCATCGATCTCCAAGTACGTCTGGACGATCACCAACTGTTTCCATCTTCTTGGGTGTACAGCCCAATCAAGATCATCAGTAATCACCCAAACGACGTGAAGACTTCCGGTCTTCGACCATCGTCTTCATCTTCGACTTATCGTCGTATCAGTTATTCAGAATGGGATAAACCCGGTCTTCCCCAATAACTCGCGTATATTTTAAATAAGTGCTACACAATCACAACATACGCCTCATTCCAATTCATCAGTCACTAACCGTAAATTAATCAAGAGAATAAGTCTTCCCGAATAACTGGACATATCCTTTGATTCCCGCTATGAAATTTCGATCTTTCGGATTCGTTGGAAAGATATTATCAATTAGATCCTATCATTTTTGGTTTCACTAAAATCCGGATTGTTTTGCACCCGGTACATTCAATTGAAGTTTGAAATCGAATTATCGAACTACCGCGCCATTTTCAATTCTATTTATAATTATATAGAAATATTTATATTCTAACGACGACGCGTATAAATATATACGTTCGAATTATATTCAAAATAAATTTCTCGTCGATATTATTTAAAATAATTCATTTTAAATAATCAAAATTCGCTAAAATAGCCAAAATAAAATTTTTAAACTGGCCCAGATTTTCGGGTTGTTACAGGTAATTGACAGTGAATGGTCCAAAGGTGTGGTTTCTAACGTCAATTGACCATTCGGTGAATTGACGCAGTTCTAAAGTTATAAATTATTTTATAACTGGATTTAAGTTCTAAATTAAATTATAAGGAATTTAAATAGAAATTTATAAATATATAATTTAATCGAGTTTTTAAAGGGATTTTTCTTAAAAGGATTATACGAGTTGAAAGCAGATCTAAACCCAAGGATTTACCTATGGGTTGTTAAAATGGGATAATTGTTTGAATAGATATTTTAAATAAATTAAGTTATTTAATTAAGTAAAAGGGAAATGACAAATGAATATTAGTTGATAGTTAATTGATATAATCGACCGCTGTAATTTGAATGGATAACAGGATTTAAATTGATTTAAAATTATTCGTTAAATTTAACGAAGCGTGTGAATTGGTAGTTAATCTTTGATTAACTAAAATCCATAGTGATCATTAAGAGTGTTTAGTGATAAGTATTAGTTAATCCATGATTAACTATAAAGATTGAGGGTTAAATATTAGTTAGTCCTCGATTAACTTTAAATTAAGGAAGTTTTTAAGTGTTTAGTGTAAATGAAATCAACTGTTGATTGGTAACTTTTAAAAGCAATGATTATTCTAGCGAGATTAGCTATTTTAATGTAATAAATATTAAAGTAAGCTATTATTGTATTGTAACAAATAATGGTTTAAGCGATGTCTTTTGAATTTGTATTTAATTAAGAAGGGATAAAATGTCGCTAAGTTCGATCAAAACCAAATAGGAGTTTCATTAAAGGGATTTAAAGATTCAAGTTTCCAACTAGTTTGGATAAACGTGCATTCAAGTAACAAGTGATTAATTGAAAGTAAAGTTCGCTCGAAGGCGGTAAGTGTTATAAAGAGATTATGATTTAAATTCAAAGTGATTTGGTAAATGGAATTAGTGAGTGCATGTAGCAATTTTAAAGAAGGTTTTTTTCTTAATTATTGAAATAAGTGAATAATGTTTTGAGTAAGGGTTATGTTAGTAAATATTTACTTAATTCAAGGAGTTAAGTAAAAGGATTTTGAACGAGAATTCCAAATAAGAGAAACAGTGTTTTAAAACCAGATTTGAAATAAAAAGGGGAAATGAGATTTTGATGTTAGTGGTTAAACTAATATTATTCTGAGGTAAGAATGGGTCGATCAAGGTCTGAGAGGTAACTAAAATACCCCAACTTGGTTGTCTTCACTATTATCGGGGGATGGTATTAGTTTGAAACGAGTGAAGGTGTTGAATTGGTTTTACTCTATACGAGGGATATTGAACACTAATGCGAAGTTTTGGGAAAATAAATAAGCTTGAAACATTAGGTTTCAAAAGAAATAAGAATATTGATTTCAAATTATATTGAATATTTGTTATTCAATTAGAGTTGATCGAATATAGTAATTGAAATAGAGTTAGTCAAGCATAGTTATTCAGGATGAATTGCCATTGCGTACGACTGGTAGCGTAATTCGCAGGGCTGCAGATAGCCTACGGCAGTCGGATGTTTCCTGAGGGAATCAGGCATAACCATTGTGATCGTTGCGATCTAGAGTCGAGCGAATGGAGTAAGTCGAATATTAGTTAATCGATAGGAGTAATCAAGTCAAGTAATCCAGTGAATTAAATAAGTCGAGGTAGTCAAGTTAGAGTTAATCGATCAAAGTAAAGCAGTCAGAGTTAATCAGAGGAAATTTGGTTAAATACATTATTAAGAGATCAAGTTGTGTTAAGTGATGAATCAGCAAACTGATGTTATTCACACATTTGTTATTCGATAGTTAAATCACCGACTATCGAAGTTGACCAATACGCTTGTTGGTGTGGAAAGAGCGGAATCGAATTCTTATTCAAAACCATTCCGACCAACAATACGTGAAGATATCGGAAGAGGATCGTGATGGAGCGTTGAAGACCATAGATCTTCATAAGTGGAAGAACCACTAACAATCTCTGAGTCGACGCAGAGATATACTGGGGTTCTATCATGGTTGAAGATGTGGATTGCAAGAACTTCTCGCTACTGATCCTTGGGGTGATTCCTATATGAGATGCAGTAGGAGAGTGCCTTCGGTTCATCCTGTTCCTGGATGACTCGTATGGACGGATGTCTGACAGAGTATTTCCAAAGGAATTACATGCGTTGATTTCTCCAAACGTACCATAGTTGATGGTAGAGAAATGGTTATTCTCTAGCCAAATAAACTAGAGTATTTTTGTGGACGTCAATCAAGTGTGATCTGGCGGATCTGACGATGTGGCATCCAAAGTGTATGATGATCAGATGTGTTCTAGCCTCAAGCCTCATCAACCGGGAGATGACAAAAATCGGGCAGGCAGCATGGCTATGTGGGTCGCTCCCATTAGGATATATGATCACTTATCTAGAGAAATTCCTTTTGCTTCTTAAATCTATCGATGCTGTCCCTTTTCGGGCAGAAGGTTGCTGATCCCAACCGCCGGTGATATACATTCGATACTCTCAAGCGAAATGAGTGGTCGGTCATGTGAGGGCTGGGTTGCAAGACGTTCTTGTTGAACCCAGTGTATTCGCCTCTAGAGATACACTATCGGAAGGTGGACCCATACCTTGTCATGTTGGAATCCAATATCCAATAAGCACCCGCGATTTTGGTTCGTATACTATATATGGGGAGCATGAGATGCAAGCGTTCCTCTAGATTGATATTTATTTGAATATAGACATTATGATAATATCAGATCAAGCTATGATTTCAAAAATTGTTTTGGGTTATAGTAAGGTAAAAACCGTCTGTGTTTATGTGTGGACTGGTCTTACTATTATCCTTAGATTTCAGGAAGGATTTTCCAAAAGTTAAACAAGTGTGTGTTATGTGAATTTATCACTAAAAGTATTCCAGACTGACCCGGTGTATTTTGTTTTAAACCAAATGTGCTCGGGTTAGACCGAGTATATTTCCAGGTTAGGTTTGCTTGGAGTTTCAGGAGCTAGAAGTAGGCGGCTTCACCACTAGTTATATATAAAGTTATTTCCGCTATGCAGTTGTATGTTTGAAACCCTGATGATTGGTATGTATATACAAATTGTTTTGTGTAAAGGTATTTGATATTATATTTTTCCCTGTTCCGCTGTGAGATTATGATGTGATGTTTCTTCTTCTTTCTTCTATTCTAATATTTCTTTCTTTCTATTCTCACCCTCTAATTTCTTTCTCATGACAATCCAGTGTTTTCGATGCTTGAATAGTCGACATGGTGATATTATGTCGATTTTCGAGGTCGAAAATCCGCTGGGTCGTTACAACCGACAACACCGTGATGTTAGATATGAAGTATTACCAGTTTTACTTCGTGGGATGAATAGGTTGGGATTGGGAAATTAAAACAAATGATTACTTCGGTATGGTTCGCTAATCCCGACTAGTTTGAATTGATATTCAAAAGAGGATTAAAGAATAAATTTAAAGAATTTGTCTTTGATAAAATTAATGGGAACCTTTCCCTAAGAACGTGAAATTTAGAAACTAACTGTAGGTTAGTAAAGAAGAATGGTTTCCTGTATATTGATCTGATGTTGGTTTCGGCCTTCGGGGTTAATATTTGGGGAATTGTTCTCTTACTAATTTACGGTTAGCGGCTGATTAACTGGAATGAGGCGTATGTTGTGTTTTTGTAACACTTGTTTATAAAATACGCGAGTTATTCGGAAAGGCCGGGTTTATCCCATTCTGAATAACTGTTACGCCGATAAGTCGAAGACGAAGACGGTGGTCGAAGACCGGAGGTCTTCACGTTGTTTGGGTGATTACTGATGATCTTGATTGGGTTGTACACCCAAGAGGAGGGAATCAGTTGGTGATCGTCTAGACGTACTTGGAGATCGATGGATATGTGCGGTACAAGGTGCCTCTGGTTTCGTTTAGACCTAAAACGGACTTGGAAATGGACTGTATGTCTTACATTGGATTTTATTCTATGTGATTTATTTCTATTAAATATATATCTGTTTGGCAGCGGAGAATTTATTCTCTTGCTTAACGCCCTTCTCGGAGACGTACGAGCTCAGGGGTTATATATCGATGGACATCAATCGCATGGAGTGAATTGCCTGTGTGGCATGCCTAAGTGGCAATCGATCAATGCTTCTGTTGAAAATCAAAGTCTTGTGGTTGATGATCAAAGCACGGCCTATGTGGCATAGATTTGTGTAATGTTGATTCGCGAGCCTCACACCCCGGTTGTGAACCAGAAACGGGAGAAGGACCTCAGGGAGGGCATGCGTTTCCTTCTAGCTAGAGGTGGTGTTAGTGCTTAAACCGGCTGACATTTATATTATTTTCACCTGTGTGGTTGTTGCTGTTGTGAGGCGCCTCGGTTATATCGATCGATCCGGGACCGATGGAGTCATTCGTTGGATCATTTACGCCCCAAAGGCAGGGAAACATAGTGTTCAGGCCTAATAATCTACATTGTTAGAGCGTCCTTGACGATCGATGAGGCAGTTGCGACTGTTCCTGAGACATGAGCTAGATTGTCTCGAATCGGTAGAGGACGATCCCTAGCCTCGGTTCACAGATGGAAATCCAATTTCCAAATACGTGACTTTTCGGTTTTGATTGTAGAGCCTAGTATGGCGACATGATATGTGGTACCCATGCCGTCTATGATTGATACTTATGATTTGAAGTTGTTCTATACACTATGCACTTATAATAGTATCAAATGATTTGTTTTAAATGTACCAAGCATGTTTGGCTATTATAAGGGAAAACCCTATCCCCTAGCTTGCGTTGCATTATGTGATAGGACCTAGGTCTTATAATAGCTTCATTTTTTCAAAAAGCATTGCGTTGTTTTGTTATATGCACTGGTATTCTTGGGAGGAAACCCATTCCGTGTTATACGGCATGGTCCCTTGATATATCTGATTTAAAGTGAAGTTTTAAATAACTGTTTTAGTTCTCACACCAGTCACACAACTGACCAAGAGTTTATTGATTTTCACCTAAACTTTGGGTGCCCTTATTTTGACACGGGCGGCTAGTAGTTTTGGTTTTGCAGATTTATATTCACAGGAACCTAGTTTACAGCTAAAATGATATCCGGAAAGCTCTGTATCTGTATACCTCTTCTAGTTGTGTTTTGTATTATTTTCCGCTGCTATGTAATGTATTGTAATCTCAGATATTTTAGAATGTATTTTATTTGTTTATACTCTATATATTCTTGATTCTGATGGAATTAGTGTAATAAGCAACGAAATGTTCTTCTGTTTGCGTTCCAATGTGGTTTGTTCTCAACTCAATCCGTGATTTCCCGTAAGGGGGATTTCGGGTCGTTTCATCGAATTTCCGATCTTTGATAGTCGATACTTAACACCTCCATGGTGTTCGTGTACCGCGGAATCAAATCTCGCAAACTCAATCCATTGGGTTTTTATCAGAGTAAACATGGTGGAATAGAAACAAAAGAGAAGAACAGAATATCACGGCGGAATATAATAAATATAATATTCAATATGACTTTACAGCAAAAACTTTTAAATCGAAACAACATACCATGGATAGTTATAAACACTATCCTTAAATAATACAGCCACATCATCCAAATATATATAGTAGAATACTCCCTGCTTTCCAAAGAAGAGCACCAACTTCTTTGGAATCATCTGGGAACTCCTTAAATCCTGTCCAATCATGAAATACACTCGGATCTGACCCAAGTGTCAAACACTCGAGTCAGGCTTAGATTAACCAGCTTAAGAACTAGATAGAATGTCATACATATCTCAAACCATCATAAAAAATGGTTTTCAAAACTCTGTGCATGCTTTTGCAAAATGAAGTTACCATAAGACCCGCATCCCATCACACATTGCAAACATACACCAACAGGAGCAAGTTTTGCCTTATGATAACCAAGTATGCTTGGTACGCGAAAATCATTTGATATTATCAATAACGTCTATCTTTGAAATCCTTTCCAAAATAAATATATAGACATAGGTACCATTTATTGCATCTACATACATAGGTTACAACTAAAACCGTAAAGGTTCATATTGGAAGTTAGGTTCCATCAATAACCAAGGTAAAGGATCTTCCTTAACCGCATTTGGGCACACCTCTAGCGAGATGTCCGAGGAGCCAACAAATGAGTCCTTTTATATTAGCAAAGCTAGCCTACCTATGCCTGGTGTAGTTCGGGTTCCTCCTGAACACAACGTCCCTTGGTCATTGTCGACCATTATCCGAGGCGCCTTGATCTGTCATCCACATAAGTAAATTGCCTAGGATCCGTAACATGGCATCACTTCTAAACTATAAGGAAACATTTGTCCTTATCTCTGTTATACTTCATCTTGTTTTAACTCATTACCATTTGTGAGGCTTGAAATCTCACTTGCACACAAAGCTCTGCTTTTCAACAAAAACTTTGATCATCAATAGCTCATCACTTAGCATGCCACATTGTAATTTCACAACATATAATCGGTGTCTATTATTAATACACAACCCTCTAAGTACATAAGTCCCAAAGAAGGGTGTAAAGCTTAGAGGATGAATGTAACGACCCGGATTTTCAGCGACTTTGGTTATCGACATAAGCACGATGTCGATAACCAAAACGTCGAAAAATCCTGGTAATTAGTGAAAGAAATTAGAGGGTGGGGAAAGATAAGATAGAAACTTAGAATAGAAGAAGAAGAAGAACACAACATCAGAGTAACACGAATCTCACAGCGGAACGAATAAATATATTTCATAACATAACTTTGAAATACAAATCTGTACTTGAATATACATATCATTATCAAAGTACAGCACTTACAACACAGCGGAAATAACTATAGCTATATGATCCTGAAGCCTCCTGCTCCTAGCTCTTCCAGTATATCTGTAAATCCCGACTACTTGACTGCCCGTACAAATTTAGGCACCCAAGAGTTTAGGGAAAACAACAAAGTAAACTCCGGGTCAGTCATGGGACTGGTGTGAGTAAAACAGTTTAAAACAGTTGAACAAGTAAACGATATCTCATAAGACCACGCCGCATAACGGAACGGGTTTTTCCCTTATGAGAATCCAAAATATCTTTATATCAAAAGCCTTTTGATATTATAATAATGTCTATCAACCATAGTATAGATAATCATCTAGCAGAAACGCTTTCATCTCACGTTCTACATATATAGTATACAATCAAAACCGCAAGCACGTATTGGGTAATGGATTTCCAACTATGACAAGGTATGGAACCACCTTTCGCTTGTGTACCTCTAGAGAGGAATACACTGGGTTCAACAAGAACATCTTGCAACCCGGCCACACATGACCGACCACTCATTTCGCTTGAGCGTATCGAATGTATATCACCAACGGTTGGGATCAGCAACCGTTTCCCGAATGGGACAGTATCGACAATAGATTTTTAGAAGTAAATGAAACTCTAGATCAGGTGATTATACACCCTACTTCGGTGCGACCGACTTAGCCATGCTGCCTGCCCGATTTCTGTCATTTACCGGATGATGAGGCTAGAAATTACGCTTTATCATCACATCAGATTCACTTTGAATGCCACATCGTCAAATCCATCAAATCACCGATTGACGTCCTCAACCATACATTATGTGTTAGCTAAAAGAAGTTTCCTTCTCCGCTTCCACTCTTGGTACAGTTGGAGAAATCGATATACGTGATTGTCTGGAAATACTCTGTCAGACATCCGTCCATACAAGTCATCCAGGAACAGGATGAACCGAAGGAACTATTCTGTAAATAGGATAGCCCTTGCATAACCCCGTCTTCAATTTCCTTGGAATATATGATTCGCAACGCTCATGCCAATACAGAGTGGTTCTTTGGATAATAATCCAACCGGTCTCTCCATATTAACAACGTTAAAATGGTCAAAACTTCGATAGTCTGTGATTTAACTATCGAATAAAACAAGTGTGCAAACAACGATATTATTTCCAAATGGAAATTATATCGATCAAACATCATTTAACATTCATCTCCTTAGTTCATTTTCCATCTCCTATTTCCCCATGTTCAATATTCCTTATTTTCTAAATTGAGAAAATATACGTTATTAACAATGGAAAACATTTCCATTTCTTGTTTTCTTTATTAGAAAACATTTATGGTTTCTTATTTGGAAAACATTTCCAAAGCTTCTTCATTGGACTTAGACAGATGTTTAAACAAACATCACTATGCCAACTCAAACCATTTCCTTTACTGCCGAACTTTAACTATTCCTTAGTTAAAACGAAGCAAATCAAGTTGGGGTAGAACTACCTCTCAGACCTTAACTGAACAACATTCTAACTTTGAAATAGACAAAGTCCACTTTATAACCCTTTACTAACTTCCTTACTTAACCCTCCTTCGAATAGCTATATTCGATTTATTTCTATTTGATTTACTCTATTCACCTAAGCCCTTTCGAATAAACTATATTCGATAACTCCTTTTTCTTTCTATTCGAATAACTATATTCGATTAACTCATTTGCTTCTACTCTAATCGATTAAACTAACATCGATTAACTACTTTAACTTTAACACTAATCGATTAAACTAACATCGATTAACTATTTTTTCTATTCGAATAAACTATTCATTTATAAAGATTTACCTTTAGTGACAGTTCTTCACTTTTCAAATGATTTCCCTTTTATAAAACTCTATTCATTTTAAAAACATTTTTCCCTTTTATTTACTTTCGAAATATTTCCTTTAATAAAATCTGTTGATTTTATAAATATTTCTTTTGTAAAAATCCTTTTCCTTTTCTATATAAAATCCATCGATTTTATATAAATAATTCATTTTCAAAATACACTTTGAAAATATTCTTTTTTTCAACATTCGGTATGTTATGGTATTCAACATATCAAATCACGATGATCAGTATCGTCCAAACACATATAATCGACAACAGATTATATGTCACATCATATATCACAATATATGAAAAACAGTAAAATAAATGTTGAGGAATCCAGTTGGATTCCTCCAACCTGTTTCCCTGCATCACAGATGTTAAATAATATAACATCACATTCAGTTCCATATGATATATTCTGTTAAACAGAATCAATATAGAAATTTAACTAACTGACTAGCAGTTCAATCAACGGTCAACACACAATCAAACAGACAATATTTAACAGTTCTAAGAATACAACTGAAAATATAAACTGTTCAGAGTTGGTGAGTTCTACTCACATTTGCGCGTTAATCGTTTAATAACGGTTTGCGTTTATTTGACTTCGACGGACAATTTATTTCGCCATAAATTGTAACGAGCTCGGATTCACTCCCAATCAGCTCCATTGTGAAGCTCTCGTCCATACGGACCCAACCGTTCGAAATTCTGACCTACTACGAGTGAGATACATCATTTATGAGATTGTATATACATTTATTAAATAAAGCTTTAATATATTTAGAGTTGGGCCTTAACCTTTATATAAAATTCCCGACCCACTACCATAATCCCACCGACCCAGTACGAGCCCCTTCTTCCCCAATACTTACGGTACCTGCTCCTCCACAAGACATGACCGAACTTCCTTCCTCCCTACACTCCAATATACATCACGAAATTTCAAACGAGAACCATCGTTGATCTCCTCTTCTGAATCTCAATCCACCCGTACCACTTTCAACACACTCGCACCAGTCCTGGGAGTTCCGTCGAGACCCCAAACCGTCGATCTCAGAGAGGACATCGAACTCTTTCGTCGCCGAATACCACAAAAATATACCACAAGATGCCATTTGCTCCTCCGAGTACAAATCCCATTTCCAATTCGCGAATTAAAGCATACATCACTGGAAAACATGAACCCTAACTTCACCGTTGATTTTCGAGCCGTGGAAAGTCCACGTCGATCTTTACAAAGCTTGCATCGAAGTGAAGATAAACTTCATACGAGATTGAATACACACTCGGTTGGATTTGTAGGAATTTATTTCTATTTTATCTTCATTTTTTTTACTTTTGCATTTTGCTGGATAAAAATGGATATGAGTGGCGGCTCATTCCTTTCTTGTTGCGTTTATACAGGATGAGATGTGGTTGAGAATGCCTCAGGTGTGGCCTTGTTTAGTCCACTAAAGTAGATATTATATTCTTATTTTCATTTTATTATTTGTTTCAGCACTCTAAAAATCCCTACGAACACACATGATATCTAAAAATCATGCAAACCGGCATGCAGCTACAGTTCGACATTACGGTCCCAACGAAACTGGTTTTGTCGAATTCCGACTCCGTTTGCTCACACAGCGCATTTTTAACTGTCAAATTACTGACTGTTTCTCACTCTAAAAATCCGTACGGCCACATACTAACTCTTAAAATCACGGAAACTGACATCTAGCAATAATTTAATATTGCGGATCCAACAAAATTAGTTTCGTCGAATTCCGACTTCGTTTGCAAAAGTGGCTATTTTTAAAGCTCTAAATGACTCATTTAAATATATAAATATATTTAAATATTATTAAATAAAATAATATTATCGTATATATTCACAGTGGAATACCGTACAGCTCTAGAATATTCCTCTATGAATTTCTAACTCGATATTTCAAATCTGGGTCAACCCGATATTCGATTTATTTTGAAATTCCTTTTTAAAATATAAATAATCCCTTTATAAATTATAAAGGAATTCCACGGCGATTTTTCTAAAATTTGATTTGGACATATCTCAAAATATACACAATGAAATCCCGATTTTTCTTTTCCACTAGAAAGATATACTCCACCAGCTCCACACGTTTCTTGTTTCACAGAAATCCGGCTTAAAACGACTTCTTTATATTCAGTTGAATTTCGAATCGCCAATTTGCGAACTGCAGCGCCATTTCAAGCTTGTTTATAATTATAATATAAACTATACGTTCAAACTGTCGTCGATTTAATATATTCGTTATTCAAATTCAATTCCAAGCTGAATTAAATATCATAGATGATCCGGTTCACACCATATCGTCATTTCAGCCAATTCTGATTATTTCAGAATCAAATATATTATTTAATTATTATTTTAAATAAATGTTCACTATTATTTTATTCCACGACCATTAAATTCTCTAAATCACCATTTCAACAATTGAATAAATTAATTATAATACCCCTGTCAATGCGGGTCATTACAATCTTCCCCACTTAAAATAATTTCGTCCTCGAAATTGCTAAAAAGTAGGGGACGACCCTATCGACTGGTTAGAACATATTTGTTCACTTCTTAACTTCAATTTCAACTGAACCAATTTAAATTCAATTAAATTATTAATTAATTCTTATCAACGAAAATTTTCAGAAATCCTGAAAATTCTCTAACGCCTTAACTCTTCGAAAAATTTCGCCAGCACCTCCTTTGTACTGGTCAATCGGTCAAACTCCAACTCGCCTCTTTGGGCCACCTCCAGCCCAAAAGAAAATCAAACAGCCAAGCGGCTTGCCAATTCGGCTCATAAATCTTATATCCAATAGAAATATAAACTGATACCTTTTTTGTCGGCATATCATTATATCCTTTCCACCTATTATCAATTCAGCGGATACCAGGGTCATCCCAATCAAATTCCCATCTGCTTTTATCCACGACACAACCATTCGCTTATATCCTAAGTCGAAATTTATTTCAAATTCGAGTTCCATTCTCGATTTCAAACTCTTAACTTCCCAATCCAATTTTCATTTCAAATTCTTATTCGATTTCAATTCCACTTTAGTTACCACTTAATTGACTTTACTTTAATTCAAATCTGCTTTCACAAATTTTTGTTAAATTTGTTTTTAATTCAAACAGTCTTTCCCTGGGAGTTTTTAAACAGTTTACTCTTTTCAAAAATCAAATTTTCTTTTTGAACATGTCACTGAGCCCTTAATTAATATTCCATTAGTTAAATCACTTCTCTATTTCTTTATTAATATTTGTTAACCAAATATTTTCAATAACCTTATTGGCCCTTTTATGTTATTTGGAAAACATTTCCGAATTCCGCCTTCCTTTATTTTCTAAACTTTAGAAAATATATGCTATTTCTAATTGGAAAATATTCCAATTACTTATCTCTTTTTTCTCGATCTCGTTTATTTCTATACTTAGGAAATGGCTATTATTCTATTTCCCAGCTTATGCATATTTGGTTAAAACGGATGTTGTGTAAAACATCGTTACGACAACCCAAATACTATATTCAACTAACTCTTATTCAACATTGATCTTCGAGCCTGAAATCTTACTATTTATTTGTTAATAATGAAATCAATCAAGTTGGGGTATAACTACCTCTCAGACCTTGACTGAACAACATTTATAACGTCAAAACAGATACGACTACTTACTCGAATAATCAATACCATACAACTACTTATTCACTTTTAAACACGTATACGCTTTCTCTTTCTATCCTGACTAGATTTTATTCTTAGACTTCCTTTTTTATTTTACTGTTCTATTTTTAAGTTCGTTTTCTTATCGACTTCTATATATATATATCGATACGTTGATTTCTAACTATCAAATTATCTTAAAAATATTCTAACTGCTTAAATTTCCGGAAAAATTCGCCATAACCTCCTTTGTATCGGGAGCATCGGGATATTTCAAATAGCCTCCCATGGCCCTCACCAATCCAAAAGAAAAGGAAAAGGCCAAGCGGCTAGCCGATACGGCGCATAAAATCTCAAATATGAATTAAATACATACCATTCCGTCGAGCATTCTATTTATATACCTTCATATCTATCCATACCTATCTCATGTATATTTATACATTTCTAATTCATTTCAACTTAATCCAATCATTTTAACTTAGTTCGTTAAGTGATTTTAAAATTACTGGTTTGCCCATTTCACCTTTTTATTTGAATATACATGTTCAAATATAGATTTAACTTGTTTATCAACTAATTTAATGCCATTTCAATTTTATTTGAAATCTATATTCAAATTCCATTTCTATTTGAATTCTATATTCAATTTTTTCATTATTACTCTATATGAATTCTATATTCATTTTCCATTATTTAAATCTTCTTTATTCAAATCTCATTTGAATTTCTATATTCAAATCCCCTTTGAATTTTCTTTATTCAAATTCGATGTTTGAACTTCCTTTCTTCAAATTCCTTTTCAAACATTCTTTATTCATTCCTTACATAAGTCTTGATTTCAATTCCTTTTGAAATCGATATTACTACCTTTGGAAAATAGGTTCCCCTTTCAACTTCACACTTGTATTTTTATTTATGAATTATCCAATGATAATTCTTTTCACTTCATTTTATAAACTTCGTTTATAAAAGAACTATTTATAAACTTTGTTTATAAAGGAACTTCTCGTTTTATTTCTTTTAAAACAAGTTAATATTTCAAATCTATTTAAAAATTCAAATTCTATATTCTAAATCCCATTTTGAAATTCAACACAACTTGTCTTCCCCAAACCAAATTCAAAACAGTATCTCTGGTAGTAATTCGTCACTTACAACTCGAAAATGAATACTGATGATGCAGCTGTCATCATCAGAATCTATTTTCCAGCGATCGAAGTGAGTTCAATACTATAAAACCATTTCTAAACATTTCCACTTTGAAATTCATTTCAAAATATAATTCACACTGACTGTAAAACAATTTAAAATCTCCCAGGATCTTAAATTTTCCTTATTTTTAATCCAAATCTATTTACAAACACTTATCCAATTCTCCAGAGTTTTAATTCAATTTCTGGTTTTAATTTCAGATTTAACTCATCTGATTTCATGTATTTCGCTTATATGAATTCTAATTTGTTATTTACATAACCATTTAATTTATAATCTTACTCGATTATAGTAACAACCAATATATCCACTATATTATAATTTTGGTATATATATTCTCTATATCAAGATATACCTTGGGTAACTTATTTTAATTTACCCTCTTTTCAAAACATACCATGATGGTTCATCGTATTCAAGTGTTTAGTAACTCCTACCGATACAGTGGATCAAACTGATCGACCAGAACTCATAAACGACTCAACCAATGAATCTCCACAATATAAAATAAATTTTTTATATCGAATAACAAATACGTTCACTCGTATATATACACTCAAACTCAATCTAGGGTATTACTAACCCTATCTCTACCGAGTCACGCCACAGAGCCAAGTAATTCTTAACCTCGCTCTGATACCAACTGTAACGACCCAGATTTTCAGCGACTTTGGTTATCGACATAAGCACGATGTCGATAACCAAAACGTCGAAAAATCCTGGTAATTAGTGAAAGAAATTAGAGGGTGAGGAAAGATAAGATAGAAACTTAGAATAGAAGAAGAAGAAGAAGAACACAACATCAGAGTAACACGAATCTCACAGCGGAACGAATATATATATTTCATAACATAACTTTGAAATACAAATCTGTACTTGAATATACATATCATTATCAAAGTACAACACTTACAACACAACGGAAATAACTATAGCTATATGATCCTGAAGCCTCCTGCTCCTAGCTCTTCCAGTATATCTGTAAATCCCGACTACTTGACTGCCCGTACAAATTTAGGCACCCAAGAGTTTAGGGAAAACAACAAAGTAAACTCTGGGTCAGTCATGGGACTGGTGTGAGTAAAACAGTTTAAAACAGTTGAACAAGTAAACGATATCTCATAAGACCACGCCGCATAACGGAACGGGTTTTTCCCTTATGAGAATCCAAAATATATTTATATCAAAAACCTTTTGATATTATAATAATGTCTATCAACCACAGTATAGATAATCATCTAGCAGAAACGCTTTCATCTCACGTTCTACATATATAGTATACAATCAAAACCGCAAGCACGTATTGGGTAATGGATTTCCAACTATGACAAGGTATGGAACCACCTTTCGCTTGTGTACCTCTAGAGAGGAATACACTGGGTTCAACAAGAACATCTTGCAACCCGGCCACACATGACCGACCACTCATTTCGCTTGAGCGTATCGAATGTATATCACCAACGGTTGGGATCAGCAACCATTTCCCGAATGGGACAGTATCGACAATAGATTTTTAGAAGTAAATGAAACTCTAGATCAGGTGATTATACACCCTACTTCGGTGCGACCGACTTAGCCATGCTGCCTGCTCGATTTCTGTCATTTACCGGATGATGAGGCTAGAAACTACGCTTTATCATCACATCAGATTCACTTTGAATGCCACATCGTCAAATCCATCAAATCACCGATTGACGTCCTCAACCATACATTATGTGTTAGCTAAAAGAAGTTTCCTTCTCCGCTTCCACTCTTGGTACAGTTGGAGAAATCGATATACGTGATTGTCTGGAAATACTCTGTCAGACATCCGTCCATACAAGTCATCCAGGAACAGGATGAACCGAAGGAACTATTCTGTAAACAGGATAGCCCTTGCATAACCCCGTCTTCAATTTCCTTGGAATATATGATTCGCAACACTTATGCCAATACAGAGTGGTTCTTTGGATAATAATCCAACCGGTCACTCCATATTAACAATGTTAAAATGGTCAAAACTTCGATAGTCTGTGATTTAACTATCGAATAAAACAAGTGTGCAAACAACGATATTATTTCCAAATGGAAATTATATCGATCAAACATCATTTAACATTCATCTCCTTAGTTCATTTTCCATCTCCCGTTTCCCTATGTTCAATATTCCTTATTTTCTAAATTGGGAAAATATACGTTATTAACAATGGAAAACATTTCCATTTCTTGTTTTCTTTATTAGAAAACATTTCTGGTTTCTTATTTGGAAAACATTTCCAAAGCTTCTTCATTGGACTTAGACAGATGTTTAAACAAACATCACTATGCCAACTCAAACCATTTCCTTTACTACCGAACCTTAACTATTCCTTAGTTAAAACGAAGCCAATCAAGTTGGGGTAGAACTACCTCTCAGACCTTAACTGAACACCATTCTAACTTTGAAATAGACAAAATCCACTTTACAACCCTTTACTAACTTCCTTACTTAACCCTCCTTCGAATAGCTATATTCGATTTACTCTATTTGATTTACTCTATTTGATTTACCCTATTTGATTTACTCTATTCACTTAACCCCTTTCGAATAAACTATATTCGATAACTCCTTTTTCTTTCTATTCGAATAACTATATTCAATTAACTCATTTGCTTCTGCTCTAATCGATTAAACTAACATCGATTAACTACTTTAACTTTAACACTAATCGATTAAACTAACATCGATTAACTATTTTTTTCTATTCGAATAAACTATTCATTTATAAAGATTTACCTTTAGTGACAGTTCTTCACTTTTCAAATGATTTCCCTTTTATAAAACTCTATTCATTTTAAAAACATTTTTCCCTTTTATTTACTTTCGAAATATTTCCTTTAATAAAATCTGTTGATTTTATAAATATTTCTTTTGTAAAAATCCTTTCCCTTTTCTATATAAAATCCATCGATTTTATATAAATAATTCATTTTCAAAATACACTTTGAAAATATTCTTTTTTTCAACATTCGGTATGTTATGGTATTCAACATATCAAATCACGATGATCAGTATCGTCCAAACACATATAATCGACAACAGATTATATGTCACATCATATATCACAATATATGAAAAACAGTAAAATAAATGTTGAGGAATCCAGTTGGATTCCTCCAACCTGTTTCCCTGCATCACAGATGTTAAATAATATAACATCACTTTCAGTTCCATATGATATATTCTGTTAAACAGAATCAATATAGAAATTTAACTAACTGACTAGCAGTTCAATCAACGGTCAACACACAATCAAACAACTAATATTTAATAGTTCTAAGAATACAACTGAAAATATAAACTGTTCAGAGTTGGTGAGTTTTACTCACATTGGCGCGTTAATCGTTTAATAACGGTTTGCATTTATTTGACTTCGACGGACAATTTATTTCGCCATAAATTGTAACGAGCTCGGATTCACTCCCAGTCAGCTCCATTGTGAAGTTCTCGTCCATACGGTCCCAACGGACCCAACCGTTCGAATTTCTGACCTACTACGAGTGAGATACATCATTTATGAGATTGTATATACATTTATTAAATAAATCTTTAATATATTTAGAGTTGGGCCTTAACCTTTATATAAAATTCCCGGCCCACTACCATAATCCCACCGACCCAGTACGAGCCCCTTCTTCCCCAATACTTACGGTACCTGCTCCTCCACAAGACATGACCGAACTTCCTTTCTCCCTACACTCCAATATACATCACGAAATTTCAAACGAGAACCATCGTTGATATCCTCTTCTGAATCTCAATCCACCCGTACCACTTTCAACACACTCGCACCAGTCCTGGGAGTTCCGTCGAGACCCCAAACCGTCGATCTCAGAGAGGACATCGAACTCTTTCGTCGCCGAATACCACAAAAATATACCACAAGATGCCATTTGCTCCTCCGAGTACAAATCCCATTTCCAATTCGCGAATTAAAGCTTACATCACTGGAAAACATGAACCCTAACTTCACCGTTGATTTTCGAGCCGCGGAAAGTCCACGTCGATCTTTACAAAGCTTGCATCGAAGTGAAGATAAACTTCATACGAGATTGAATACACACTCGGTTGGATTTGTAGGAATTTATTTCTATTTTATCTTCATTTTTTTTACTTTTGCGTTTTGCTGGAAAAAAATGGATATGAGTGGCGGCTCATTCCTTTCTTGTTGCGTTTATACAGGATGAGATGTGGTTGAGAATGCATGAGGTGTGGCCTTGTTTAGTCCACTAAAGTAGATATTATATTCTTATTTTCATTTTATTATTTGTTTCAGCACTCTAAAAATCCCTACGAACACACATGATATCTAAAAATCATGCAAACCGGCATGCAGCTACAGTTCGACATTACGGTCCCAACGAAACTGGTTTCGTCGAATTCCGACTCCGTTTGCTCACACAGCGTATTTTTAACTGTCAAAATACTGACTGTTTCTCACTCTAAAAATCCGTACGGCCACATACTAACTCTTAAAATCACGAAAACTGACATCTAGCAATAATTTAATATTGCGGATCCAACAAAATTAGTTTCGTCGAATTCCGACTTCGTTTGCAAAAGTGGCTATTTTTAAAGCTCTAAATGACTCATTTAAATATATAAATATATTTAAATATTATTAAGTAAAATATTAATAAAATAATATTATCGTATATATTCACAGTGGAATACCATACAGCTCTAGAATATTCCTCTATGAATTTCTAACTTGATATTTCAAATCTGGGTCAACCCGATTTCGATTTATTTTGAAATTCCTTTTTAAAATATAAATAATCCCTTTATAAATTATAAAGGAATTCCACAGCAATTTTTCTAAAATTTGATTTCGACATATCTCAAAATATACACAATGAAATCCCGATTTTTCTCTTCCACTAGAAAGATATATTCCACCAGCTCCACACGTTTCTTGTTTCACAGAAATCCGGCATAAAACGACTTCTGTATATTCAGTTGAAGTTCGAATCGCCAATTTACGAACTGCAGCGCCATTTCAAGCTCGTTTATAATTATAATATAAACTATACGTTCAAACTGTCGTCGATTTAATATATTCGTTATTCAAATTCAATTCCAAGCTGAATTAAATATCACAGATGATCCGGTTCACACCATATCGTCATTTCAGCCAATTCTGATTATTTCAGAATTAAATATATTATTTAATTATTATTTTAAATAAATATTCACTATTATTTTATTCCACGACCATTAAATTCTCTAAATCACCATTTCAACAATTAAATAAATTAATTATAATACCCTGCCAATGCGGGTCATTACAATGAACCCTCTGCCACATATCTGAAATATCATTAAAAGTAATCAATTCATTTTTTCATAAAATAGAACGTCACGTTATGGGTTATGAATGAAACCAAAGGCACTTTATTCCATGACCCTACCAGGGTGCGAAAGTCCTTGCAAACTAAATTGCTTCCAAGTACGATCAAATCGTCGTCATAACATAACCCCATAATTGGGTGGCCACCTGAGGCATCAACGAGCAACCCTTCTGATGTTAAGGTCACCGATCTTCAATCATGATTACCTCCATTTTCATTTGCTTTTATCACGTCGTATAGTTATTTACAATGAGTTGAAACCCGTTCTTTCTGAATAACTAGCACATCTATAGAATGAATAAAGATATACAAGATATCATGAGTCTCATTCTATTTCGGAATATTCTTTTACTTAAATCATTCTTTAAGGGGAAGAATGTAACAATCCAAAATTTTAACAATAAATAAATTAGTTATTTAATTAGATTTCAAAAATAGGAATCTCTACCAATGGTGGAAATTGCCCATGAAACTTTAGCCGTTGCGTTCATCTCGGAATTCTGGTCAACATTCAGGTTTGGAGTTTCACGAACGAAGTCCGTATGAAAAAGTTACCCACGAAATATGATAACAGACGTAAAATAAATAAACCAGAATATATAAATATTTAATACCATATTTAACGCCTCCATTGGTCGATTGGCAATCCAGACGGCCGACAGCAGCGGCCAACCTACTAGGTGCCTGAACTCAATAAGGCTAAGGTTACTGAAGTTATTTAGTTTATATTAATAGAATAATGGACGGATATTAATTAGAGTAAATCCAATGGTTCATGACAATTTCCACTCCTATAAATAAAGGGGCATAACCTCATTCTTTTTAACACAAATCAATAGCCAGCAGCGAACCTCTGCCATTTCCCTTTCTCTTGAAATAAATTCTAAATCAAAAATATAGTCATATACAGTCAATCAAACATAAACCTTATAAATTTGAAAGGGACAATCAAATTCAAGTGGAAAAGGGTATGAACTGACATATAAGCTATTCTTCATCATATTCTCCCCTCTTTACCTATTTTCTTACAAATCTACGAATCTGAAAGTATCTCATTTTCAAAATAAATGTAGATTTGTAAGAATTTAGGAAATGTAGGCCTAAAAGATTATTCAGATTTCATATTTAGATGCTTTTAGGTGAGTGAGAAATTTATATACAAAGTTACAATAACTTATTAACTCGTTTGTATTAGATCTTAAATTTATGCCTTACATTTATCAGATCTGTTTATAATATTGAAAAAAAATAATCTGAACTGATGATTATCAGATCTATTTATGAATGTTGTCAAATCCTTAAAATATAGAATTGTGGTCATAAATAACATTATAATTTGTAGTCTTACTTTATTGTTTATATTATTGCCTACAATGTAGTTTAAAATATATGGTGGTTATTTAAACACCGTAGATCTGGAAATCAGTCCCTCAAAACACTATTAAGATGTAGTTTTATTCCTGATCTGTAGTTTTAGTGTTAAACATTGATTCATGTAACTTTAATTACAAAGGTATAAACCTATTTGTTCTCAATTTTATTAGATTTTAACTTAGTTATTGTAAATGTGCCTTTTTCTCTTCATTACAAAAAAAGGACATTATTTGAAACTAATAAGAAATGTCAAATATTGTAAAAAAGAAAAGTTATGTAAATTCACGTATAAATACACACACACACACACATTTGTGTGTAGTTTATATCAACTATTCCGAATTATACATAATATGTATTTCTTGTGGGTTGAAATGTGTTTGTTCCAATATTTAGGCATAATTTATAATAATTATAGTTGTCAATCTTTTTGTAAGATTTAGAACCTTATTTCAAAATTTGAATGAAAAAAGGAATGTTGGGTTATTAGTTGAACCTATTAAACTTAATAATAATAATAATAATAATAGTAGAAAAATAACTACATTAACTATGCGAAAATACAAATGTAAATATATATACATTATCCATCCAAATTTACGTAAACATCGAGATATATATTATAATGGATGTTTGTGTGTTTGAATGGTTTTTCATTTTATGGAATTATACATGTAAATGTAATCAATATTAAAGGAAAATATTTGTGGTGGCCATTGTAGCAATAAGTGTAATTGATTGCGATAAATAGAGCCATAAATAAATAAATAACTATTGTAGCCTTCATTGATTGGGAAAAACAAATTTAATTAGGTAGTTAAGCCTATTGGTTACAATTCCTAAATTGGCTAGGATTAATGTTGTAAATCCCAATTAGGAAATTAAATTATTACCACACTAACACACAAGGTTAAGCTCAACTTGTGGTAGAAGTCTGCCCGGAACCTCCAGGCATATATAACATCCATAAGTGGTCGGCTTAATGTGAAGGGTCTGGTGCATAAATATGCATATATATATATGTACACACACACACACAACAGACAGTAAATTAATAAATTAGCATTTTTTGTAAGGGTATAACAAACAGATATTTCAAGACTGATAATTAAGGATAATTATTATCATAGGGATTTATGACTACTAGGTTCATGAGTGACATTAATTATAATCAATGGTAGTAAATAACAATTAATTGATAAACTGTTGCCTTAGGACAATCTGATCATTACAGTCATAAATGGCAGTAACCCTATTAAATGGAAATAATGAAATAAATGGGGATTAATGGGTATTAATTGCTATTTTAAATACTAAGTCCAATAAGGAGGATAATTAAATAAATATCCTAGGCTAAGAAGGATACAACTTTCCTTATTTATATCAATTAATCTAGAATTATATTCAAAAGTTAGAGTTGGACTTAGTAGGTTAATGATGCAGGGTCAGTTACCTTATTCGACAAAGTTTGCACTTTCCAACAGTCGAATATATATATCCAACTGGTGTATGATATAATTAACCCAAGGAACTCGTGACAATAGTTAGTTTGTATGAGAAATTATACGGGTATAACTCTATAACGTAGCCTAATTTGAGATTAAGGTCTTAAGTGGTTAGATCCACCTATAAAAATGTATTAAGTGATCGCGTAGCACACCTCCAATAAATGGAAGCACTAAAGGCTAATTGGGTACGAGTTTGATAACGTTCGTGAATAGTCCGCTTCCTTAGGTCTTAATTGACTTGGGTCGGGAAGTCCACCTGGGAATAAGTCATTCGGTTAGGGGTCTTCTATGGTGTACGAATCCTACCTAAACGTAGGGTAAAAAAACGTCCAGTATGGTCATTCCATAGGGCTACCTATCCTACGGGAAGTATTAAGCATCTAGGAGATTATCCAATAAGGACAACTAGATAGTAACGGCCCTCCACCGAGTGGTCTTAAGTAGTTGCTTACTATCTCTCGCCTTATGCGTGGCATAGGTTTATAGGTGTGAATGACGGATGCCGTAATTAGTAGACTTGTAGCTAGTGTCCTCTAGTTTATAATAGCGTTGAGTAAATCATCAAGAGGTATTAAATGACTAACATGTTCTCCTAGGGTCTTAAGTGGTCGAGAGGGTCCAACCTTTATCTATCATTTGATAGTGAGGCATTAACTGACTAAGTATACACAAATAAATAACTAAACTCCGTAGCTAGGAGATCACTTCTCAGTTTAATTAAATTTATGATTTAAAGGCTTCATAGATATACGTGTAAACGTTCTATCTCGATATCGATATTATTAGGAATACTACCATGGGTATGGTAGTTAGAGTCGTGCGTAAACATTTACAGGGTCAGATTAGAATTACTAGCCTTGGTAGGTATATATCTTTGGTTGAACCAAACGGGATATATCTGTGTATTGTAAACTATGTTGTATTCTTCTTGTTCACCAGAACTTGTTGTTCTGTCCCCCTCCTCATTACAACCTCCTAGGTTTTCTAGAGAATGTCGGGTTCTCATAGGTGTCTAAGCTTGGATTTTGGTTCTCGTTCTCTCTCATGCTCGGTATTGACATGGTAACTTACTTTTAAAAAGGTAGTTACTTGAGCTAATAATAGATTATCCTATTTTGTTTCCGCTATGAGTTATTTTATCGTACACTAATTATGCACATGCTCATTTGAAGGTACCAAATTTACATGCTCCATGCTTGGATGTGTTCGGGTTTTGATTTTTGTCAAAATTTGAGCTTACAAAAGTGTGGGGTGTTACATAATGCTTAGGGTCTTGCTAGGCCTAAGCTCAATGTAAAAGAAAAGGGCAAAGGTTTATGCTCACGCAGGGCCTAAACTCAACGCAAAAAAAAAAAAAATGCAATGGAGCAATTATATAGTCCAAATCAGATTTTCATTCAATTGTTCCCCTTTTACAGTTTTCCTATATTTCCAATTTTTAATCCAATTCAATTACTCCAAAATAATTTTAGAATTATCCCCCAAATCTAAGACTAGAAAAGAATAATTTGACATTAGTTATTGGGCATATAAGCCTATGCCTAAAATATGTCTTTTTGGTATTCACCACAATTAAACCGTAAAAATAGAAAAAGGGAAAACAGATCTAAACTTAATAATTCATTGAAATCTGAATATTGATTATACAAAATCTAGGGAATAAACAGATAATTCTATGTGTGTGCATTACACATCATCCATCTGTATGATAACATCCATATATTTCATCCATAGAAATAAATAAATAAAATGTACACAAATCCATATGCATATGCAAGCATCCTATTCAGCCGATCTTAGTTCCTAGTGTGTGTATATGCATCCACCGCACCAACTTGCAAACACTTACACCCATTGGAAAGAACCAAACGTAACATGTCTCAAATACAAGTTTCAACCATATCCTTACCATATATAGGCTCAGATCCTAAGATATATCCTTCCCAAGGATGCCTTAGAAGAAAGTCTCTAATCGAAGAAAAAAGCTATTGATAAAATATCAAAGAGGAAATGTTTGTTAAAAGAACATGGTTAAGGAACTTGAATTCTCCTTTCGAGATAAAAGATTTTATAAATGAATCAGATAGGTTATCACCATATAATGACTTACTATGAACTCGTACTCCCGCCCAATCTTTAGAACTGAATAATTCCTCCTAAGACTGTTAAGTTATTCTAACCAAATCCTGGGGAGAGTTCTTCCATCTCATCCGTCCTTGTTACTTTAGGAAGAAATATTTCAAGTGAACTAATCCATCAAAATATTCCAAGCGAATTAATCCCAAAGCTTACCCTGCCTTAGAACAAGAGTCAAACTTTTCTCTTTGCTATCATCTGATTTCTAATATTTACTTTTACTATCTCGTGTTTCTTTGTTTGTTCCATAGATATTGTCCAACCCTCACATGGACTTATCTATCGTTCAACATCATATAACATTATTTGAAAAATCTTAATAAGGTAAACTTTCAGTTACAAAAAAATCCTTTTTGAATTATGTATATAGTTGCTTTATGAAATTTCCAAAAATACGAATTTCATATCAAAACACATTAGTCCTTCAAAATTTCTATTTCTAAAATTATATACATATTGGGTTTCAACTCAAAGTGGTCCCACAATTTACATTTTCCTCAAAGTACTCCCTCTTTTAATTCCTACCTTGGAACATAATTACCTGTTTGAGATCTCTTTATTCTTTTAATCATTTATTCACTAGTCAAACTTATTACTTTCCTCAATTTTGTGGTCATATAAAGATTTAGTAGTAATTCCTGGGATCAACCTCTTTTTCTAAATGACAAATGTAACACCCCGTGTATTCTATAATAGTGAAATTCACAAATTAAAGTATAACTAATTTCAAATCAAAGAATTAAGGGAAACGGGATACGCCATTGCGTTCGACTCGGAATTCTGCTTGAGATAGAGTCCGAGTTTGTGTAAAACGGACTCCGTATGAGGGAGATATGGCCTCCGGAAGTTTCAGAATTCAGTCTAAAATTCAAACAGATAGAAACAGTTCAGAACGAATTCAAAATTCAAAAAAAAAAAAAAATTGGACCCAGATTGGGCTGGGCGGGATTTTTCCTGCCCAAGGCACCCAGGTCGACTGGGTAGTCGACCGGGGGTACCCAGGTCGACTATGTAGTCGACCTAGGGGTCGACTGGGTAGTCGACCTAGGGGTCGACTGGGTAGTCGACCTGGGGGCCCCTGAGCCAGGTCGAACCCAGCCCCCCTGGCTGGCCTGGTCTGTGCTTAGCCGAATTTCTGAGCCTTTCCTTGTCACTAGGGCTAGGTGTCAGCTCCTGGTTGGTCTCTCCTTCAAACGAACGGCTAATATTAATCCAAGCTCCATCGACGGTCCTAATCAATTCAGAAACTCTATAAAAAGGACCTTAGACTCCACCTAATTCATACAAATAAAAATGAGAATGAGACTGTCATGCTACTGAGGAAAGACAAGGAGTAGCCGTCAAAATTGAGAGACGATTAGGAGACAATTCAAAAGCTAAAAGCAATGACAATTAAATCAAAACAACGCCTACAACAAAGGATAGCATCTCCAAATTCATAATTCAGAAACCTGAGTTAAAGATTCGTCATACGTTGTAAGTAGAGTGCTATTCCGATATGAATAAATAATTGTGTTTTGATTTGTGTAAAATGAGAAATAGAATTGTACTTAATTTGTGGTGATAATAATTCATAATTGTATGTTGCTATGATTCTAATCGATTTGGGATGTTGTGGTATAACGATTGGATATTTGCAAGTATGTGATTCATGTTGAAAGTTAACAACTACCTGTTTGTCGTAGTTTATTACAACACCTATTGGATAATTGCAAGTATATGATTCATGTTGAAAGTAACAACTATATGCTTGTTTATTTGTGATTCATGCAAGTATATGGTTCACTATTATGCCAACATAATATATATTTTATAATCACTTTTAGTGTAGTTGGATCCATTTGGGTATTATGACTCATATGAACTTATGTTGGAATTGGCATCATGATTCAAGTGTAAAACCATACTTTTGTATTAGAGACAAAAGTAAGCATCTTTGTGAACTTGTGTTGACTCTATGAACATGACTAAACTATGTTTGGTGTTATGCCTAATTGAAAACATGTTTTAGGCCTATGTTGTTATCAAAATCATATGATAATATATGTGACACATAATTAAGTTAGATTTACATTCCACTTGCAAGTTTACATGAATAGATTAAAAACCATGATTCATGTTTAGGTATGTTTATGCCATGATTCAATGAATATATTAAAAACCATGATTCAAGTTTAGGTATGTTTTTCCATGATTATATGCTATTACAATGCAAGTTCACAAGTGCCTAATTTATGCTAATTAGTTCGCTATGTTGCAAGTTCATGCGTTCACACTCCCCTTTTGATGTTACTTAGAATATATAAACACCATGTTGTAAGCCTCCCCTTTTTCATGTGGCTAAGTTGGGTTTAAATGTTAAACCCAACATATGTTATATTGTAGTGAACGTATAAAACGGGGGTAATGACGTTTGGGTTAAAATATAAAACATATGTGTTGGCATGTTTGACGCATGCCAACGACCTTGAAAAACAATTAAGTGGTATAAATTAATTTTACCCAATAAAGATGAATTTGAATAATGGGCCGCAAATATTTACATATAAAAAGAAAAGAGGCAAAATATGTAAATTTAGAAAATACGATGTGTTTAACCCGAGGTTGGATTGAGTTGTGATGTAAACCTGCCCGAAACCGCCCGGCTATCCAGTAGTCACAACAATACCTATCCAATGTGGGTGGTTAAACACGGAGCCCAATAAAGACCCGAGGTTAGACTGAGTTGTGGCGTAAGACTTCCCGGACCCAACCGGCAACAGGCAGCCACAACAATATCTGTCTAATGTGAGAGGTCGAGGCTTTAATAAGACAATTAAGGCTGAGCCAGGATTGATAGGATTAAGTAAATTGAATTAATACTTAATCAAATGGAACATGCTAAACTATACAGAGTGATTGGGGGTTAGGTTTACAAAACACTTAACCAACTTAGCATGTTGGCTAGAAATAGAAAACCTAGTAGCGGGGGACCCTTTTCAGCAGTAACCCTACAAGGTGTATCAGGATACCCTGAACTAGGTAGGGTGGGGCACAATTACAAGGCTGACTGTAAGAGGTCAAATCGATGGCGGTGGTGTAGCAGTGTAGGTTCTAATGGGGTGCGGGCGTGCACACACTCCGGCGCAGAAAAATAAGTCACTGGGCACCAGTAGTATACCTGTGCATTGTAGAATTGTGTCGGGCCGCCACCATGGGACTTGATACACACCATGGTGGGACCAGCATAGGTAACTACAACAACGGGGGCCGTAAGACACATGTAACTAAGCGAGTGGAGCCGATCATCAGAAATGGATCACTTCACCCTGATTGTGGGTTGCCTGTTGGGAACTAGTTTATATGGGTACAGAGATTAATATGGGGTACGATAGTACAGTCGACTCTACACAACTTAACCTAGTTTAAAGTGCTTTCCCATTTGCAGTTTATACTTATCGTGCCCAATTCTTTATTCATAGACTGAATAGTCCTAGACTTACTCAGGCTTTATGTCTGACTCTACTTTTCTTTCGTCTTCTTTTCTTTCGTTCCCCCCTCCCCCCCCCCTAGGTCCACAGGGAGGGAATACCGCAGCTTGACCAGTTTTCACATCCAGCTTGAAGAGAAAGAATGTATCGCTTGGATCTTTTTCGTTTTGGACTATGGCTTTGGACAACAATTATGGGACTTATGCAGTTTACTTATGTTTTTTTATGCTTATTTGAATAATGAAATCAAGACAGTTATGAAGATGTAATGCTTTTGGACGTATTGTAAGACAATTATGGCATGGTTTGTGTAACACGTATTTTAATGAAATAAAAGTTGCTGTTGTTTTCCGTTGTTCAAAAATATGTGTTCTTATAACTGTCTTGTGTATCTGTGACTTATACTTATAAACCTCCACCAAAATTAGGGCATTCCCTTTGAGAGTGACCCTAATGGAGGTGGGGTGTTTCAACAAAAATCGTGATAAGCACTAAACCTCAATAATAGAACATAACAAATGGTGAATTCCTATCCAATGTGAAGATACAATCTCGGGTTAAATCTTCTTGGACTACAAAGTATTTCCTTGAACTTTTAAACTTCAAAAGCCAAGAACTGTTAACTACGTCCTTGCTTTTACAAAGAAATCTTGAAAATCATCGGACCCTCAAATTCAATAAGTTTTCCATGTCTTAGGCTACCAATCTCTAGCAAGGAAACAACTAACTAGCAATCTACGGTTACTGAAAATTCATAATTCCCTTATAATAGGTAATAACCCTTCTCTTGTGACAAACTAATAATGGTTAGCCGAAGATAACTACCATTATAGGTTTTCTGACCAATGCCACTTGATAAAATTGGCACTAAAGTATTAGTCCGAAGAAGGTTTTTGTAAACACCCCGCATTTTGTAACAATTAAATAATTAAATGATGCATATGTGTGTGTGTATATATATATATATGCATAGGCACAAATATATATATGAAGAATAAAATAAAGATAATTTATGATTGCATGTAATGAATACATGCACTAAAAAAGAAGAAAAGATTAATGCATTTAAAGAAAGAAAGGATTGGTTGCATGCAGTGTAAATATATTGCATGCACTAATTATGCATTAATAATAAAAGAGAAATAAAAGAAAAAGATTCATGCAATGGGTTAAATGAAATATTGCAACAAACATGAAAATAAGAAGTAAGAAGAGAACAATAATTACCATTTTTCTAAGCCTTATTAAATAGCCTTAGTAGTCCAGTTGGTTAGAGCATGTGGCTTGCTTACAAGCGGTACAAAGTTCGCTCCTCACCGACGTTATATTTTTGTTTTAAGGGAACGACTAAAATTAACACATGTTCTAAAGAGAAAATATGCATAAATGCACATATAAGGAAAAATATACATATAAGGAAGCAAAGAAAATATATGTATATATATGAGAATATATATATATATATATATATATATATGTATACAAGAGATAGAGTTTAAGATAAGGCTGCAATCAAAGAAATATGGTAAGAATCAAATAACGGTGCAACATCATTTGAATTTTGAAATCAAAATAAAAGTTGTGCATATATATATACGCGTAAAATGGTCATTAGAAGATATGTATATGTATAAGAAGAATACATGTGAATATAACAGTTAAATAAATTCCATAAATTCAAATATTCGAAAATCAAATTTCTGCACCAAAACAGCTCACGGAACCCATAAGGGGCTCGACACCCCTGTAGGTGTGTCGACATCGGGGTCAACACCCTTATTGGGGGGTCAACACCCCCTAGATCCGGGCAGATTCATTAACATATCTGGATTGTTTTCTTAACCGGGTTTAATGCTGACTCAACGCTGCGTGTACAATAAAATCTTAAACACCTATAAATTGTCTAGCAGAGCCTAGCCTAAATCTCATATTCTCTTAGACAAGGTCTAAGATCTGCCATTCTTCCTCCTCCTCAAATATCTTTATAAATATAAGTTAATTAGTTTAGGAAAACTCTGAATCAAGATCTGGAGGAAAAGAATAAATATAATTAAGAAGGTGTTCAGAATCATATGCGAAGTAAGGTAAATTCTTAGATCTGGTCTATTTCAGTCTTTCTCCTCTTTCTCCCCTTTTTCTTCTAGTAAGAATTGTGGATCCGTGGTTGCTAGGTTCTAAATTCAATTAGGAGGACCATGGAATACTAAATCTGGAGCAGATCCAGGATTTGGAAAGCAAATTTAGGTGAGTGGATTTAAGTTATATCATTTTTGATAATGATATATTATCGTTTAACATTCCCCATTACTATGCAATGTAAAGTGATAAAATGCTAATATGACATGTTGAAATATTAATATTTTAAAATATTAATATGTCGGAAAATTCATATGTTGAAAAATTTAATATGCTGAAATGTTCATATGTTGAAATGCAAACTTGTTAAAGTACGTGTAGCGGTTACTATTGCTATAATTACAATATTAAATTGTGGCATATTATGTACTTGAATCATTAACTGTAGAATTGAGAAAATTACATTTTAATTTGTTAGATTTGAACGGTTATATGATTAAATGATTTCATTTTAGAACAAAGTTAATTACATGTTAGAAAGAACACATGACATAAAATGGGCTTAATATGATGACATGTAAAATAGGTTGTAGTAAAAATGTGGAAAGAATAATATGCCTAAATTTACAGTAAATAGAAAACTGTAACCGCACTTAGACACGAGGTTAAATTCAACGTGTAGTTGAAGTCTGTCCGAAACCGCCCGGCAAATCCAGCGTCCACAAGTTGTTAATTTATTGTGAGAGGTCTAGTGCGTAAATATACATGTAATGGTGCTAAGACACGAGGTTAAGTCCAACTTGTAGTAGAAGTCTATCCGGAACCGCTCGGCAAATCCAGCATCCACAAGTGGTCGACTTAATGTGAGAGGTCTTGTGCATATATATATATATATATATATATATATATATATATATATAAGGATGGAAATAAATGGCATTAATTGTAATGAATGAAAATGAATAAGGAAATGAATGAAAGATAATCACAAAGTAAAAGGATTGGAATGAATGGGGAATAATAATAATAACTTATTATAAATAAATTACATTATTGAGAATGTTGAATAATAGATAGGCTTGTCCTAGGGACAAGTGGAAATTATAACTTAGGTTATAATAAAAGATAAAAAAAATGGAATAACTTAAGTAATGAGATAAGTTGTACTTAATTGTAAATTAAGTTATTTGTAAGAACGAGAATCTGAAATATGCCGATAAGGACTACGTAAGTTATATTTCTGGAAAGGGAACTTATTAGTAAACATTAGTTAAGAGAACTAAGTTAATAAGTAAACAATAATAAGTTATAGTGACAGTATAAGATGGAGTTATGATTAAATAAGAAAAAATTAGGCAAACTTATGGAATGAAATAAGTTATATTTAACCATAAATAATGACTGACATGTAAAATAGAAAACATGTGAATTGGGATATACTTAATTACATATTAAGTAGAAAATGTTACTGTAACTATGAAATCAAATAAGAATATAAAGGGATTATGGATTACAGATCTTGGATCACAATCTAGAGAATAACTTGTTGTGGGCTTATTAATAGTCTTAAATGGGTTAAGTTATAAGACTAAAATTAATAAGCAAAAGGAACTTGGTAACTTAAATAATAACTCAATGTGAATGAGAATAACCTAGTAAAATGGAAACCTGATGAGGTAAAGCAAGCGCATAAAAGAATGTTTAGACATAGGGTTTAATAACATATTAAAAGAAGGCGCTTGGACCAGTCCGCACGTTCGAGGGTGAATAACCCAACGGGGTAGATCTTCGTGATGTCATGAGGCATGAGGTGAGTGCATGTTCATCTGATTATTCTGTCGGCTCCGAAGAACTGGAAGGGGAAGAACGCGGCTTCCTGAGGCATGGAAGGTGCCCTTGGTAGTCCTCTGTGGTGATGCAGTGTTCGGGCAGTGCTCATAGAGGTTAGGTCTGCGCGTAACTACCCGGTGAGTAGCCTTGACTGCAAAAGTAGCTTTGCAGTCAGAAAGTTGTAACGAGGTGACACTAGGCTGATTCTGTGATTTCCTCAACAGGGAGGTAGGGGTCATGACCAACAAGGATAGCAAATCATTGGGTACCCGTCATCGGCAGCCTATGGGATGTGAAAAGACTAGATCTAAACCCAAGATGCCATCCACCTTTCACTATCGAGGCACGGTGGTTGGGGGGCGTCAACTGGATGTTTAGATTGTTTATTATGCGAAGTCACTTAGCTCTTGTAGTCTTTACTAGTTGAGGGAGGGGCCAAGGTAGGCCATAGCCACCATGAAAAACAGACCTGAAGGATATTGTATATTGAGGCTCTTAAAAGCTATCCTGTATAGATAAGGAAAAGCTCTCGACCAGGTTCTGTATTTCTTGTATAGCCCTGCCACGAAGCTTGGTGCACATTAGAGGTTATTTGTAGTTAAGGCATCAAAAATAATTAACAATACGTACGTGGGAAAGTCTAGATGCATGCATTTCTTCTCTGGTTAGTGTATCGTAAACTTGAGGGCATTACACTGTGATGGAATCTGACTCGATCAAAGCTGGCAGTCCATATGCTTACATACCGTAGTAATGACAGATACATGTGAAACATAATATTGTTATATAGAGTTCCGTACGTCACTCCGACGTTGGATGAGGAACTACGTATATTTCGGTGGTGTTACGACATAGATCATGCGAGTGGGTTCCATGGGGTGTACATTGATATTGGGGGGGGGGGGTAGCTACCTATATACGGCATTAGGTTAATCCACTGGGAAGTAGATGGGTATGACGTGTGTGTAAGCCTTGAGTGTTGTTAGTCCTAGCAACCTAATAAATAAGAAAATGTGATTGAACGCTATATGTAGGGTTATTCAAAATATATAGTTTAAATCCAGTCACCAAGACTTGTGTTCTGACCCCCTCCTCATAACATACTCATAGGTTAGATTTGCGGTAGAGACATGATAGCTTGCGATACTGGTTAGGCAGTATTTAATAATACGGTAAGGCTATACTTTGATTATATTATGCTTTATCCATTTCACTGTGAGATATCTTCTGAGCTATGATATATTTTATATCTTCGACTTTTCTACAGGATACCAGAGCAACCAACATGGATTTCAATGGATTAGAAGTTTGAAAAAAAATGATCTGTCGAAATTCGAGTTGTTACATCTAGTATCAGAGATTAGGTTGAAGATTCCTGAATAAATAGTAAGTGAACGTATTTGTATTTTTGAAAATATAAATATAATATATATACCTAGATCCATAGAGGAACCCACTAAATAGAAAGAGTGTAATATGATAAGAGTTGGCATGATTATTTTGCACGCTTAAGGAATGAATGTGGAAATTTGAGATCCTTAGTAAATTTGGGTGGGAAGTGTGTAATATATTGCGAAATAGAGAAAGGATGATACCATATGTTAATATTTCATATCAGTGGATTTGGTAGTAAAACCTTATAAATTGAAAAATGTTATAAAGAGAAAAATGGATTAGGAATATATATAGTTGAGAGAATTGACCTTGTCGGAGTGACGAGGAAAGTGTAATAACCCGGAAATTCTGAGCCAATTTAAAATTTTTATTTTGGCAATTTTAGTGAATTTTGAATATTTTAAATGAATTATTTAAAGTAATATCGACGAGAACTTTATTTTGACTAGAATTCGAACATATATATTTATATAGATCGTCGTTAGAATATAAATATTTTATTTTAAATTATAAAAGGAATTGAAAATGGCGCGATAGTTTGAAAATTCGATTTCAAAATTCAAATGAACATACCGGGTGCAAAATAAACCGGATTTTAACAAAACTAAAAATATTAGAATCTACTTGAGAAGGTCTTTCCAACGAATTCGAAAAATTGAAATTTCATAGCGGGGATAAAAAGATATGTCCAGTTGAAAATTCAGAATAGTCGCTATGGAATTCTGGCCCTTAAAATTGGAAATTTTGCAAACGACCTCGTTTTTCGATGAAACAACTTTTGTTGGATCCGTGATGTCAAGTTATTGCTAGGATTCAAAATTCGTAATTTTTTGAATCAATATGTGAGCGTGGCAAAGGAAAACGTGTTTTGATAGTTTTAGTTGATTTTTATTGACTGGAACATGGCCATTTTTCTAACGGTCTCAGAATTCGACGAAATCAGTTTTGTAAGGACCGTATCGTCAATACGAAGCTAGAAAATATTTTCTGAGGATTTTTCGAGTTAGTATGTGGCCACGGTAATTTAAAATGCACGTTTGAGTTGAATATATAAAGATTTATATTTTGATTTTGATGAAAACTGGTCGTAACTGTAACGAAAAGGAATTTCGCTCGATCCGAATCAGTCGCTAAACTGACCCAGACCGTTCGAAACGCCTGATTGTTTTGAGAACACGACAAATTAGAACGCAGACAGAAGAACATTTCATTGTACATTACAACAATTCCATCAGAATACAAGAATATACAGAGTATAAATCAATATTACACATTTACCAAATATCAGAGATTACAATAGACTACGTAGCAGTGGAAAATAATACAATACACAACTGAAGGGGATATACGGATACAAAGCTTTCCGGATATCATTCCAGCTGTAAACCAGGATCCTGTGAATATAAATCTGCAAAACCAAAACTACTAGCTGCCCGTGCGGAAAATAGAGGCACCCAGAGTTTAGGTTAAAACAATAAACTCCAGGTTAGTCATGTGACTGGTGTGAGAACTAAAACAGTTATTTAAAACTTTACTTTAAATCAAATATATCAAGGGACCACGCCGTATAACACGGAACGGGTTTCCTTCCAAGAATACCAGTGCATATAACAAAACAGCGCAATGCTTTTTGGAAAAATGAAGCAATTATAAGACCCAGTTCCTATCACACAATGCAACGTAAGCCGGGGGATAGGGTTTTCCCTTATAATAGGCAAACATGCTTAGTACGTTTAAACCAAATCATTTGATACTATTATTAGTGCATAGTGTATAAAACAACTTCAAATCATAAGTATCAATCATAGACGGCATAAGCGCCCCATCCCACTATGTCTCCATACTAGGCTCTACAAACAAAACCGCAAAGTCACGTATTGGAAGTTGGATTTCCATCTGTGAACCGAGGCAAAAGACAGTCCTCTACCGAATTCGAGACGCTCTAGCCCATGTCTCAGGCAAGTACTCAGTCAAGCCTTTGGATCCTCAGGGTCGATCCACCGATGTGGATTAAAATGCCTGAACACTGCGTTTCCCCACCCTTTGGGGTGTCAATGAGTCAACGAATGACTCCATCGGCTTCACATAGTCACCGATATATCCGAGGCGCCTCGCAACAGCAACAACCACATATGTCAAACTCGTCAGGGCATGTAAAACCACTGACGCCACTTCTAGCTAGAAAGAAACGCATGCCCTCCCTCGCGTCCTTCTCCCGTTTTTAGTTCACAACCGGGGTGTGAGGCTCGTGAATTCACGTTACACAAAGTTATGCCACACAGGTCGTGCTTTGATCATCAAACTACAAGACTTTGTTTTTCAACAGAAGCCCTGATCTATTGCCACTTAGGCATGCCACACAAGCAATTCACTCCATGCGATTGATATCCATCGATATATAACCCCTGAGCTTGTACGTCTCAGAGAAGGGCGCTAAGTAAGAGAATAAATTCTCCGCCGCCAAACAGATATATATTTAAAAGAAATCAATCACACAGAATAAAATCCAATGTCAAACACACAGTCCATTTAAAAGTCTGTTCTGGGTCTGAACGAAACCGGAGGCACCTAGTACCTCGCATATCCATCGATCTCCAAGTACGTCTGGACGACCACTAACCGATTCCCTCCTCTTGGGTGTACGGCCCAATCAAGATCATCAGTAATTATCCAAACAATGTGAAGACCTCCGGTCTTCAACCACCGTCTTCACCTTCGACACCATATCGAATTAGTTATTCAGAATGGGATAAACCAGGTCTTTCTGAATAACTCGCGTATATAATAAACATGTGTTACACAAACATAACATACGCCTCATTCAAATTCAGAATATTCTTTTATTCCAATATTCTTATACTTTGGGAAAGGTTCCCATTAATTTTATCAAAGATAAATATTTTAAATATATCCTTTAATCTTCTTTGAATATCAATTCAAACTAGACGGGATTAACGAACCTTACCGAAGTAATCAATTGTTAAATTTCCCACCCCAACCTATTCAACCCATGAAGTAAAACTGGTAATACTTCATATCTAACACCACGGTGTTATCGGTAAATTCAATTACCATTTCACGTTCAAATCTAATTAAAGATTTAACTATTGCCCAGAGCAAAACTGGTGATACTCCATTCTCAACCATTCCAATCTAATTAAAGATTCATTAAAACTCCACTTAGTTTTAATCTTTAACCGGGTTAAAGAATCAGTGTCATTTAAAACACTGTTCACGATAAACCCAAAAATCAATGCCAATTCAATTCCAATTAAATATCATTTAATTGGTACACTTCATTAAATTTAAATAAAAAGATTTAATCTTTTTCTCAACTGGGCTTAAGAACAGTGTTAATGAAGACACCATTCACGACAAACCCAAATCACATTTGATATTAAATGGAAGGCTCTGAGTAGAAAATATATCGGCTTATATTCAATATCAAATTCTATGACCAACAAATTTCGTATTGGAAATAACGATATAAACATATATCTTTCAAATTTCCCTAACAATATATGTATAATCACGAAATCCAACATCAAAATATTCCAAAGACAATTTCGATTCAAATCCATTCCAATTCAATTATTGGAAATTCTGGTTTCTTTAAAAACCATTTCAAATCCACTTTATTTATTCTTATAAATAAATAGAATTATAATTCTAGTTCAAAACTAGTTCATTTCGACAAAAATCTATTTTTATCTTTTCAAATATGGAGTTTTTCACCCCGATTCTACACGAATCATTTCTTATGATTTTACAGAAATTATTATCATTTTTAATAATTTTATCAAGGCCCGTACAGTAGATTTCCACCAACGGCCATCGAACTGCACTTACAGCGACCTTTTCCAAATTTTATTTGGACATAATTCCAAATTTAACCATTAGATTTCTAATTTCTAATATTCGTTGGAAAGCTCTTTTCGGTAGAACCCAACGGTTCTGGTTTTAGGAGAATCCGACAGTCGGATCTCCCGCAATGTCCATTTGAAGTCAATGGTCAAAATTCGCTAACTACCGCAGCGCGACACGTTCTATTCAGGCCATTATATACATACATATATATATATAATATACTTTGTCGATTTCCATTTAAATCGTTTTAAATTCGTTTTCAAAAGATTTCCACTTCTTTTTCAAATTCAAATCAAAATTGAATTTTCCCTTACAAATTCGTTTTAAATTCATTTCAAATTGATTTCAATTCAAATCGATTTTCAGTTCAATTTCAATACGTTTTAAACTCAATTCAAAATGATTTCAATTCTATTTCAACCTAATTCGAATTTCAATTCTATTAAGTTTAATTCGAATTTCAATTCTTTTCAATTTAATTCGAATTTCTATTCTTTTCAATATAATTCGAATTTCATTTCAAAATATCCGATTTTGAAATCACTTTTCAATATTCATTATAAAAACGAATATAATCGATATAAATATCGTTCACGTCAAAATGGCGTCCATCTAATCAACACGGCTTCATATGTTTCTATATTCAAATATTCTATTTCAAATATTTCTATTTCAAAACTGGAATGAGGCCCAATCAATTACCATGTAATGTTAATTATATGGATTTTTCTACAACACATGTATAAAATAACAACGATAAATAATCAACCATCATCCAAAGTGCATTCTACACTGTATAAGCATCAAATATAAATATTTAACGCTCATAACAGCCTGTCCATCAATCGATCGACATACAACTAATTATTAGGATTAGTGTATGTAATATATCATCCCAATACCTGTGTGGGGTTTCAAACAATCAAACACAGATTTTATTTGTGCGGTTGGGCGATGTGTAAAATTTATCGTCCCAATCAATATCAGTCAAATGTATGTATATAAACAAACCGTCCGATTTGTTTATAAATATTTATTTCATACACACGTTAAAAATTCCATTTTCAAATATAAAATATTTAAACTATATAAATATTTTATTTCATTTCACAACACATCACACAATCAATTATACATCAAAATCAAACAAACAAGCATACAAGCCGTTCATGGTCTGTGGACGACGGGTGTCCGGTGCTACTAAACACTGTCTGCATCCTAGTATATATTTCAACTAGAAATAAAATTAAAAGTGAGAAGCTCTCACAGAGTGTTCCACTCAGCCGTGCTTTTCTTTTGGACTGCTGAACCGTCTGGATTCCTTTGAAATTCCTATGCAGTCCTTTTCACATTTTGGCGTTTGGAAGGGAAGGAGGGTTCATGGAGGCGGTCGGAGGCGCCATCAGCAGTGGCGGGGGCTGCTCAGTGGGAGATATAGACTAAAACAGTCTGGGGTTGTTTTTGCAAACTTTGAAAATGTAGAAAATTGGGTTTTGGCAAAACGGGTGTTCACCGGTCGGCGCTGGTGGTCAAGGGTGGTCGGCGTGGGGTGCTGGGGCGGTGAGGGGGGTACTCCAGTCGTGGTTTCGGCGGTGGCGGCCGGATTTGGTCCTTCGGGGTAGGGTTTCGATTTGGCTGCAATTGGAGAAGAGAGAGAGTGACGGAGGAGGAGAGGGCCGGTGGGGGTAGGCCGGAGGCGGGCGGTGTTGGAGGGCGGTCGTCGCAGATGGCGGCATGGGGAGGGAGGGCGGTGGATCATGATTTGGGGTTTGAGGAGGACGGGGTCAACGAGGGAAACGGGGTTTTCTAATTTTTTTATTTTATTTTATTTATAAAAGTGTTGGCTTGAAAAATTTATATATAACTTTCTCATTCAGACTCTAAATCGAACCCACCGCCTGACGTTCCTAGCTAAATACCACCATTCCGGACACAATAGGATATGTTTCATAACCCAATTCGGCTGTTACGATCAGTTTCCATTTAAATTAAAATATAATTCTTTATATTTTTAATTTGAACATACATTTTATTTTACCGGGGTCACATACGGACTTTAAAAATTCCAGAAAAATTATTCCTACCTTCGTATTGACGATACAGTCCTAACAAAACTAATTTCGTCAAATTCTGGGACAGTTTGAAAAATGGCCATTTTCCAGTCGATTATAATCAACTTAAACTGGTCAAACGCGTTTTCCTTTGCCACGCTCACATATTGATTCGAAAAATTATGAAAATTGGAATCTAGCAATAATTTGACATCACAGATCCAACAAAATTGGTTTCGTCGAAATCCGAGGTTGTTTGCAAAATGGCTATTTTTAAGGGCCGGAATTCCATAGCGACTATTTTGAAAATTCATTTGGCCATAACTTTTGATTCCCGCTATGAAATTTTGATTTTTCGGATTCGTTGGAAAGATATTTTCAATTAGATTCTAATATTTTTTGTTTCGCTAATATCCGGTTTATTTTGAATCTTGTACATTCATTAGAACTTTGAAATCGAATTATCGAACTACCGCGCCATTTTCAATTCCTTTTATAATTCAAAATAAATATTTATATTATAATGACAATTCAAATAATTATATACGTTTGAATTCTATTCAAAATAAATTTTCCGTCGATTTTATTTAAAATAATCTATTTTATATATTCAAAATTCATCGAAACTGCCAAAATAAAAATTTTAAATTAGCTCAGAATTTTGGGTTATTACAATCTCCCCCACTTAAAACTTTTCGTCCTCGAAAAGGAACGAAGCCGAAAGTTGTTTTACAAACCAACCCAACTTTCATTATGGCTTAAGTTCTTCAACTTTTCAGTTTCTAAGAACTTTTCAAAATTTTCAAAAATTTGGCTAACACCCTAAATTTTCGAAAAATTTCGCCATAACTCCCCAGCACCGGGGACTTCGGGATATTTCAAATAGCCTCACATGGCCTTCTTCAATCCAAAAGAAAAAGAAAAAGCCAAGCGGCTAGCCAATCGGCTCATAAAATCACCCAAAACTCAAGAAATACGATAAACATGTGCCTATTTGTCGGGCAAACAATTTTATTCCTCTTCTTTAGCCTCCTTGCTATGACCTGTCCAATGGATATACATGTATATGCATGCAATTGTAACAAATCTTCAATCCAACTCACTATTTGATACAATTTGGCTAAAGGTTCAACATTTAATTATTCAAACAATATTCAAACAACATAACCAGCAATCAATTAGTTGATTAGCATTTTAAATTCATAACTTTGATACGTAGTCAAAAATCACATTTTTAGTGCCAAATCATAACAATAGGCCCTATCTAATTTTGGTTCTCACACCAGTCAATTGGAAATATATAGAAATCTCACTTTCGTCACTTGAATATAAACACTGATGATGGCGCGCCATGATCAGAATTAGAACGGGGTGACTAGAGTGTGATTCTGTATCTATCGAATATATTTGAGGCTTCAATACACGTGGATTGGACCTATACTAAAATCTCTATATACTTGATTGTCCAGATCAATATAAATAAATAATCAAATACGTATAATTGATTTAAATTTTCAAAACAAAAATTGTTTTTATTTTAAAAAAAATAAAAAAAAATACTCTTCACACTCGTTCTACGATACTACTGATCCCATCTCTAACGAGTCATTCTCAATGGATATTACTAATCCAATCTCTGATGAATTCTTTCGTTTGGTTCTAACATGTCTAGTTCTCTGAGCTTTGTAAACCAAAGCTCTGATACCAACTGTAACGAAAAGGAATTTCGCTCGATCCGAATTAGTCGCTAAACCGACCTAGACCGTTCAAAACACCTGATTGTTTTGAGAACACGACAAATTAGAACGCAGACGGAAGATCATTTCGTTGTACATTACAACAATTCCATCAGAATACAAGAATATACAGAGTATAAATCAATATTACACATTTACCAAATATCAGAGATTACAATAAACTACATAGCAGTGGAAAATAATGCAATACACAACTGAAGGGGATATACGGATACAAAGCTTTTCGGATATCATTCCAGCTGTAAACCAGGATGCTGTGAATATAAATCTGCAAAACCAAAACTACTAGCTGCCCGTGCGGAAAATAGGGGCACCCAGAGTTTAGTATAAAACAAAAAACTCCAGGTCAGTCATGTGACTGGTGTGAGAACTAAAACAGTTATTTAAAACTTTACTTTAAATCAAATATATCAAGGAACCACGCCATATAACACGGAACGGGTTTCCTCCCAAGAATACCAGTGCAAATAACAAAACAGCGCAATGCTTTTTGGAGAAATGAAGCTATTATAAGACCCAGGTCCTATCACACAATGCAACGTAAGTCGGGGGATAGGATTTTCCCTTATAATAACCAAACATGCTTAGTACGTTTAAAACAAATCATTTGATACTATTGTTAGTGCATAGTGTATAAAACAACTTCAAATCATAAGTATCAATCATAGACGGCATAAGCGCCCCATCCCACTATGTCGCCATACTAGGCTCTACAAACAAAACCGCAAAGTCACGTATTGGAAGTTGGATTTCCATCTGTGAACTGAGGCAAAAGACATTCCTCTACCGAATTCGAGACGCTCTAGCCCGTGTCTTAGGCAAGTACTCAGTCAAGCCTTTGGATCCTCAGGGCCGGTCCACCGATGTGGATTAAAATACCTGAACACTGGGTTTCCCCACCCTTTGGGAGTGTCAATGAGTCAATGAATGACTCCATCGGCTTCACATAGTCAAGATATATCCGGGGCGCCTCGCAACAGCAACAACCACATAAGTCAAACTCGTCAGGGCGTGTAAAACCACTGACGCCACTTCTAGCTAGAAAGAAACGCATGCCCTCCCTGACGTCCTTCTCCCGTTTTTAGTTCACAACCGGGGTGTGAGGCTCGCGAATTCACGTTACACAAAGCTATGCCACACAGGCCGTCCTTTGATCATCAAACTACAAGACTTTGCTTTTCAACTGAAGCCCTGATCTATTGCCACTTAGACATGCCACACAGGCAATTCACTCCATGCGATTGATATCCATCGATATATAACCCCTGAGCTCGTACGTCTCAGAGAAGGGCGCTAAGTAAGAGAATAAATTCTCCACCGCCAAACAGATATATATTTAATAGAAATCAATCACACAGACTAAAATCCAATGTCAGACACACAGTCCATTTACAAGTCGGTTCTGGGTCTGAACGAAACCGGAGGCACCTAGTACCCCGCATATCCATCGATCTCCAAGTACGTCTGGACGACCACTAACTGATTCCCTCCTCTTGGGTGTACGACCCAATCAAGATCATCAGTAATTATCCAAACGACGCGAAAACCTCCGGTCTTCAACCACCGTCTTCACCTTCGACACCATGTCGAATTAGTTATTCAGAATGGGATAAATCCGGTCTTTCTGAATAACTCGCGTATATAATAAACAAGTGTTACACAACACAACAAACGCCTCATTCCAATTCAGAATATTCTTTTATTCAAATATTCTTATACTTTGGGAAAGGTTCCCATTAATTTTATCAAAGATAAATATTTTAAATTTATTCTTTAATCTTCTTTGAATATCAATTCAAACTAGACGGGATTAACGAACCTTACCAAAGTAATCAATTGTTAAATTTCCCACCCCAACCTATTCATCCCATGAAGTAAAACTAGTAATACTTCATATCTAACACCACGGTGTTATCGGTAAATTCAATTACCATTTCACGTTCAAATCTAATTAAAGATTTAACTATCGCCCGGAGCAAAACTGGTGATACTCCATTCTCGACCATTCCAATCTAATTAAAGATTCATTAAAACTCCACTTAGTTTTAATCTTTAACTAGGTTAAAGAATCAGTGTCATTTAAAACACTGTTCACGATAAACACAAAAATCAATACCAATTCAATTCCAATTAAATATCATTTAATTGGTACACTTTATTGAATTTAAATAAAAAGATTTAATCTTTTTCTCAACTGGGCTTAAGAACAGTGTTAATGAAGACTCCATTCACGACAAACCCAAATCACATTTGATATTAAATACAAGGCTCTGAATAGAAAATATATCGGCTTATATTCAATATCAAATTCTTCGACCAACAAATATCGTATTGGAAATAACGATATAAATATATATCTTTCAAATTTCCCTAACAATATCTGTATAATCACAAAATCCAACATCGAAATATTCCAAAGACAATTTGGATTCAAATCCATTCCAATTCAAATGTTGGAATTCTGGTTTCTTTTAAAACCATTTCAAATCCACTTTATTTATTCTTAGAAATAAATAGAATTATAATTCTAGTTCAAAACTAGTTCATTTCGATAAAAATCTATTTTTATCTTTTCAAATATGGAGTTTTTCACCCCAATTCTTCACGAATCATTTCTTTTGATTTTACAAAAAATGTTATCATTTTTAATAATTTTATCAAGGCCCGTACAGTCGATTTCCACCTACGGCCATCGAACTGCACTTACAGCGAACTTTTCCAAATTTGATTTGGACATAATTCCAAATCCAACCATTAGATTTCTAATTTCTAATATTTGTTAGAAAGCACTTTTCAATACGAACCCAACAGTTCTGGTTTTAGGGGAATCCGACGGTCGGATCTCCCGCAATGTCCATTCAAAGTCAATGGTCAAAATTCGCTAACTACCGCGGCGCTGCGCGTTCTATTCAGGCCATTATATTATATATATATATAATATAATATATACTTCGTCGATTTCCTTTTAAAACGTATTTTATAAATCGTTTTAAATTCGTTTTCAAAACGATTTCCACTTCTTTTTCAAACTCAAATCATAATTGAATTTTCCCTTACAAATTCGTTTTAAATTCATTTCAAATTGATTTCAATTCAAATCGATTTTCAGTTCAATTTCAATAAGTTTTAAACTCAATTCAAAACGATTTCAATTCTATTTCAGTCTAATTCGAATTTCAATTCTGTTAAGTTTAATTCGAATTTCAATTCTTTTCAATTTGATTCGAATTCTATTTTTTCAATATAATTCGAATTTCATTTCAAAATATTCGATTTTGAAATCACTTTTCAATATTCATTATCGAAACGAATATAATCGATATAAATATCGTTCACGTCAAAATGGCGTCAATCTAATCAACACGGCTTCATATGTTTCTATATTCAAATATTCTATTTCAAATATTTCTTTTTCAAATATTTCTATTTCAAAACTGGAATGAGGCCCAATCAATTACCATGCAATATTAATATTATGGATTTTTCTACAACACATGTATAAAATAACAACGATAAATAATCAACCATCATCCGAAGTGCATTCTACATTGTATAAGCATCAAATATAAATATTTAACGCTCATAACTGTCTGTCCATCAATCGATCGACATACAACTAATTATTGGGATTAGTGTATGTCATATATCATCCCAATACCCGTGTGGATTTTCAAACAATCAAACACAGATTTTATTTCTGCGGTTGGGCGATGTGTAAAATTTATCGTCCCAATCAATATCAGTCAAATGTGTGTATATGAACAAACCGTCCGATTTTTTTATAAATATTTATTTCATACACACGTTAAAAATTCCATTTTCAACTATAAAATATTTTAACTATATAAATATTTTATTTCATTTCACATCACATCACACAATCAACTATACATCAAAATCAAACAAACAAGCATATAAGCCGTCCATGGTCTGTGGACGACAGGTGTCGGGTGCTACTGAACACCGTCTACATCCTAGTATATATTTCAACTAGAAATAATATTAAAAGTGAGAAGCTCTCACAGAGGGTTTCACTCCGCCGTACTTCTCTTTTGGACGCTGAACCATCTGGATTCCTTTGAAATTCCTATGTAGTCCTTTTCACGTTTTGGCGTTCTGAAGGGAAGGAGGGTTCATGGAGGCGGTCGGAGGCGCCATCAGCAGTGCCGGGGGCAGCTCAGTGGGAGATATAGACCAAAACAGTCCGGGGTAGTTTTTGCAAACTTTGAAAATGTAGATATGGGTTTTGGCGAAACGGTTGTTCACCGGTCGGCGATGGTGGTCAAGGGTGGTCAGCGTGCGGTGCTGGGGCGGTGAGGGGGGGGTACTACGGTCGTGGTTGGGGCGGTGGTGGCCGGATTTGGGTGTTCAGGGGTAGGGTTTCGATTTGGCTCCAATTGGAGAAGAGAGAGATAGTGACGGAGGAGGAGAGGGCAGGATGGGGTAGGCCGGAGAAGTGCGGTGTTGGTGGGCGGTCGTCGCAGGTGGCGACATGGGGAGGGAGGGCGGAGGATCACGATTAGGGGTTTGGGGAAGACGGGGTCAACGAGTGAAAAGGGGTTTTCTAATTTTTTTTAATTTATTTTATTTATGAAAGTGTTGGCTTGAAATTTTTATATATAACTTTCTCATTCAAACTCTAAATCGAACCCACCGCCTAACGTCCCTAGCTAAATACCCCCATTCTGGACACAATGGGATATGTTTCATAACCCAGTTCGGCTGTTACGATCAGTTTCCATTTAAATTAAAATATAATTCTTTATATTTTTAATTTGAACATACATTTTATTTTACCGGGGTCTCATACAGACTTTAAAAATTCCAGAAAAATTATTCTTACCTTCGTATTAACGATACGGTCCTAACAAAACTAATTTCGTCAAATTCTGAGACCGTTTGAAAAATGGCCATTTTCCAGTCGATTAAAATCAATTGAAACTGGTCAAACGTGTTTTCCTTTGCCACGCTCACATATTGATTCGAAAAATTATGAAAATTGGAATCTAGCAATAATTTGACATCACGGATCCAACAAAAGTGGTTTCGTCGAAATCCGAGGTTGTTTGCAAAATGGCTATTTTTAAGGGCAAGAATTCCATAGTGACTATTCTGAAAATTCATCTGGCTATAACTTTGATTCCCGCTATGAAATTTTGATTTTTCGGATTCGTTGGAATGATATTTTCAATTAGATTCTAATATTTTTGGTTTCGCTAAAATCTGGTTTATTTAGAATCCTGTACATTCATTTGAACTTTGAAATCGAATTATCAAACTACTGCGCCATTTTCAATTCCTTTTATAATTCAAAATAAATATTTATATTATAACGACGATTCAAATAATTATATACGTTTTAATTCTATTCAAAATAAATTTTCCGTCGATTTTATTTAAAATAATCTATTTTAAATATTCAAAATTCATCAAAATTGCCAAAATAAATTTTTTAAATTGGCACAGAATTTCGGGTTATTACAGTAACGGCCGAATTGGCTTATGCAGCATATCCCATTGTGTTCGGAATGGGGGTAATTGGCTAGTGGCAACAGTCAGTGGGTTTGGATTGGAGTTTGAATGGGAAAACAACTTTAAGGAGAAATAAATTAATAAATAATAATATAAATATAAACCATTTTTCATTAACACCACCCTCTTCTATTTTCACGATCAAATTTCTTTTCCCCCTTCTCTGAAAAAAAAACCGTCGCCCTCCGTCAGAGCTCGCGCCCGTCGCTTCTGCCATCGCCATTGGCCGCCGTCCCCCTTGCGCCTCCGTTCATCCCCTCCCCTTGCCGCCCCTCCAACTCACCTCCGTCCTGAAGCCACCGCGAATCCCCTAGCTCTAAACACCCCAAAACAGAGCCACCTCGACCTTCAACACCGCGCGAGCACCAGTCGAACTCCGGCGATCAGCCTCCGCCTGGCCTGGCGCGCGCACCCCCCGCCTTCCATCCAACTACACCTCCTTCCTCCTCTTCTTCTCTAACGTGAAAACACTCCTCCACCACTCCTTCACCTCGTCAGCAAGGATTAAACCCCCTTCCTCCAATAATGAAGTAAGTATTTCCGTCTTTATTATTTTATGATTTTTATAGTAAATATAGGAATTTTATTTAGGAGAAAGCTAGGATTTTTAATATGGTAAGAACAGATTTTTATTTCATTAAAGAACTGATTTTTATTTCATTAAAGAACTGATTTTTATTTCGTTAAAGAACTGATTTTTTAAATGGACGGTAAAAATATAAAAAGTGATTTTTATAGACTAAAGGGGGTGATTTCTTAAAATATATAAAAATATGATTTTTTTTATGTTAGAGATTATAAAAAAATGATTTTTATATAGTAAAGATTATAAAAATATAATTTTTATAAGGTATAGAATATAAAAATTCGATTTTTACGTATATATAGCGAAGTAAAATTTTGAACTTTGTATATATATCGATATAATAAAAATGCGATTTTTATTATGTGTATAACGATATAAAAATCCGATTTTTATATGGATTAGCGATGTAAAAATATAATATTTATATAAAAGGAAGCATTTTAAGAATATATAATTTTTATATATATAGCGAAATAAAAATCTGATTTTTGATTATATATATAGTGGAATAAAAATGTAATTTTTACAGCGTTGAAATAAAAATGTGATTTTTACAGCGTTGGAATAAAAATGTGATTTTTACAGCGTTGAAATAAAAATGTGATTTTTACAGCGTTGAAATAAAAATGTGATTTTTACAGCATTGAAATAAAAATGTGATTTTTACAGCGTTGAAATAAAAATGTGATTTTTTATAGCGTTGAAATAAAAATGTGATTTTTAATGTGAACTGCGTGTAACAGATCTCGTTGGAAGCACGACAAAGATTTCCTACATACGAAGAGTCGTGGAATTTGGTTTAGCTTTCGGTGAGAACTTCTCACCTTTAATTTAATTTTCTAGTTAAAAATACATACTAGGATGCAAACGGTGTTTAGTAGCACCCGACACCCGTCGTCCATAGACCATGGATGGCTTGTATGTTTGATTGTTTGTTGTGATGAAAGTTGATTGTGTGATGTGAAATAAAATAAAATATTTATATAGTTAAAAATGTTTTATCGTTAAAAATATAATTTTTGACGTGAATGTGAACAAATAAATATTCATTTACAAACCGGACGGTTTGTTTATGTACACCTATTGGAAGGACATTGATTGGGATGATAAATTTTACACATCGCCCAACTGCACAAATAATATTCAGTGTTTGTAGATTGAAACACCACATGGGTGTTGGGATGATATTTGGTGTACACTAATCCCAATTATTTAATTGTATGTCGATCGATTGGTCGACAGACTGTGTAAGCGTTAATTATTTATATTTAATGCTTATGCAGTTGTGTGGTGCACTTTAGATGATGGTTGATTATTTATCGTTGCTATTATATACATGTGTTGTATGGAATCCATATAATTAACATTATATGGTAATTGATTGGGCCTCATTCCAATTGGGAAAATAAAGAATATTATAAAATAAAGATTCATGTGTTGACAGTACTTATGTGTTGAGATTAGTCATGTGTGGTATGAAATATAGATTCATGTGTTGAACGAAATATTTTAACAATAAAATTTACTTCTTTATCATATATAAAATTAGAAACTAAATGGAAAATAGCTAAGATGAGTGGTCTCCTGGATATTGATTTGATGTTGGTTTCGGCCTTCGGGGTTAATATTTAGGGAATTGCTCTCTTGCTAATTTACGGTTGGAGTCTGATTAAAACTTAAACGATAGAAATCATAATTCTATAAAATATATTAAATAGCAAAAATAGTCACGTGTTGACAGTACTCATTTGTTGAGATTAGTCACGTGTTGAAAGAAATATAGATTCATGTGTTGAATAGAATAAATATTCATTTGTTGAATAGAATAACGAAGTTATAGAAAAATATAAAGCCGTGTTGATTAGGGATGCGCTACTTTAACGTGAACGATATTTATATCGATTATATTCGTTTTTATAATGAATATTGAAAAGAGATTTAAATATCGAATATTTATAAAATGAATTTGAATTGAATATTTATAAAATGAATTTGATTTGAATAGGATATAAAATGAATTCGAATTGAATAGGATATAAAATGAATTCGAATTAAATAGAATATAAAATGAATTCGAATTGAATAGAATATAAAATGAATTCGAATTGAACTGAAAAGAAAATGAATTCGAATTGAATAAAATATAAAATGAATTCGAATTGAAATGAATTCAAATCAAATTGAAAACGAACTGAAATTGAATTGAAATCAAATAGAAATGAATGTAAAAAGAATTTATAGTGAAAAATTCAATTTTGATTTGAATTTGAAATGAAGGTTGAAATTGTTTTTGAAACAAATTTGAAACGATTTATAAAATTTGTTTTAAAAGAAAATAGACGAAATATATATAATATATATATTATATATATAATGGTCTGAATAGAACGCGCCGCGCCGCGGTAGTTCATGAATTTCGACCGTTGACTTCGAACGGGTATTACGGGAGATCCGACCGTCGGATTCTCCTAAAACTAGAACCATTGGGTTCGTATCGAAAAGAGCTTTCTAACGAATACAAGAGATTTGAAATCTGATGGTTGGATTTGGAGATATGTCCAAATCAATTTCAGAAAAGGTCGCTGTAGGTGCAGTTCGATGGCCGTTATTGGAAATCGACTGTACCGGCCTTGATAAAATTATTAAAAATATTAATAATTAGTGTGAAATCGTAAGAAATGATTTGGAAAGAATTGGGCTGAAAAATATGATATTTGAAAAGATAAAAATAGATTTTTATCAAAATGAGCTAGTTTGAAACTAGAATTAAAATCCAATTATTTTTAAAAAAATAAAATGGATTTGAAATGGGTTTTAAATAACCAGAATTTCCAATATATGAATTGGAATGGATTTGAATCGAAATTGTCTTTGGAATATTTCGGTATTAGATTCCGTGATTATACAGATATTTTGGAGGAAATTTGGAGGATATATTTTATATTTCCAAAGCGATATTTGTGGGTTTCAGAGTTTGATATTGAATATAATCTGATATATTTTCTATTTAAAGCCTTGTATTTAATATTAAATGAGATTTGGGTTTATCGTGAACGGTGTTTTAAATAACACTTGTTCTTTAACCTGATAATAAATAGAATGTGATATGTGTTTATCTTGAACTGTGTTTTAAATGACATTAGTTCTTTAACCAGTAAAAGGAGTTTTAATGAATCTGTAATTAGATTGGAATGTGAATTGATAATTTAAATTATCAAATTTGGAAAGTGAGCGAGAATGGAGTATCACCAGTTTTGCTCCAAAGCGATACTTAAATCTTTAATTAGATTTGAACGTGAAATGTAATTAATTTTACCGATAACACTATGGTGTTAGATATGGAGTATTACCAGTTTTGCTTATGGGATGAATAGGTTGGGGAATGGGAAATAAAATAAATAATTACTTCGGTGTGGTTCGCTAATCCCGACTAGTTTGGAAAACCTTAACATGGTTTGAAATGACATCCAAAGGAAGATTAAAGAATAAATTTAAAAGAATTTATCTTTGATAAAATTAATGGGAACCCTTCCCTAAGAATGTGAAATTTTGAATAAAAGAATATTCTGAATTGGAACGATGCGTATGTTGTGTTTGTGTAACATTTGTTTATTATATTCGCGGGTTATTCGGAAAGGCCGGGTTTATACCCATTCTGAATAACTGATTCGACGATATGTCGAAGAGGAAGACGGTGATGTGAAGACCGGAAGTCTTCACATCGTTTGGGTGATTACTGATGATCATGATTGGGCTTTACACCCAAGATGAGCGAATCGGTTGGTGATCGTCCAGACGTACTTGGAGTTCGGAGGATATGCGAGGGAAGTGCCTCCAGTTTCTTTCAGACCCAGAACGGACTTGTAAATGGAGTGTGTGTCTGACATTGGATTTTATTCTATGTTGATTGATCTCTATTAAATATACATCTGTTTGGTGGCGGAGAATTTATTCTCTTGCTTAACGCCCTTCTCTGAGACGTATGAGCTCAGAGGTTGTATATCGATGGACATCAGTCGCATCGAGTGAATTGCCTGTGTGGCATGCCTAAGTGGCAGATGATCAAGGCTTCTGTTGAAAAGCAAAGTCTTGTGGTTGATGATCAAAGCACGGCCTGTGTGGCGCAGCTTTGTGTATAACGTGAATTCACAAGCCTCACACCTCGGTATGAGTCAAAAACGGGATAGTGACTGCTGGGAGAACAGGGTTGCAAAGCGCCTCTATTATAGATCTGTAAGGACCGGGAAACGTGTGTTCAGGAATAACTAATCCTCAAACGTAAGGGAGGACCGGCCCAGCCGATTCCAAGGGTTACCCAGAGTGCGTAGTCCTAAGGCATTTGCTAGAGTGTCTCGAAGCGGAGAAGAGCTTGCCCCTTGCCTCGACTCATGACGGAAATCCAATTTCCAATACGAGATATTTCGGCTTTATTTGTAGAGCCTAGTTTGGCGACATAGTAGCATGGGATACTATGCCGTCTATGATTGATATTTATGATTGAAGTTGTTTTGACACTTCATACTATAATAGTATCAAAATGATTTGTTTTAAACGTACCAAGCATGTTTTTCTATTATAAGGGAAAACCCTGTCCTCCGGCTTGCGTTGCATTGTGTGATGGGACCTGGGTCTTATGATAGCTTCATTTTTCTTTACTTAGCATTGCGCTGTTTGTTTTATGCACTGGTATTCTTGGGAGGAAACCCGTTCCGTGTTATACGGCGTGGTCCCTTGATTTACCGAACTTTAAAAAAACCAATATTAATAACTGTTTTTGTTCTCACACTAGTCACATGACTGACCTGGAGTTTATTGTTTTAACCTAAACTCTGGGTGCCCTTATTTTCGACATGGGGAGCTAGTAGTTTTGGTTTTGTAGATTTTTATTCACAGGATCCTGATTTACAGCTAGAACAATGCTCGGAAAGCTCTGTATCCGTGTATTACTTTCAGTTGTGTTTTATATTGTTTTTTTGCTGCTATGTAAATTATTATAATCAATGATATTTATCAAATGTGTAATACTTATTCATACTCTGTGTATTCTTGTAATCTGATGGAATTGTTGAAATAACAATGAAATGTCCATCTGTTTGTGTTTTGATTGTTCTTGTCTTCAATTTTATCCGTGCATTCCTTCACGGGGAAGTTCGGGTCGTCTCAGTTTGGTATCAGAGCTTTGGTTTACAGAGCTCGGGAACAAGACACACTAGAACCATACAATATAATTTATCAGAAATTGGATTAGTAATATCCAATTAGAATAACTCGTTAGAGATAGGATCAGTAGTATCCTAGAACGAGTGTGAAGAGTATGTTTTTAAATAAAACAAACTTTGTTTTGAAAATTTAAAATCAAGTATACGTATTTGAATATTTTATTTTGTAGTGAATTTGGACAATCCATTATATAAAGATTTTGCATATACGCATCATGAACGTATATTCGAAGTTTTAATATACTGGATAGATATGGAATTGCACTCTACTCGCTCGGGGATAATTCTGATGATGTCCGGACATCATCAGTATTTATGTTCGTGTTTCGAAAGTGGGATTTCTATATATTTCCACTAGACTGGTGTGAGAATCAAAATTAGATAGGGCTTATTGTTGTGATTTGGCATCAAAAATGTGATTTTTGACTATATATCAAATTTATGAATTTGAAAAGTTAATCAACTAATTGATTGTTGATTGTGTTGTTTGATTATTGGTTGATTAAGTAAAATGTTGAACCTTTAGCCAAATTGATCAAATAGTGAATTGTATTGAAAAATGATTACAATTGTATGCCTATACATGTATATACATTGAACAGGTCATAGCATGGAGGCTAGAGCAGAAATAAAATTGTTTGCCCGACAAATAGGTACATGTTTACCATAATTTACTGTTTTGTTTAGGTTTTGGATGATTTTGTGAGCCGATTGGCTAGCCAATTGGCTTTTTCTCTTTCTTTTGGATTGAAGAAGGCCATGGGAGGCTATATGAAATATCCCGAAGTCCCCGGTGCAGGGGAGGTTATGGCGAAATTTTAGGGTGTTAGCCAAATTTTTGAAAAATTTGAAAAGTTCTTAGAAACTGAAAAGTTAAAGAACTTAAGCCATAATTAAAATAATGAAAGTTGAGTTGGTAGTAAAACAACTTTCGGCTTCGTTCCTTTTTGGGGACGAAAAGTTTTAAGTGGGGGAGATTGTAATAACCCAGAAATTTTGAGCCAATTTAAAATTTTTATTTTGGCAATTTTGGTGAATTTTGAATATTTAAAATGAATTATTTTAAATAATATCGACGAGAAATTTATTTTGAATAGAATTCGAACGTATATATTTATATAGATCGTCGTTAGAATATAAATATTTTATTTTAAATTATAAAACGAATTGAAAATGGCGCGGTAGTTTGAAAATTCGATTTCAAAATTCAAATGAACATACCGGGTGCAAAATAAACCGGATTTTAACAAAACCAAAATTATTAGAATCTATTTGAGAAGATATTTCCAATGAATCTGAAAAATTGAAATTTCATAGCGGGGATAAAAAGATATGTCCAGTTGAAAATTCAGAATAGTCGCTATGGAATTCTGGCCCTTAAAATGGAAATTTTGCAAACGACCTCGGTTTTTGACGAAACCACTTTTGTTGGATCTGTGATGTCAAGTTATTGCTAGGTTTCAAAATTCGTAATTTTTCGAATCAATATGTGAGCGTGGCGAAGGAAAACGTGTTTTGATAGTTTTAGTTGATTTTAATCGACTGGAAAATGGCCATTTTTCAAATGGTCTCAGAATTCGACGAAATCAGTTTTGTTAGGACAGTATCGTCAATACGAAACTAGAAAATATTTTTCGAGGATTTTTTGAGTTAGTATGTGGCCCCGATAATTTAAAATGCATGTTTGAGTTGAATATATAAAGATTTATATTTTGATTTTGACGAAAACTGGTCGTAACGGTCGAACTGGCTTACGCAGCATATCCCATTATGTTCGGAATAGGGGTAATTGGTTAGGGGCGACAGTCGTGGGTTTGGATTGGAGTTTGAATGGAAAAACAACTATAAGGAGAAATAAATTAATAAATAATAATATAAACATAAACCCTTTTTCATTAACACCCACCCTTCTATTTTCAAGATCAAATTTCTTTTCCCCCTTCTCTGAAAAAAAACCGCCGCCCTCCTTCAGAGCTCGCGCCCGTCGCTTCAGCCATCGCCATCGGCCGCCGTCCCCCGTGCGCCTCCATTCATCCCCTCCACTAGCCACCCCTCTAACTCAATTCCGTCTTGAAACCGTCGCGAATCCCCTAGCCCTAAACACCCCAAAACGGAGCCACCTCGACCTTCAGCACCTCACCGCGCGAGCACCAGTCGAACTCCGGCAATCAAACTCTGCCTGGCCTGGCGAGTGCACCCCCACCCCCTTCCATCCAACTACGCATCCTTCCTCCTCTTCTTCTCCAACGTGAAAACATTCCTCCACCATTCCTTCACCTCGTCAGCAAGGATTAAACCCCCTTCCTCCGATACGATGTAAGCATTTCCATCTTTATTATTTTATGATTTTTATAGTAAATATAGGACTTTTATTTAGGAGAAAGCTAGGATTTTTAATATGGTAAGAACTGATTTTTATTTCGTTAAAGAACTGATTTTTATTTCATTAAAGAACTGATTTTTTTAAATGAACGGTAAAAATATAAAAATGTGATCTTTATAAACTAAAAGGGGTGATTTCTTAAAACGTATAAAAATATGATTTTTTTTATAGTAGAGATTATAAAAATATGATTTTTATATAGTAAAGATTATAAAAATAGAATTTTTATAAGGTATAGAATATAAAAATTCGATTTTTACATATATGTAGAGAAGTAAAAATTCGATCTTAGTGTTACATATAATAAAAATGCGATTTTTATTATGTGTATAACGATATAAAAATCCAATTTTTATATGGAGTAGCGATGTAAAAATATAATCTTTATATAAAAGGAAGCGTTGTAAGAATATATAATTTTTATATATATAGCGAAATAAAAATCGTATTTTTATTATATATACAGTGGAACAAAAATGTGATTTTTACAGCTTTGAAATAAAAATGTGATTTTTACAGCGTTGGAATAAAAATGTGATTTTTACAGCGTTGAAATAAAAATGTGATTTTCACAGCGTTGAAATAAAAATTTGATTTTTACAGCGTTGAAATAAAAATGTGATTTTTACAGCGTTGAAATAAAAATGTGATTTTTTACAACATTGAAATAAAAATGTGATTTTTAATGTAAACCGCGTGTAACAGATCTCATTGGAAGCACGACAAAGATTTCTTACATATGAAGAGTCGTGGCGTTTGGTTTAGCATTTGGTGAGAACTTCTCACCTTTAATTTAATTTTCTAGTTAAAAATATATACTAGGATGCTGACGGTGTTTAGTAGCACCCGACACCCGTCGTCCACAGATCATGGATGGCTTGTATGTTTGACTGTTTGTTGTGCTGAAAATTGATTGTGTGATGTGAAATAAAATAAAATATTTATATAGTTAAAAATGTTTTATCGTTAAAAATATAATTTTTGATGAGAATGTGAACAAATAAATATTCATTTACAAACCGGACGGTTTGTTTATGTACAGTATTGGAAGGACATTGATTGGGACGATAAATTTTAAACATCGCCCAACTGCACAAATATTATTCAGTGTTTGTGGATTGAAACCCCACACGGGTGTTGGGATGATATTTGGCATACACTAATCCCAATTATTTAATTGTATGTCGATCGATTGGTCGACAGACTGTGTAGGCGTTAATTATTTATATTTAATGCTTATGCAGTTGTGTGGTGCACTTTGGATGATGGTTGATTATTTATCGTTGTTATTATATACATGTGTTGTATGGAATCCATATAATTAACATTATATGGTAATTGATTGGGCCTCATTCCAATTGGGAAAATAAAAAATATTATAAAATAAAGATTCGTGTGTTGACAGTACTCATGTGTTGAGATAAGTCATATGTGGTAAGAAATATAGATTCATGTGTTGAACGAAATATTTTAACAATAAAATTTACATCTTTATTATATATAAAATTAGAAACTAACTGGAAAATTGCTAAGAAGAGTGGTCTCCTGGATATTGATCTGATGTTGGTTTAGGCCTTCGGGGTTAATATATAGGGAATTGCTCTCTTGCTAATTTACGGTTGGAGTCTGATTAAAAATTAAATGATAGAAATCATAATTCTATAAAATATATTAAATAACTAAAATAGTGTAACACCCCACGTCCGTTAGTGTCACTCGCAAAGGGAATGCACTAAGTTCTGTGGAGCATTATGGGTAAAAGATGCAGATAAATTACAAGACAGACAAACAATTAACAGCGGAAAATAAAACTTTGCTTCATTGATAAAATAGATTGTACAAGATTGCTTTACAATATCAGAGTATCATCTGTCTTTACTAGATAAAGAAGCATAAAAATACATTTATATTCCCCAATGTAGCATAAGCCAGCCATAGCATCTGAAAGAGAATCCAAGGACAACTTCGTCAAATCTTCAAGCTGGGAAAGAGCAACGGTCCAATTTAATCCTGAGTTATACTATTCCCTCCTCAACTACCTGGGGGGGAACGGAAGAAAAGAAGCGAAAGAAAAACAGAGTCAGACATAAAGCCTGAGTAAGTCAGTAACTTCTAGCATGTGAACAGGGGAAACAGAACGACATGAATTAACTGAATACAAGATAATACCATGATGATAAGGCTAACAAGATAAGACTCACACAAGACATGCTAAGACAAGATAAACTGGATATACTACAACACTTTCTCCGCTTCGCTTTTACCGCGATATACTCGTTTCTATATCTCTGCACCGCCTAACTAGTGTTCCAACTAGTAACGATAACGTGATCCCAATCCCTGTAGTTTCCGTCGCCTTCAGGCGTACCTTGATTATTTATTACCTAGATCTAGTCTAGGTTTTATATCAAGTGCTTTCTAGATTCAATTAGAGTTTACGCTATCTGTTGAACGCTTCTTGTATTCAGGATTTATGCCACCTAGTTCCAAACTAGGGATTATGCTACCTGTCGAATGATGCCCTTTAGTCTAGGATACACTACCTAGAGTGGTATATGTTCCTAGACTTTCCCCACGCATGTATCGCGAATCGTTATCGCTTGTCTAGATGCACATGTCCTGTAATGTGCTACCCGAGTCTCGTGTCAGGGCTACTCTAGAAATACGGAACTCGGTCGGGAGCTTTCAATATCCGCCGATGCAGATGTTAAGGTCTATTTTTCCAGTGGCTATGGTCCCACTCGACCCCTACCTCAACTAATGGAAGGCCACCCTTGTAAAATGAGAACTGTACGAAGGCCCCTATCTGCCCCACTAATTCTATGGCCAACAACACCCCGCAACCACAACTAGATAGCAAGTATGTGGTCCGTATGAGTCCTCCAGCCTTCCCGCTTCATGTGTCTCGCTTGACTGAAGATGGTAGGTAGACGACGAGTTGCTATCACGGGGCTTCCGTCTTCTCGCCGAATCACGCTGGTCCATCCTAGTCTTTTGGTTGCCATATATTGCAACCAAGGCATACCCTTGGCTCTTCTACCGTAGACCTTAACCTCTGTGCGCCCAGGCGGATCATCTGCAGCCTCACAGAGGGATACCAAGAGTACCCTCACGTCCCCTCGAAGCCTCGGGCTTCGTATCCCAATTCGTTGGAGTCTTCTTTAAAATCAGATGGACGCCCGCTCCTTCGTGTTATACTAAGAATTACTACTTAGTTCTACTAACTAAGGTTTACCACTTAGTTTCCAAATTCCTTGTTTTCTTAACTAAGTTTTACTACTTAGTTCTCTTTCCCGTTAAGTTGGATTGGTTAAGTGTCTTTAGTCGATTCAAGCTAACTTAACCCTCTTCCCTTATCCTGTTAAACTGGTTAAGTGTTGTCAGTATTCATGTTGATTTAACCCCACCACAAACCATGTCATATTGGTTAAGTTTTTCTTAACCCTACCCATTCATCCTGTATTGGTTAAGTGTTCCCTTTTTAACTTAACCTTTCCCACCGGTTTTAAATAAACCTGTTATTAATGGTTAAGTATCATCTCTTCATGTCTTAGACTTAACCCTATTAATTTATCATATTCTGATGGTTAAGTTTTCAAGTTTACTTAACCCTACGGTCCAACCCAGCTAGCATATTAAATTGGCTAAGTGTATTACTTAACCCCAACCTCTAGTCTAATTAACATGATAAATTGGCTAAGTGTATTAACTTTACTTAACCCCACCTTCTAGTCTAGTCAACATGTTAATTTGGCTAAGTATTCCCATGGGCTTAACCCTCCCATTCTAGCTTTAACTGTGTTAAGTTGGTTAAGTGTTTCTATGGACTTAACCCTACCATTCTAGCTTAACAGTGTTAAGTTGGTTAAGTGCTCCTATGGACTTAACCTTCCCATTCTAGCTTTAACTGTGTTGGTTAAGTGTTCCTATGGACTTAACCCTCCCCTTCTTGTTCTAGCTTTAATTAATAAATTAAAGCCGCAACCTCTCACATTAGACAGATATTGCTGCGGTTACTGGATGTGCCGGTCGGTTCCGGGCAGGTTTACACCGCAACTCAGTCTAACCTCGGGTTAGGCATATTCATGTTTTCTAAGTTCAAAGGGTTTTCTGATTAATTTCCTAACCTGGTTTTGAAAGCAACCATCCTGTTCATCGGATCAGTTAGGGATAGCCAGGGAGGGCAGGAAATTTATATTTTCCAAACCCAAGCCTAGACACTATCCTCTCTGTCACCCTAGAACTTTCTGGTACGAGTTATAAAAAGGGGTGTTATCAAAATATCTTTCTTTTGTTTATAAATTGTTAACAATTTATCTTACAGACCATTTCCCCCTTTTTAAACAAATTTGACCTATATTCATTTGTCGCTAACAGACTTATATTCTAGGCCCAAATCTTGATTTGCCTAACCTACAATTCATAGCAATTTAGATCTATCATCTTTATTTTCAGTTTATGCTAAACAAGATTTTATATGCCAAACTAGATTTTCTATTCTAGTTCACCGTTTATGCCCAGAAACTAGATTTATTCTTCTAGTTTACAGTCTACATACGAACTAGATTTATTATTCTAGTTTTTTCAGTTTACAGGCCAATACTAGATCTAAATTTCATAACCTATAATCCATGTCAAATCTACCCAATTCACATGTCTTAACACATGTTCTAAAATTGTATAAATCAGAATCATGTTCGTTTCCAAACTATGCCAATTTCAAGCTTACAACTATATTTATGTTTATTTTTGTGTTTTTCCCAAATCTCATTCCCACCGTTCGTATAATCGTGATTCAACCTAGATTGTAAATAAATCTAGATTCGTAGAAAATAGGGAATGAACCAAAGATTCTATGAAAAAGGGTGGACATAATAATCAGCATAAAAAGATTTTGAATAACGACGCAGGTTCAAGAATATGGGTAGACCTAACTTAATAGGTAAATTCCCACGGTCTAAAACCAAGAATAGACAGAATAGGTTCGAGAACATGGGTAGACCTAACTTAATAGGTAAATTCCCACAGTCTAAAACCAAAGAAAATCAAGAACAGACAGAATAGATAAATCGGGTTTTAGACCCAATTTCATAGTCACAAAACCTAAGCAACAATTTTCCTAGTCATGAATCATAGGTGTTTAAATCACCGTTGTTATGTCATAGGTAATACTTTATGTCCAAATCAAAGGCTTGTGTTCATAGTCATAGGCAAATGTCTATAGTCATAGGCAATATTCATAGTCAAAAGGGAAAATAATTCCCACAGTCATAAGTCACCGTCATAGGCATTGTTTTATGTCCCAAAATCAAAGGCTTATGTTCATAGTCCAAAGGCACATGTTCTCAGAATCCATAGTCATAGGCAATGGTCTTAGGCAAAGTCTTATTTGTCCTTGAATCATAACAGTTCTTAATTTAGTCCAAGAGTATAAACATAGATTCGAATAGAGAGAGAGATTTGGCATATTCTTTTATTCCTTTAATTTCATGTCACAAAATAAAGCAAAAACGTTCAAATCTAGAAACAACTGACTTACAGAAATTAGATCTAGAATAGAAGAATGGCGATGCTAAGATTCGTATGTCGTTGCTCGAGGTTTGTTGATTTAGCCTTTTAATTCTTCACTTTGATTTGAATCTTCTCTTGAACAGATTTGAGCAGCATCTCCATGTCTTGAATTTATATTTCATTTTAATTATTTAAGAAAATTTAGAGGAGGGGAAGAAGCCATGAATCTTAATGTCACAGACTTACGGGGTGTTACATTCTCTCCCACTTAAAAGGATTTCGTCCCTGAAATCTTCAAGTTAGGAAGAATGTGTCCTACCATCCAATCACCCATCTACTCAACCATTCAATCACAGGCATTCATTGTCCTTAAAAGATTTCTAATGCTTTCATGTTCATATGCATAGTGTGTGTATATGTCTCTATCTAATGCAAAATCAGGCGGTCTACTGATTCAGTTGACCTCCTTAATGCAAATCATGTTAGTGCCATGCGTCCAATCATGTATGCAAGCATCCCTGGTCATGTAAATACTACATGCGTGCACAACCATACATCCATACGCAACGTCCATATGATACCATATCAAGTTCAACTTACAAACAAATGCATATATGTAAATGCTATATGAAAGCGTTCGAACTTGATCTAGTGTCTAATACGTATGCATATGCATCTACGAGCGACCATTTGCAACCACTTGCAACCATTCAACCATAACATGTTTCAAATACATGTTTACATCCATTGGCTTCTACCTAAAGATCGCAGATTTGATCTATAGGATATACTTTGGAAAGAGAGAAACAACTATGCGTAAAGCTCCTAAACAAAGAAATCAAGGATGCACACTAAAGGAAAAAGGGCATATTGCTAGTATCTAGCCTTCTTGAGCTTTATTCCACTGTATCTTAACCAATTTCTCTTCACGATTGTGAAGTTCCTAACCTCCATTTCCAAAATAAACAGATGTCAATCACGGTACCAGGTGTATGATTAGAGGTCTCTCCCTTATCCACCATGCCATAACTATAAGGGTTGAAAGATCACTACGCGCTTTTTAGAGCGCCTGTCACAACTATTCATCTCTCACGCAAACCATCCTAGTCGAACTCGACATTCCTCAAGTACAAACCCCAAAGGCCTAAACCAATATCAGACAAGCACCCAAGGAATATCTCCTTTAGACAATCTACGTGATATGATATAAGCAAACTTGATAGCTATTCAAACCCCTACTAACCAAAAATAAACGGGTCGAACCACCCACTGGGTTTGAGACTGATTGGGATCTTCTTACTATACAAGTACAAAGGTGCAGAGACTCAACTATGGAAGCAAATATGAACAAATGCGAAGCGCTAAATCCGAACAGAAAAACTAGATTCTTCCAACAGAAACTTTTACCACCTTTCTCCTAGGTACGCTCAGCATGTACTTGCCCTTCTGAAAATCTTCTCCTTTGTCCTTAATTATATGCCATGTCATACCATAGTAAAGATACTTCCTCTTATCTTAGGTTTTATAATCCCTTCCTCCTTCGTGAGCCAAGTCTACATCCATAATTTCCTCATCCTTGGGTCGTGCTCCTTTGCCAAACTTCCGCGTGTAACCATGTTGGAAAATCTCTTGAAAGTTGCCTCTATCGCACGGAAAATCCCTATAAACTTGAAAGAAGACTGGCCGTAAGTAAAACAACTACGGCTATAGATGGAAGTCGGGCACTACTTCGCCCTTCGATGAGGTTACCTCCCAGAAAGCCAGGAGCCCCAGAGAGTCAAGAAAGAAGGAGACAAGAATTCAAATAGAGGAAGAGAAGATAGTGCGTATGGCTTTGGGGAATATGCCTTTAAAACAAAACTTTTCTTTTGAAAATGCTTCTTTAAAGACCGTTTTGAAAAATATTTTTTCAAATCTTTTATCTGATCCGGTAACCTTCAGCTCTGATACCACGTGTAACACCCCACGTCCGTTAGTGTCACTCGCAAAGGGAATGCACTAAGTTCTGTGGAGCATTATGGGTAAAAGATGCAGATAAATTACAAGACAGATAAACAATTAACAGCGGAAAATAAAACTTTGCTTCATTGATAAAATAGATTGTACAAGATTGCTTTACAATATCAGAGTATCATCTGTCTTTACTAGATAAAAAAGCATAAAAATACATTTATATTCCCCAATGTAGCATAAGCCAGCCATAGCATCTAAAAGAGAATCCAAGGACAACTTCGTCAAATCTTCAAGCTGGGAAAGAGCAACGGTCCAATTTAATCCTGAGTTATACTATTTCCTCCTCAACTACATAGGGGGGAACGGAAGAAAAGAAGCGAAAGAAAAACAGAGTCAGACATAAAGCCTGAGTAAGTCAGTAACTTCTAGCATGTGAACAGGGGAAACAGAACGACATGAATTAACTGAATACAAGATAATACCATGATGATAAGGCTAACAAGATAAGATTCACACAAGACATGCTAAGACAAGATAAACTGGATATACTACAACACTTTCTCCGCTTCGCTTTTACCGCGATATACTCGTTTCTATATCTCTGCACCAACTAACTAGTGTTCCAACTAGTAAAGATAACGTGATCCCAATCCCTATAGTTTACGTCGCCTTTAGGCGTACCTTGATTATTTATTACCTAGATCTAGTCTAGGTTTTATATCAAGTGCTTTCTAGATTCAATTAGAGTTTACGCTATCTGTTGAACGCTTCTTGTATTCAGGATTTATGCCACCTAGTTCCAAACTAGGGATTATGCTACCTGTCGAACGATGCCCTTTAGTCTAGGATACACTACCTAGAGTGGTATATGTTCCTAGACTTTCCCCACGCATGTATCGCGAATCGTTATCGCTTGTCTAGATGCACATGTCCTGTAATGTGCTACCCGAGTCCCGTGTCAGGGCTACTCTAGAAATACGGAACTCGGTCGGGAGGTTTCAATATCTGCCGATGCAGATGTTAAGGTCTGTTTTTCCAGTGGCTATGGTCCCACTCGACCCCTCCCTCAACTAATGAAAGGCCACCCTTGTAAAATGAGAACTGTACGAAGGCCCCTATCTGCCCCACTAATTCTATGGCCAACAACACCCCGCAACCACAACTAGATAGCAAGTATGTGGTCCGTATGAGTCCTCCAGCCTTCCCGCTTCACGTGTCTCGCTTGACTGAAGATGGTAGGTAGACGACGAGTCGCTATCACAGGGCTTCCGTCTTCTCGCCGAATCACGCTGGTCCGTCCTAGTCTTTTGGTTGCCATATATTGCAACCAAGGCATACCCTTGGCTCTTCTACCGCAGACCTTAACCTCTGTGCACCCAGGCGGATCATCTGCAGCCGCACAGAGGGATACCAAGTGTACCCTCACGTCCCCTCGAAGCCTCGGGCTTCGTATCCCAATTCGTTGGAGTCTTCTTTAAAATCAGATGGACGTCCGCTCCTTCGTGTTATACTAAGAATTACTACTTAGTTCTACTAACTAAGGTTTACCACTTAGTTTCCAAATTCATTGTTTTCTTAACTAAGTTTTACTACTTAGTTCTCTTTCCCGTTAAGTTGGATTGGTTAAGTGTCTTTAGTCGATTCAAGCTAACTTAACCCTCTTCCCTTATCCTGTTAAACTGGTTAAGTGTGGTCAGTATTCATGTTGACTTAACCCCACCACAAACCAAGTCATATTGGTTAAGTATTTCTTAACCCTACCCATTCATCCTGTATTGGTTAAGTGTTCCCTTTTTAACTTAACCTTTCCCACCGGTTTTAACTAAACCTGTTATTAATGGTTAAGTATCATCTCTTCGTGTCTTAGACTTAACCCTATTCATTTATCATATTCTGATGGTTAAGTGTTCAAGTTTACTTAACCCTATGGTCCAACCCAGCTAGCATATTAAATTGGCTAAGTGTATTACTTAACCCCAACCTCTAGTCTAATTAACATGTTAAATTAGCTTAGTGTATTAACTTTACTTAACCCCACCTTCTAGTCTAGTCAACATGTTAATTTGGCTAAGTATTCCCATTGACTTAACCCTCCCATTCTAGCTTTAACTGTGTTAAGTTGGTTAAGTGTTTCTATGGACTTAACCCTACCATTCTAGCTTAACAGTGTTAAGTTGGTAAAGTGCTCCTATGGACTTAACCTTCCCATTCTAGCTTTAACTGTGTTGGTTAAGTGTTCCTATGGACTTAACCCTCCCCTTCTTGTTCTAGCTTTAATTAATAAATTAAAGCCGCAACCTCTCACATTAGACAGATATTGCTGCGGTTACTGGATGTGCCGGTCGGTTCTGGGCAGGTTTACACCGCAACTCAGTCTAACCTCGGGTTAGGCATATTCATGTTTTCTAAGTTCAAAGGGTTTTCTGATTAATTTCCAAACCTGGTTTTGAAAGCAACCATCCCGTTCGTCGGATCAGTTAGGGATAGCCAGGGAGGGCAGGAAACTTATATTTTCGAAACCCAAGCCTAGACGCTATCCACTCTGTAACCCTAGAACTTTCTGGTACGAGTTATTAAAAGGGGTGTTATCAAAATATCTTTCTTTTGTTTATAAATTGTTAACAATTTATCTTACAGACCATTTCCCCCTTTTTAAACAAATCTGGCCTATATTCATTTGTCGCTAACAGACTTATATTCTAGGCCCAAATCTTGATTTGCCTAACCTACAGTTCATAGCAATTTGGATCTATCATCTTTATTTTCAGTTTATGCAAACTAGATTTTATATGCCAAACTAGATTTTCTATTCTAGTTCACCGTTTATGCCCAAAAACTAGATTTATTCTTCTAGTTTACAGTCTACATACAAACTAGATTTATTATTCTAGTTTTTTCAGTTTACAGGCCAATACTATATCTAAATTTCATAACCTATAATCCATGTCAAATCTACCCAATTCACATGTCTTAACACATGTTCTAAAATTGTATAAATCAGAATCATGTTCGTTTCCAAACTATGCCAATTTCAAGCTTACAACTATATTGATGTTTATTTTTGTGTTTTTCCCAAATCGCATTCCCACCGTTCGTATAATCGTGATTCAACCTAGATTGTAAATAAATCTATATTCGTAGAAAATAGGGAATGAACCAAAGATGCTATGAAAAAGGGTGGACATAATAATTGGCATAAAAAGATTTTGAATAACGACGCAGGTTCAAGAATATGGGTAGACCTAACTTAATAGGTAAATTCCCACGGTCTAAAACCAAGAATAGACAGAATAGGTTCGAGAACATGGGTAGACCTAACTTAATAGGTAAATTCCCACAGTCTAAAACCAAAGAAAATCAAGAACAGACAGAATAGATAAATCGGGTTTTAGACCCAATTTCATAGTCACAAAACCTAAGCAACAATTTTCCTAGTCATGAATCATAGGTGTTTAAATCACCGTTGTTATGTCATAGGTAATACTTTATGTCCAAATCAAAGGCTTGTGTTCATAGTCATATGCAAATGTCCATAGTCATAGGCAATATTCATAGTCAAAAGGGAAAATAATTCCCACAGTCATAAGTCACTGTCATAGGCAATGTTTTATGTCCCAAAATCAAAGGCTTATGTTCATAGTCCAAAGGCACATGTTCTCATAATCCATAGTTATAGGCAACGGTCTTAGGCAAAGTCTTATTTGTCCTTGAATCATAACAGTTCTTAATTTAGTCCAAGAGTATAAACACATATTCGAATAGAGAGAGAGAGAGAGATTTGGCATATTCTTTTATTCCTTTAATTTCATGTCACAAAATAAAGCAAAAACGTTCAAATCTAGAAACAACTGACTTACAGAAATTAGATCTAGAATAGAAGAATGGCGATGCTAAGATTCGTATGTCGTTGCTCGAGGTTTGTTGATTTAGCCTTTGAATTCTTCACTTTGATTTGAATCTTCTCTTGAACAGATTTGAGCAGCATCTCCATGTCTTGAATTTATATTTTATTTTAATTATTTAAGAAAATTTAGAGGAGGGGAAGAAGCCATGAATCTTAATGTCACAGAATTACGGGTTGTTACAAATAGTCACGTGTTGATAGTACTCATTTGTTGAGATTAGTCACGTGTTGAAAGAAATATAGATTCATATGTTGAATAGAATAAATATTCATTTGTTGAATAGAATAACGAAGTTATTGAAAAATATAAAGCCGTGTTGATTAAGGATGCGCTATTTTAACGCGAACGATATTTATATCGATTATATTCATTTTTATAACGAATATTGAAAAGTGATTTAAAAATCGAATATTTATAAAATGAATTCGAATTGAATATTTATAAAATGAATTCGAATTGAATAGGATATAAAATGAATTCGAATTGAATAGGATATAAAATGAATTCGAATTGAATAGAATATAAAATGAATTCGAATTGAATAGAATATAAAATGAATTTGAATTGAATTGAAAAGAAAATGAATTCGAATTTAATAGAATGTAAAATGAATTCGAATTGAAATGAATTCAAATCGAATTGAAAACGAACTGAAATTGAATTGAAATCGATTTGAATTGAAATCAAATAGAAATGAGTGTAAAAAGAATTTATAATGAAAAATTCAATTTTGATTTGAATTTGAAATTGTTTTTGAAACAAATTTGAAACGATTTATAAAATTCGTTTTAAAAGGAAATCAACGAAATATATATAATATATATATTATATATATATATATAATGGTCTGAATAGAAAGCGCCGCGCCGCGGTAGTTCGTGAATTTCAACCATTGACTTCGAACGGATATTACAGGAGATCCGACCGTCGGATTCTCCTAAAACTAGAACCGTTGGGTTCGTATCAAAAATAGCTTTCTAACGAGTACAAGAGATTTGAAATCTGACGGTTGGATTTGGAAATATGTCCAAATCAATTTCAGAAAAGGTCGTTGTAAGTGCAGTTCGATGGCCGTTATTGGAAGTCGACTGTACGGGCCTTGATAAAATTATTAAAAATATTAATAATTAGTGTAAAATCGTAAGAAATGATTTGGAAAGAACTAGGCCGAAAAATCCCATATTTGGAAAGATAAAAATAGATTTTTATCAAAATGGGCTAGTTTTGAAACTAGAATTAAAATCCAATTATTTTTAAATAAATAAATTGGATTTGAAATGGGTTTTAAATAACCAGAATTTCCAATATATGAATTGGAATGGATTTGAATCGAAATTGTCTTTTGAATATTTCGATATTAGATTCCACGATTATACAGATATTTTGGAGGAAATTTGGAAGATATATTTTATATCGTTATTTCCAAAGCGATATTTGTGGGTTTCAGAGATTGATATTGAATATAAGCTGATATATTTTCTATTCAGAGCCTTGTATTTAATATCAAATGAGATTTGGGTTTATCGTGAACGGTGTTTTAAATAACACTTTTCTTTAACCCGATAATAAATAGAATGTGATTTGGGTTTATCGTGGACTGTGTTTTAAATGACATTAGTTCTTTAACCCAGTAAAAGGAGTTTTAATGAATCTGTAATTAGACTGGAATGTGAATTGATAATTTAAATTATCAAATTTGGAAAGTGAGCGAGAATGGAGTACCACCAATTTTGCTCCAAAGCGATAGTTAAATCTTTAATTAGATTTGAACGTGAAATGGTAATTAATTTTACCGATAACACCGTGGTGTTAGATATGGAGTATTACCAGTTTTTCTCCATGGGATGAATAGGTTGCAATTGGGAAATAAAATAAATAATTACTTCGGTGTGGTTCGCTAATCCTGACTAGTTTGGAAAACCTTAACATGGTTTGAAATGACATCCAAAGGAAGATTAAAGAATAAATTTAAAAGAATTTATCTTTGATAAAATTAATGGGAACCTTTCCCTAAGAATGTGAAAATTTGGATAAAAGAATATTCTGAATTGGAATGAGGCGTATGTTGTGTTTGTGTAACATTTGTTTATTATATACGCGGGTTATTCGGAAAGGCCGGGTTTATACCCATTCCGAATAACTAATTCGACGATATGTCGAAGAGGAAGACAGTGGTTGAAGACCGGAAGTCTTCACATCGTTTGGGTGATTACTGATGATCTTGATTAGGTTGTACACCCAAGATGAGGGAATCAGTTGGTGATCGTCCAGAGGTACTTGGAGATTGATGGATATGCGAGGAAAGTGCCTCCGGTTTCGTTCAGACCCAGAACGAAATTGTAAATGGAGTGTGTGTATGACATTGGATTTTATTCTGTGTTGATTGATCTCTATCAAAATAATATACATCTGTTTGGCGGTGGGGAATTTATTCTCTTGCTTAACACCCTTCTCTGAGACGTACGAGCTCAGAGGTTGTATATCGACGGACATCAGTCACATGGAGTGAATTGCCTGTGTGGCATGCCTAATTGGAAGATGATCAAGGCTTCTGTTGAAAAGTAAAGTCTTGTGGTTGATGATCAAAGCACGGCCTGTGTGGCGCAGCTTTGCGTATAACGTGAATTCGCGAGCCTCACACCTCGGTATGAGTCAAAAACGGGATAGTGACCGCTGGGAGAACACGACGTTTCTTTCTAGGTACGGTGGTGTGAGTGCTTAAACTGGCTGACATTTATATTATTTTCACCTTTGTGGTTGTTGGATTGCGAGGCGCCTCGATTATAGGTCTGTAAGGACCGGGAAACGTGTGTTCAGGAATAACTGATCCTCAAACGTAAGGGAGGACCAGCCCAGCCGATTCCAAGGGTTACCCAGAGTGCGAAATCCTGAGGCATTTGCTAGAGTGTCTCGAAGCTGAGAGGAGCTTGCCCCTTGCCTCGACTCATGACGAAAATCCAATTTCCAATACGAGATATTTCGTTTTTATTTGTAGAGCCGAGTATGGCGACATAGTAGCATGGGATACTATGCCGTCTATGAATGATATTTATGATTGAAGTTGTTCTGACACTTTATACTATAATAGTATCAAAATGATTTGTTTTAAACGTACCAAGCATGTTTGGCTATTATAAGGGAAAACCCTATCCTCCGGCTTGCGTTACATTGTGTGATGGGACCTGGGTCTTATAACAACTTCATTTTTCTTTACTTAGCATTGTGCTGTTTGTTTTATACACTGGTATTCTTGGGAGGAAACCCGTTCCGTGTTATATAGCGTGGTCCCTTGATTTACCGAACTTTAAAAAACCCATATTGATAACTGTTTTAGTCTCACACCAGTCACATAACTGACCTGGAGTTTATTGTTTTAACCTAAACTCTGGGTGCCCTTATTTTCTACACGGGCAGCTAGAAGTTTTGGTTTTGCAGATTTTTATTCACAAGATCCTGATTTACAGCTGGAACAATGCTCGGAAAGCTCTGTATCCGTGTATTACTTTCAGTTGTGTTTTATATTGTTTTTCCGCTGCTATGTAAATTATTGTAATCTCTGATATTTATCGAATGTGTAATATTTATTCATACTTAGTGTATTCTTGTAATCTGATGGAGTTGTTGAAAATAACAATGAAATGTCCTTCTTTTTGTGTTCTGATTGGTCTTGTCCTCAATTCTATCCGTGCTTTCCTTCACGGGGAAGTTTGGGTCATCTCAGAAAGCGTAGTTAAAATTGGAAACCCACTTTGAGTCTAACCTCATTGTTAACTTTTACTTACTTGAAATTGTAAAAGTTTTGGGAAAATGGTTTATAGTGTTTTCAAGTTTTGATCTTAAAAGTTATAGTTTTAAAATATGTAAAGAAGGACGTATTGAATTTTGATGTAAAATAGGGTATATTTTGGAAACAATGATTTCTTTTGAAAATTTCATCTAAAGTAAAATTCTCTCAAAAAAAGGTGCATATTATAGAGCATGTATAGCTCGCTAGTTTTCTTGTTATATTGCAGAAAGGATTTAAAAGCAAAACTTAGAAAAAGTTGCATTATGTTGAAAACTGGAATTTCCATTAAAGAAAGTTTTGGAATCTCTATTCTTTTGACAATCATTTTTGATAAATTGTTTTAAAAGAGAAAAATTTTTTCGGTGGACAAAACAATTTGTACAAATTAAGAATAGAGTAGACGTTTGCACCTTGTAGGAAGTAATTGAACCGACCTTATAGGTAGGAACAAGTTATAAACCAGATTAAGAAATAGTTGTCCTTGTCTACTCCAGTTTTTGTGATTTGAAAAAAAATGATTTACATTTTTTATATATATGACATGTTTATGGTTTGACAAAAGTAAGTTTTCATGAGGAAAATAAAGTTTTAACACTTTTAAATTTTTGGAAGAAAAATTAAATGAAAAAGAGAAAAACTGTGTTTTAAAAACTATGGATAGTTAAGGATTAGTGTCTGGGGAAGACGGGAAAAGTTTTGAGGCTATGAAGTAAGTAGCATCTTGGAATAATGGTAAGTTACCATAGAATGTGTAAGCATTGAAAAGCTTAGGGTGTTTCTTGAAATAACTGTTGGTACACAGCTAGGACTAGTGGTGACTATTAGATAACGAAGGGCAAGTAAGTGTTTAGATCCTATTGCTAATTTTCACATTAGGGGTAAAACCCATTATTACATTACTGTTTGGATTGTTCTGTTATTTTTCTCTTGTTGGGTAGTTAGGGTAACACCTAATCCTGTCATTGATCCCGTAGTTCAAGCATGTTGTCTTAGGGGGACATAGTCCCGAGATTCTTGGCCGTTAGTAGTAGTTATGTAGAGTGTCTGTTTTCCAATTTTAGTTGAAAGACAAGAAGTCTTATTTGAAAACTAAAGTTTGAACTGATGATTAAATAAGCTAAGAAAAGAAAATGGTACAAGTAAAAAGGAAACAACAAATTTAGTAAATCGACAAACTTGACAAATTATGTGAAAAGATGAATATGAGTAAAAATTTCCAAGATAACATGAAAAAAGAAAATTAGTAACAAAGAGAATTTTCTTATGTGGGCTGTGATTGGATAGGAAAATAGGGAATCTTTATAGATAGTTACATATAATCCAAGTACGGCTAGAAAAAGGTACATAAAAGAAAAACGAAAGATGTGAAAATTTCCGTTTCCCACCTTTTTGCAACATAAGAAATCGAATTTAGAAAGTTATATTTTTCTGAAATTCAAAAAATAAAGTTTGTTGGTAGGATTTTGGATGTAACAATTGGATGAACTGCGCTCTTGCTCTACAAGATTGTGGGAAATTTTGGATGAAAATGTATTTTGATTTTCAGAATATTGCATTCATGTAGAATTGCTAATATATTTAGGATGTGAGCATCATGTTTTTAAAGAATTTTTGAAAAATTTGCTTACATATAGGAGGTACCGCTTAGGCATACATGTATTATTATGTTGTATTTCACTTTGCACAAGTGCACAATGTTTGCAAAAATTGGATGCGCACACGATGAATGTATATTATGCGAGGAATAAATTGATTTTCACCCCTATCAAATTTCGAGGATGAAATTTCCTAAGGATGGGAGAATGTAACACCCCTCATTTTGTAACAATTAAATAATTAAGTATTGCATATGTGTATGTATGTATATATATAAATATGCATAGACAATATATATATATATTTGAAGAATAAAATAAAGATAAAATGTGATTGCATGTAATAAATACATGCACTTAAAAAGAAGAAAAGATTAATGCATTAAAAGAAAGAAAGGATTGGTTGCATGTAGTGTAAATATGTTGCATTTACTGATTATGCATTAATAATAAAAGAGAAATAAAAGAAAAAGATTCATGCAATGGGTTAAATGAAATATTGCAACAAACATGAAAAAGCGAAGTAAGAAAAGAACAATAATTACCATTGTTCTAAGCTTTGTTAACATTAGCCTTTGTAACGACCCAAAAATCTGTACTATTTGAGTTGACTGAATACAACACTCATCCAACCCAAATTGCATAAAAATACGAATCAGTAATAGAAAAAGTTAGAGGATGAGAAATAAAAAGATAGAAATTTAGAATAGAAGAAAATAGAGAGAAAATAGAACTGAACAACAACGCAGAATCTCACAATCGCAGCGGAATAAAATATAACGTATAAATAATTACTTTTGAAATAGAAACTATATTTACACTTACATACATCATCAGAGTACATCACATATACAACAAAGCGGAATAAACTCTATATATCTAACGTTGAAGTCTCCTTCTCCAAGCTCCTCCAGATAAATCTGTAAAATCCTGAACTATTGAACTGCCCGTACAAATTTGGGCACCCAAGAGTTTAGGGAAAACATAGAAAATAAACTCTGGGTCAGTCCTGGGACTAGTGTGAGTAAACGATTTAAAATAGTTTTGGTTTTAACTTTCAAAAACCTTTTGAAAGAAAAGATAATAATAAGACCGATCCACACATAAATACGGATGGTTTTTACCTTTCGATAACCAAAATCATTTTTGAAAACAATATTATTTTGACATTATGATAGTGTCTAAATACAAGTAAATATCTGTAACAACCCGTATTTTCAATAACCTGTTATAACATAAATGGAGGCAGAATTAAACTGTAAATTCTGAATCAAGGGAAACGGGCTATGCCATTGCGTTCGTCTCGGAAAAATACGCGAAATAGAGTCCGAGTTTTCGAAAATCGGAGTCCGTATGACCAAGATATGGCCTCGCGAAGTTTCACGAAAAATTCCCAAATTAAAGTATACTTAATTAAGTGAAATGGGTTGCGCAGAGAAATATATATATATTGATATATATATATATATATAATTGAAAATTAAATAAATAAATATGCAAAAATGTTCAAAACAGCGAATTGGGAGAGGGGAATAACCGAACCGGCCGATTTTTGAGGTCGACCCGAGCTCGCTGGGTCGACTAGGGGTTAATCCAGGGTGTTTGGCTGTCAACCCGTGGGCCGATTCGCTCAAATGCAGATTTTGCATTTGGATGGTTCTCATGGTTCATCTTTAATCTAAAGGCCCTAGATGGTTCCTACACTTGACTTCTTCCCCAAGACATGCTTTGATGGCTTGGATTGAATCTAGGTTTAATCCTATGGCCTAAAACACTTGCCTAATCTATAAATAAGACCCTAACCTATCCTAAATCCTCATTATTCATTCATGCAACTAAACTATGGCAAAATTTTACCTCTCATGGCCTCCACTCTCTTCATAAAATTTCTAAATGGTTTCTATGAGAGATTTTCCATGCATACAAGTGTTTTCAAGCTTGTATGAGTGTCATTAGCTTGCATTCAAGTCAAGTTTCTATCTTTGCATCATAAAGCAAGGGTTTTGATCATTTTGGCTCAAGGGTTTTTATGTTAGAGCTTGCATTTTGGGTCTATTTGATTGCATAAGGGCTTTGTCATATCTTTTGTGCCTTCATAGCAATGTAAGCCCTTTCCCTACTCTTAGATATTAACTATGAAGTTAAATGTTCATGTTGCAAGTTTGGGTTTGATCATTGAGTATGATACATGCTATCATGTCATGCAAGTTTATGAAGTCATTATCTTGATCTTGTGAGCTAAAAGCTACAACCTTTATGTTGAAATGTTGCATTAGGCAACATGAGAACCCTCATAACCTTTATGTCAACTTGCATATGAAGTCATAACCCTTATATGATGATATATGCGAGTTACTAGTCATCATTCCACATCTTTTGTCACCATGATTCGCTTATGTGCCAAGTTTGGGTTTATGCATGTTTTGAGGCTTAAGAATGTAACATGCAAGTTAATGAACACATTTGTGCCTCATTTGCCACCATGATTAACTTGTGGCTTAATATCCATTTTTGTCATGCCTTTGCCAAGTCTCTTCTTTTAATCCATTACGTTGTCGCGAACGTATATGCGAGTTTAAAAGCGTTGGGTTATGTTATGGGTAATTTCTAATGACATGAAAATACAACTTGAAAACATGACTTGAAATATAACATGGAAGTTGACATGTAAGTATGCATAAAAACATAAGCTTGGGAATTTACCTATTAAGTTACGTCTACCCTTTGGGAATTTACCTATTAAGTTAGGTCTACCCAAATGCTTGAAAACTTGTAACATGTTTTGGGAAACATGATGGACATGACACTTAGATAATATAAGTGTGGCCAACTCGAGGTTGGGTTGAGTTTGCAACGTAAAACTACCCGGAACTGACTGGCCTAACTAGTAGTTGCAAACAATAGGACCCAATGTGAGAAGTTGGTCATGTTGTGCTTGAACCCGAGGTTAGACCAAGTTGTGGTGTAAAGCTACCCGGAACCGACCGACTTAACTAGTAACCACAACAAAGTCTAATGTGAGAGGTGAAGGTGCATTAAGTAATTAATGCCACATGATAGGGTTAAGTTAATTTGATTAATGACTCTTAACCAAATATGACATGGACAAATGGGTTAAGTAATTTGATTAGGCTAATGATACTTAACAAAACATGACAAGGTTGGGTAGGTTAAGTAACTTGATTTGCCTAATGACACTTAACCATTTTTATATGACTAGTGGATGGGGTTAAGTTAACCAACACTTAATCAATCCAATGCGATAACTTGGTAAGGTTAAGTAAGTTTTCTTAATGATGCTTAACCGAAAAATACGGTTAATGAATGGGGTTAAGATTAGACTCAACTAGTCTAAACATGGAAATCGGATGGGGTTAAGTTAGCCTAGACTTAATTAATCCCACTTGGTAGTTTAATGGGGTTAAGTTAAACACTTAACTAATCTAAACATGATGAATTGATGTGGTTAAGTGACCTATACTTATCCAATCTAACTCGTTAATTTATTGTGGTTAAGTTAACCAATACTTAACCAATATAACGTGAAAACATGATAAGGCTAAGTCACGAATCGCTTGAATACACTTGACCGATTTGACTAAGTAAATTGATAGGGTCAAGTTAATATATACTTAACCAATCTAGAATGATAATTGGACGAGGTTAAGTCGTGAATTGCTTAATATACTTAACCAACTTGAGCATGGTTTGTAGGGTTAAGCCTTGAACTTGGATACTTAGCCAATTTTGATAGGATTTGTAGACGGGTTAAGTCATGAACTTAAGTGACACTTAATCCATTATGTAAACCCTAGTTCTGAGGATTAGGTGGATAACCGTAGTTAACAAGGATAACGGGAACAATGCTAAGTGGTAAACCTTAGTTGAAGAATAACTAAGTAATGATTCTTAGTCAAGGAAATTTAGACCAGTTCATAGATAGATGAGTAACCTGATACGGTAGGTCATCGTTTAAGTATACGAGTAGGAGCAAGTATCTGATTTAGATAAAGGCTCCAGCAAACTGGGTAACGAAGCAGCGGCTTCGGGGAACGTGAGGATATTCTTGGTATCCCTCTATGAGCTTCCAGGTGATTATACTAGGCTCATGAGAGGTTAAGGTCTGCGTTAGAAGAACCAAGAGTATGCCTTGGTTGCTATACGAGCGACCTAAAGACGGGGATGGATAGGGGATAGTCGACGATACACGGTCGTACCCTAGATAGCATTTCGTCAGGCTACCTACCATCTTTGGTCAAGCGTGTACGTACGGAAAGGCAGAGAACACCCAAAAGACCACAATTGCTATCTAATTATGGTTGCGGTAAGGCTTGGATGTGGGTTGGCCAGTGTTGTGTTCTCATACAGGATTTATCCTGTCTTGTCTTTCACTAGTTGACGGAGTGGTCTCGTGGGACCATAGCCACGTATAAGAAAAACAGACCTTAGCATCTGCATCGGCAGATAAATCGAAAGCTCCCGACCGAGTCCTGTATTTCTTGATTTGCCCTGTGACAGGACTCGGATGGCACGATGTGATACATGTGCATACAGTCATGGAAAAGCGATTCACGATGAATGCGTGGGAAAAAGGGCGCGGTTGGCGGTTAGCGTAATCCCTAGTGGCCCTAGGTGGTTGAACCCAAACCGAGATACGAAAACGTGCAATAGGTAAGCATAATCCCTGGCAGCCCTAGGTAGCATAAGTCCTAGTTGTACAAACAATAATTCATGTTGGAAGACCCTAGCTAGGTTTAGGGTAACAGTCCAAACCGATCTTAAGGATCATGGAACTATGTTAAAGTAATATAGAATCTCATGGGAAAGCCCGTATGGTCTACGGCAAGGGACTGAACATTTACATGGAATAAAACATACAAGTTGAGTAACCTATATATGCGATATATTAGGTTGACATGGACCATTACACGACTTTTGAGTGAGGGTCATTCTTGGTTAACACATGACACGGTGGGGATACTAGTACGGTAGGTGCAGAGCTAAAATACAGGATAGATATCACGGGGCGTTATACGTGACAGATATCTTGGGGATATTATACTTGATAGAAACCTGACGATGTGATACCTTGTTTTATCTTGACATCGTAATTTATCATGACACCTTAGTTTATCTGAGTTCAGTAGTTCATCCTCTTATTTTGATTTAGCTTATCTATCTTGTTATCATGCTTATGTTCATCTCAGTTTCTCATGTTAGTTAACTTTACTAGTTTTTATGCTAATAGTAGATAGGGCTTACTCAGTCTTTTTGACTGACCCGTTTTGTTTCGCCTCTTTTCTTCCGTTTCCCCCCCAGGTTACAGGGAGGAAATACTGTTGTTTAGTTCGGACTTCTTCTGCTTGAAGGTCATCATGGATGGCTTGGACTTTTCTTGGCTAATGGCTACTTTACTGTTTTTACTTGGGGAATAATTTATGAAAATGTCTTTATGCTTCTTTACTATTGCAAGACAGGTTTTGATGTACTCTGATGTAAAAGGCTTTAGACCTTATTTATTCATGTTATGAAAGTTTGATTTTACTTCCGCTATTTTATATGTTCTGTCTTGTGATATTTCTGTGCATGTTTACCAATAATGCCCCTCTAAAGCTAGTGCATTCCTTTGCGAGTGACCCTAGCGGAGGCGGGGTGTTACAATATCAATCTAGCAAAATGCTTGCATCTCGCGCTCTACGTATATAGTATACAATCAAGATTATGGGCGCTTATTGGAGATTGGATTTCGACTAAGACAAGGTATGGACCACCCGTCGATAGTGTATCTCTAGAGGAGAATACACTGGGTTCAGCAAGAATGTCTTGCAACCCAGCCACACATGACCGACCACTCATTTTGCTTGAGTGTATCGAACGTATATCACCAATAGTTGGGATCATCAACCGTTTCCTGAAAAGGGACAGCATCGATAGATTAAAGAAGCAAAAGGAATTTCTCTAGATAGGTGATTATACAACCTAATGGGAGCGACCCACATAGCCATGCTGCCTGCCCGATTTTTGTCATTTCCCGGTTGTGAAGCTTGAGGCTGAACTCATCTTTGGATATAACACGTCTTCATTCACTTTGAATGCCACATCGTTAAACCCGCCAAATCACAAATTGATTCCACCAAAAATATCCCGGGTATGAAGCTAAGAGAAACAAATTCCTCTGCCACCAAACGTAAATACGTTTGAGGAAATCAACTTACGTAATTTATTAGGCATACTCTGTCAGACACTCATCCATACAAGTTGTCTTGGGATTGGACAAACCGAAGGCACTATTCTGTAAACAGAACAGCCCTTGTATAAACTTCGTCTTCGTTTGTCTTCAATAATCTCTGACTCGAGACGTATATCGAATCGAAGTGGAATTAGATTCCAGTCTCTTCGAAAATGATAATGAAAAGGTCCAGATTTGATAATTGGTGATTTAACTATCAAATGAAAAAATAAAATAAACTGATTTACTTCCATTGGATCTGCTAAGCTTTATTTTCAATAGTCTTAATTATTTACATTCAAATATTAACTTTGAATATACATTTATTTGAAACCATAAGCGATAATTAACTTAGAAAATTTTATCTTCAACCTCAGTGATAATCTTACTTTTCAATATACGTTTTAGAATTTAAAAGATATTTAACTCTAACACTTATCCTGAACACAAACTAATACGAATTATCGGATAATGATGAAATCGATCAAGTTGGGGTATTTTAATAACCCCTCAAACCTTGAATCGAAATCATTCTTATCGTTAAGATAAAAGTCCGATATCCAAAATATTCGACAAACCATAATTTGTAAATCCAATTTGATTTTCAAATTTTAAATCATTTCAAAACAATGTTGTCGTTTTGCATTGAATAAGTTAACTTAAATATTAACTGGGGTAATTTAATCTAAACATTCAACTTGATTTCCTAATCCTTTGGTAATTTAAATTATCTTTAAACCTTACTTAATTAAAAGATTAATTAAGTTAAAACAATATTTTAGTTAACTTATCAAATTTTACTTCTCTATTAACTACACCATTATCAAAACATTATCAAGTCATTAAACAATAATCTATTTAAAATCTCTTTTATAAAATTAATAGAAACAAATTAATTTAACAATCAATTCCTATTTAATAGTTGATTTAAATCGACCCTAAACAACCTGATTAACTGATTAAATCAATCTCTTCCTTTTAAATTAATTAAAAAATATAATTAATTTAAATAATTCATTTAATTGTTTCTCAAAAACAATTTATCTCCAATTATCAAAACTCAAGTACATTTTCTGAATTACTTTACTGAAAATGGCTTAGCAGAACCAACGGTATATACCAGTTCTTATAACAGACGGCATTCAAGTCGTTAACCCAGTTTACACAAATAATTTATAAATACCATTCAATATCATCCACTGATAATATAATATCTTAACATCATATATCGACTGGTTAAATATGTCAAACTGATATAATAGCAGAGCAGCGTTTTATTTCTGCTACCAGGGTGCAAATAATTCAGTTAATTACATATATAGTGGAACGGTGTTTATTTCCACTAACCGATGTCAAAATAAAATATATAATTATGGTTAACACATCAATCTGTTAATTTAACAATCAATTCAATATTTACAAAATTTACAGATCGTTATTGATCAGTAATTTGCACATTAGTTCACAACTGAATTTACATCTTATTACACTTAAATGATAATTAGTATTAAATTACTTTTATTTAATAAATCATTAAAATTTGACAATTTTGTCGAGTTACTTACACAATCAATTGACTCCACTGACACGAACCATAATCTATTTGAATATATCGATCTAAATTTACATGTACACACATCGATATATACTTATAAATTTATAGTATATTTACCTTATAATTTTACTTAAACGTTCTTCTTTGCATTTATCTGTAGTGGGTTGAACTCAAAAAAGTCATCCCATTCCTAATATATTTAGATTTTACTAACATGTGTATATTTATATATCATAAATTATAACTTATTCTTTTCTTACCATTTTATAATTTTTTTTTTTGAATCTTATGAATGGGCCAAGCCTAATTGCCTTTGAACCAAGACATTACTATACCCTACGCACCCTTTTCCCACTTGTTTCCTGTAACCAGTTCATGACCAATCGAATTTCCACCTCAACAAATATGCACAGCTCCTAGTTGAAATGCAAAAGCCAAGCACCACGTCTTACCAATTCTTATTATTTATTTATTATTATGCAACAACCCGAAAATCTGGGCCAGTTTAAAATTTTTATTTTGGCAATTTTAGCGAATTTTGAACATTTAAAATAGATTATTTTAAATAATATCGACGAGAAATTTATTTTGAATAGAATTCGATCGTATATATTATATAGATCGTCGTTAGAATATAAATAATTATATATAATTATAAATAGAATTGAAAATGGCGCGGTAGTTCGATAATTCGATTTCAAACTTCAATTGAATGTACCGGGTGCAAAACAAACCGGATTTTAGTGAAAACAAAAATAATGGGATCTAATTGTGACTATCTTTCCAACGAATCCGAAAAATCAAAATTTCATAACGGGAATCAAAAGATATGTCCAGATGAAAATTCTGAATAGTCGCTATGGAATTCAGGCCCTTAAAAATGGACATTTTGCAAACGACCGCGGATTTCGACGAAACCACTTTTGTTGGACTCGTGATGTAAAGTTATTGCTGGGTTTCAAATTTCATAATTTTTCAAATTAATATGTGAGCGTGGAAAAGGAAAACGCATTTGACCAGTTTTAGTTGATTTTAATCGACTGGAAAATGGCCATTTTTCAAACGGTCTCAGAATTCGACGAAACTAGTTTTGTTAGGACCGTATCGTCAATACGAAGCTAAAAATAATTTTTCGGGAATTTTTAGAGGCTGTATGTGGCCCCGGTAATTTGAAATGTACGTTTAAAATAGAATATGTAGCTTTATATTTTAAATTCAACTGAAACTGATCGTAACGATCGAATCAGCTTACGGTATATATCCCATTGTGTTCGGAATGGGGGTATTTAGCTAGAGGCGACTGTTGTTGAGGTTCGTTCGGAGTTCAGAGCGTTAAATTTGTAAATAAAGAAACATTTGAATTAAATATTAATATTTATATATTATAAAGCCCTATATCTTCTAATCCCTGGTCAACGGGGTAAAAATCCATCGTGCCTCCAAAACAATAAACGCCCGAAGTTGCTCAGCCCTTCTCCCCTCCGATCTCCCTCTCCGAGCACCCATTCCCAAGCTTCCAATGGCAACGTTGATCAGCTCGATGAGCTCAGCACATCCAATGGTCGTGATCTCGTTTCATGAGGAAATCTGCTCGAATTTTGGTCTCAAAGTGACCACGGTCGAGCTCAATTCTCGAGCGCCAGAGGGGATCGAACTCCACCTCCTCGCAGGCGCAAGCAGGCGTCGCAATACCCCTTGACGTGGTGAACTCCGATCTGGTGCTGGCGGCTTGATGGAGGCGCGATTTTGAGCCCTAGAAGTTGAAGACAAGTCGGCATAAGCAGAAATGATACAGTGAGCAGTTTTTCTTTAATCCCTTTGTAATTTAACTAGTTTCTTTTTTTTTATAAAATATTATAACATGATTTATTTTCAGATTTATAAAATATTATAACATGGTTTATTTTCAGATTTTTATATAAATAGCGAATTAAAAATGTGGTTTATATAAACATATAAGATGAATAAAAATATGTTTTTAAAAATTATAGCGAATGAAAAATAGGATTTTCTTTGAATGGAAAATGGAATTGTCTTTGATTCGAAAAATTCATTTTCTTTGATTCGAGAAATACGTTTTCCTTGATAAGAAAAATATGTTTTCTTTGATTTGAAATGTATTTTTTCATCTTATATAAAAATATGATACTCATCGTAGAAAGATATGATTTTAATATCATAAAGATTTGATTTTTAAATATGACAAGAATATAGTTTTTATAATATAGAAAGGTCAAGAATATAATTTTTATAATATAGAAAGGTCAAGAATATAATTTTTATAATATAGAAAGAGTAAAAATGTGATTTTTATATTTTGAATAGCGAAGTAAAAATTCGATTTTTATATATTGAACAACGAAGTAAAAATTCGATTTTTATATATGTAGTGGCTACGGTCAACGAAGGTGACAAAAAGGCGAAACGACGAAGACTTCTGCAAAAGAAGAGTCGAGATGGTTGGATAGCTATCGGTGAGAACTTCTCACTCTTCAATTTCTATTTCTAGTTATATATATATACTAGGATGCAGACGGTGTTTAGTAACAACCGACACCCATCATCCACAGACCATGGATGGCTTGTTTGTTTAATTGTTTGGTTGTGTAGTTGGTTAGATTATTTGGTTTGAATTGAATTGTTTGGTGAAATGAAATTGATTTGATTGATGTGTGAATGGCGTGGGCCTTCACTAGACCGGGGATAAGGCTAGGCCTCGTCCCGTTTCTAGTATCGTGCCGTTATGCCGCCGAAATTTTCTAAAATAAGTTAGAAAAATAAAGAAATCATTTTATTTAATAAATGAACTGAATAGAATATTTTCATAGGTTGAATAAAATGTTTTATCGTTAAAAATATATTTTTTAATGTGAAAGTGAATAAACAAATATTTATAAACAAATCGGCCGATTTGTTTATATACACTGATTTGACTGATATTGATTGGGTCGATAAATTTTACACATCGCCCAACTGCACAAGTAAAATATGTGTTTGATTGTTTGAAACCCCACACGGGTGTTGGGATGAAATTTGAAGTTCACTCATCCTGATTGATTAAATATGTCGATCGATTGATTGACAGGCTGTTATAAGCGTTAGATATCTATATTTGATGCTTATACAGTGTAGTGCACTTTGGTTGATGGTTGATTATTTTTCAGTGCTATTATATATGTGTGATGTATGAAAATCAATATAATTAACATTATATGGTGATTGATTGGGCCTCCTTCCAATTTAGAAAATAAAGAATAATATAAAATAAAGGTTCATGTGTTGACAATACTCATCCGTTGAGATTAGTCATGTGTTGAACGAAATATTTTAACAATAAAATTTACATCTTTATCAATATAAAATAAAGGTTCATGTGTTGACAGTACTCATCCGTTGAGATTAGTCATGTGTTGAACGAAATATTTTAATAATAGAAATATTTGAAATAGAATGTTAGAAAATAGAAATATATGAAGCCGTGTTGATTAGATTGATGTCATTTTGACGTGAACGATATTTATATCGATTTTACTCATTTTAAAATGAATATTGAAAAGTGATTTCGAAATCGAATATTTTGAAATGAAATTTGAATTAAATTGAATATATAACGAATTTGATTTGATTAGAAAATGAATTGAATTTGAATTGAATAGAAAATGAATTGAATTTGAATTAAATGGAGAATGAATTGAAATCGATTTGATTAGAAAATGAATTGAATTTGAATTGAATAGAAAATGAATTAAATTTGAATTGAATAGAAAATGAATTGAATTTGAATTGAATGGAGAATGAATTGAAATTGATTTGATTAGAAAATGAATTGAATTTGAATTGAATAGAGAATGAATTGAAATTGATTTGATTAGAAAATGAATTGAAATTGATTTGATTAGAAAATGAATTGAATTTAAATTGAATAGAGAATGAATTGAATTTGAATTGAATAGAGAATGAATTGAAATTGATTTGATTAGAAAATGAATTGAATTTGAATTGAATAGAGAATGAATTGAATTTGAATTGAATAGGAAAACGATTTCGAATTGAATTGAAAAGAAAACGAATTCGAATTGAAAAGAAAATGAATTCGAATCGAATTAAAATCGATTTGAATTAAAATCAAATAGAAATGGAAGTAAAAAGGATTTATAATAGAAAATTCAATTTCGATTTGAATTTGAATTAAAGGTTGAAATTGTTTTTTAAAAAAATTTGAAATGACCTATAAAATTCGTTTTAAAAAGGTAATTGACGATATATATATATATATATATATATTATATATAATGGCCTGAATAGAACGCGCCGCGCCGCGGCAGTTCGTGAATTTCAGCCATTTATTTCAAACGGACATTACGGGAGATCCGACCGTCAGATTCTCCTAAAACCGGAACCGTTGGGTTCGTATCGAAAAGAGCTTTCTAACGAATATTAGAAATTTGAAATCTAACGGTTGGATTTGGAGATACGTCCAAATCAAATTTGGAAAAGGTCGCTGTAAGTGCAGTTCGATGGCCGTTGATGGAAACCGACTGTACGGGCCTTGATAAAATTATTAAAAATATCAATAATTAGTGTAAAATCATAAGAAATGATTTGGGAAAAATTGGGATGAAAAACTCTGTAACGACCCAACTTTTGAACACATCTCAAATTGTGTCATTAATGAGAAATAGAATAGATAGAAGAATATAAACACAGAACATCAGAATCTCACAGCGGAATTTCCACAAAAGATAATACTTTATAATATTACACAACAGTACATGATACATCAGAACATCATATGACTAGTGACACAACCCATACATGGTACATGAGAAATTATACATAACATTCACTACTGGCTTGCCACTTATAATTATATAGTAGGTAGATAGATAGGTAGGTCAGCACACTGATAGTCTTCATTCAGCATCATAAGTTCAACATCCTGATTCACTTGTCTATTCATAACAAGCGTTATGAATACCCAAGAGTTTAAGGGAAAAACACAGAAATAAACTCCGGGTCAGTCTGGGGATTGGTATGAGTAAACAATTAAACAGTTCTAAGGAAATATCTCATAAGACCACGCCGTGAAAACGGAACGGGTTTTTACCTTATGAGATTAAACACTTTTGTATACTTTAAATCAGATATTTCAAAAAAAAAGTTTTATTTGATTTCCACAAATAAATTAGAATCTAGGAAAATGCTTGCATCTCACATTTTCCGATATAGTATACAAAACAAAATCCGCTTGGTACTTATGGAAATTGGATTTCCAACTCTGACAAGGTATGGAACCACCTTCCGCTGATGTATCTCTAGAGGCAAATACATCTGGGTTCAACAAGAACTTCTTGCAACCCGGCCCTCACATGACCGACCACTCATTTCTCTTGAGTGTATCGAATGTATATCACTGATGGTTGTGTACGGCAACCATCCCCGCATGGGCAGAATCGATAGATTAAGAAACAAAAGGAATTTCTCTAGATAGGTGATACTACACCCTAATGGGAGCGACCCACATAGCCATGCTGCCTGCCCGATTTTTTGTCATTTCCTGGATGTGAGGCTTGAGGCTAGACACGTCTTTTCATCATCACTGGTTCATTCCTTTGAATGCCACATCGTCCTACCCGTCAGAAATACTCATACGATTTCCCAAATATATCACGGGCAATAAAGCTAAGAGAAACGAATTCCTCCGCCACCAACGTACTATAGTTACGTAAATTCGATGTGTAAAATCTGACTGATATACGTTGTCAGACACTCGTCCATTCAGGTTTGTTCTAGGACTGAACAGACCAAAGACAATATTCTAGCACACCGTCGTCTTCAGTTTGAACATCTCTGACGCGCGGCGTCTAATCAAATCAAAATGGAAAATAAATCTGGTCTCTTTGAAATGATTAGGAACATTTTCTTTCAAATTCTTTAATCTAACAGATTAAAATCAACTGCATATACAGTCAAATCAAACATCATATGATCATCCTGTTTATATTTGGTATTTTGATCATAACTTAGAATTGGACAATGTTAGTGTGCGCGCTGCACGGGTTTTCTTTTCATTTTTGGTCCGTCACTTTAAAATATATACTTGTATTTCTCTTTTAGAAAATAATCACTCTAAAAATTTAATAATTCATAAATGGGTTAAATATATGATTTATTGTTTATTTACAGCTTTTACATTCTACATTGTTTCGTCAAATTCCCTTTTTGATTGCTTTTACTCGATTTGCTCCTTCTGCTTTCTGTACCGATAAAGCTTCTTCACTTTATTTGTTCATCTAAAATATATTTTTACAGTCCTTATTTCGTCAAATACTGGACTGTACTATACCGGTTTTCTTGTATTTTGAATTTACAGTTCAAACAGTCCAATACAACGTATGTGTTACATACGTTTATTTTATTACTTGTTTGTTTTAAAGCTAAATGTTTTACTCATAACCAAATTTTTAATTATAAATTAAATTCATAATTTATAAAAGACACAAATTCAGTATTTTAAATTTCATTTACTGACGAAACTATCCTGATTCACTTTGTTTTCCATTCGGCTTGTTGCAATAAAAAAGTTCTTAAATTTTCACTTTGTTTATTTGTTTAATTATAATCTAAATTATAATTTCTGTCCCCTATTTAAAACTTAAATTAAAGTATAAGATGTTGTTTTAAATTCACTTTCTTTATTTCCCATTTAATATAATTATTTACATTTCAAAATCTGTGTTTTAATTAAACTAAAGCGTTTTTAAAAAAAACTAACCAAACTAAAGTACCAAGCCTTTACAATACCATTCAAAATATCAAAATTCTTAGTTTTGACCAACCCCTATCCTTGCTCTACTAACCCAAATACCACTTTCCAGTAAAAACAAAAATACTAGGCTTAAGGTTAAAATTAAAGTATCATGTTAATGAAAAAACAAAGTACCACTTTCTAGTTAAAAACCCCAAAGTACCACGTTCCAGTTATCAGCAGATCCTTGGCCGATCATGTGAAAAACACGGTCCTCCTTCTTCGTTGAACTGCTCGGACGTGTGCACGTGCACACCCAATTCCGGCGCCTCCACCACCCAACGACCGGACCCACAAACTCCACTTCCGACCCTGATCATGTTGCCAAGGTCCACCAGTCTTACCTCGTCGTCGATCAAAAACCCACCGTGCCATCCATCTTCCAGTAAAAACAATGTCGTCGAAGAAGATGGTTACTGCACCACGTCAGGACGTCGAACCACCACCACCTTGCTTCCCCACCACCTCCATGCTCCGACGCACCCATCCCCCCCTAACTGCACCTCCCCATCGCCTCCGACGAAGAGCAGCCACCAAGTTTTAAACCGAACCCAATTCCCACCAATAAACCCTATTTTTGTTAATTTCCCAAAATCAAATCATTTAAAAATTATTCCAGTATTTTTCCCGAGTTGCCTGACCCCTGATGACCCTCCTCCTTCAACCCCACGGCCTCTGACGAACTATGGGGTCGGAATTTGCCTTTTTCCCTCTTTCTGATCATTTTCAGATTCCCGGCAACATACATTATCAAAAATCACCAATTTTCTTTTAAAAATCATTACTTCCATCCAGTATTCGAGTTATGTAATTAGTTTGCTATAAAAACCATTTTGAAAATTCCATCAATCAGAGAGTAAAAAGAAGATACTGTGTCTTCCGTTGTTTACATACAGTGTCTGTTAAAAGTGTTTCACCACTTCTAAACCCAAGCTTAAATCATAGAAAGGTAATGTAATCAGCCTACACTCTACTCCTATCACTAATCAAGGATTTTCAAATCGTCCTTGATATGGTTCATGGTCCAAAACAGAACAAGGAAAAAAAACAGAATATGGTGATACTGAGGTATTAACAGTTGCTAAGCTATTGTATATGAGTTGAGTGATAAACAAAAAGAAATGGTTTGATCATCATATCATTTACTAAGGCACACCAACTTTCATCCATTTCAATCCAAACAAAGATCATTCAATTCAGTTCAAAACTAGACAAGAACATAGAAAAAAATCTATAAACATTTACTCACCTTGCTTAGAAGTTCTCTGGTATTTTTCTTCACTGTTTGGCTTGAAAGTGTATGAAGTTGTGAATGGGAATGTGCATGCTTGGGGCCTTTATATAGTAGTAAAAAAAATGATAAAAATTTTGATGCATTAATTGTTGTCTATGAATGAAGAGACAAAAACAGTTTTCAGTTTTTGATGACAAAGACAAAAGAACATTTCTCTCCACATCATCACACTCTTCCCTAGAATACACATGGCTTTAGCAGCCATTTCATATGGGATATTTCTTGCGTAGGAATTCCTATTGGTAGACTATGAAAAATCAGTTAAATGCTTCTTGTACTACATGTTACCTATCATAGGACTTAGCTAAATATAGTAGTCCTTATTGTCTTAACTAGCTCAGTTTTCACATGCCCTTTGCCACCACATTCTTATGCAATATGTACTGTTTCGAATAAAAATTATAAAATACAAATGCCTTGGCATTCAAGGCAAACAAATTCTGAAATTTCCCTGCACAGTTTTGCCCACGGCCAGCACTTGTTTGTGCAAAGAAAACTTTAAAAAAAACATGTCTTTAGGCTTACTAGAGTAGTGAAGAAACATGTTTGTTTGTACATGTTTTTGGTGGGCTTCTAGTACATATATTTTGACAAATTGCGAGTGTTTTTGGGAAAGTAAAAAGGGGACAAATTCAGAAAAGGAAACATGAAAGCTTTTAAATTCTGAAAAATGTTTAGACAAAAAGACATTTGCCATGTGCAAGTGTACAAGTTTTCAAATCCATTATTCTAGTGTAGTTCTAGTGTGGCCTTCTCTTGTGTAGGTGCATCTTTGTGTTCATATTCATGAGGTTGTGTTTGCGAAGATATAGATGTTCATGAAATCATGTTTGCAAGGAAATGATGGTATTCATGTTCGATGAAACAAGCATGTTCACTTGATCTAGCTCTTTCCAATAAAACATGGTTTTTAAACAAGCTTTGTTATATAAAAGAAAAAGAAGGAATGAACTTAAAGAAAACTATAAGGCTTTAAAAACCCTTTTAAAAATAGAATGAACAAAATACATAAAAAGTGGCATTTTAAAATAAGTATTATTTATCATACAAAAGTGATTTTTAAACAACACTCTTAAAATTTTGCTATCATATATATACCTGTGTAAAAATAAAATTAACAAACGTTATTGAATCCCTGCTATAATACTACATGTATTAAAAATTTGGTTTTGATAAATGCTGCACATATAAATGCTATTATATATATATATATATATATATATATATATATATGTTAACAAGTTCTGAAATTTCAAAGTCAAATTTTAAATCGTATTTGAAATTACGTACTCACGATCAATCAAATCTATGTCAGTGATCCGTGAAAATATCGGGTCATTACATTCTACCCCCCTTATAAAAATTTCATCCCCGAAATTTGTAAACAGTAGATTCTAGTTATCGACTTATATATAAACACACATCGATAAATAAAACACACATCAGCCATTCCCTATTCAAAACCAAAATATCTATCAAAATTTCTCTTCTAATCCATCAGCCAATTTACTTAACTCCATTAAGTATTTCCAAAATATTCATTCACTCTGTTAATCATCTTCAGTTTGGGATTCATAAATATGATTGGTTTTCACAAATCGACCAATTCACCTTTCCTGAGTTCATATCCAATAAACCCTCAAGCCTAGCCTTAACTCCAGGAAATCCAAATTTTAACTCAAATTAAAATTCTAACTCGATTTCCGTTAACAATATGAATGGATATTCTTCTATTTTAATCCAACCATATTAACTTATCTTGGGGCCGACCCTAGTTAATTAACTCCTTTTATCATTAAAAAAAAAATTACCTTCTGAAGCTCCTTCTATATTCTCAGAAGTTGACGACTTAACCATCAAAGCATAGACCTTGGGTTGCTGTGCCTTTTTCAGTGGACAGTCTCTAACCAAGTGCCCAGGCTGATGACCGTTATAGCATGAAAACTTCTGTGGGATAGCATCACTTGTTCCCTTTGGATGCGGTTGCTCCGGCTGCTGAGTCTGCTGTGGCTTTTCTGCTGCTGGCTTGGTGCAGAACTTGGCAATATGTCCTTTCTGCAAACAGTTGTGGCATATGGTACCTTTGAATCGTTCTTTGGCTTTTTCTCCCATCTTAGGTACTTCGTTGTTGTTGTTCCAATTCGAATTGAATTTCCTCTTGTTTGGATTCTCACCACTAGATCCTCCTGTCTGTGCTGCTTTTGCCACTGGCTTCTTACCTTCCAGTGCCTCATAACGAACAGCCATATCCACTAGATCAACGAATGGAACCTTGAGATGTCCAATCATCTGAACTTGTAGGCTATCCTTTAATCCTGCTATGAACATTTCATTCTTCTTAAGTGAAGTGTTTATCAGTTCTGGCCCGAAACAAGAAAGCGAGTTGAATTTGTTCTCATATTCTGATACTTTCATGTTCCCCTGCTTGAGATCAATAAAATCTCGATACATCCTTGTCTTTCCTGCAGCGGGCAGAAACTGTGCTTCGAAAGCCTCTTTGAATTTTTCCCAAGTGAAATCTTCCTCAGGAACATTAGTAGTTTGAGCATCCCACCAAGTTCCAGCAGCTTCTTGGAGTTGCCATGATGCCAAAAGACGTTTCTGATCGTCATTCAACTTCAACCCTTTGAAAATCCTTTCACATGACCTCATCCAGGCTTGAACTTCACTGAAAGACTCCGTCCCTTTGAATACCTTTCCTCCTAGAGTTGTATACTCCTTACAAATAGTTGCAAAACTCTTGTCTTGTTGAACTGGTGCAACTTCCTCCACTGTTTCTACTTGATCCTGGGATCCAATAGTACGACCAGTAGTAGTGGACGAACCTCTAGCTCGACCTCTTCGTGCACGGGTGCACATTTTGATCACCTGACTATAACAGGTTGTCAATCGAGTCTTGATAGGGTATATCTAACCTAGGTATAACATCCAAGTTGTTTTAAGTTCATTTTAAATTTTATATAAAAATACGCTCTCTCATACTCACCCAAAGCCTAGGTAATCAAGAACCTAAGCTCTGATACCAACTGTAACGACCCAACTTTTGAACACATCTCAAATAGTGTCATTAATGAGAAATAGAATAGATAGAAGAATATAAACACAGAACATCAGAATCTCACAGCGGAATTTCCACAAAAGATAATACTTTATAATATTACACAACAATACATGATACATCAGAACATCATATGACTAGTGACACAACCCATACATGGTACATGAGAAATTATACATAACATTCACTACTGGCTTGCCACTTATAATTATACAGTAGGTAGATAGATAGGTAGGTCAGCACACTGATAGTCTTCATTCAGCATCATAAGTTCAACATCCTGATTCACTTGTCTATTCATAACAAGCGTTATGAATACCCAAGAGTTTAAGGGAAAAACACAGAAATAAACTCCGGGTCAGTCTGGGGACTGGTATGAGTAAACAATTAAACAGTTCTAAGGAAATATCTCATAAGACCACGCCGTGAAAACGAAACGGGTTTTTACCTTATGAGATTAAACACTTTTGTATACTTTAAATCAGATATTTCAAAAAAAAAGTTTTATTTGATTTCCACAAATAAATTAGAATCTAGGAAAATGCTTGCATCTCACATTTTCCGATATAGTATACAAAACAAAATCCGCTTGGCACTTATGGAAATTGGATTTCCAACTCTGACAAGGTATGGAACCACCTTCCGCTGATGTATCTCTAGAGGCAAATACATCTGGGTTCAACAAGAACTTCTTGCAACCCGGCCCTCACATGACCGACCACTCATTTCTCTTGAGTGTATCGAATGTATATCACCGATGGTTGTGTACGGCAACCATCCCCGCATGGGCAGAATCGATAGATTAAGAAACAAAAGGAATTTCTCTAGATAGGTGATACTACACCCTAATGGGAGCGACCCACATAGCCATGCTGCCTGCCCGATTTTTTGTCATTTCCTGGGTGTGAGGCTTGAGGCTAGACACGTCTTTTCATCATCACTGGTTCATTCCTTTGAATGCCACATCGTCCTACCCGTCAGAAATACTCATACGATTTCCCAAATATATCACGGGAAATAAAGCTAAGAGAAACGAATTCCTCCGCCACCAACGTACTATAGTTACGTAAATTCGATGTGTAAAATCTGACTGATATACGTTGTCAGACACTCGTCCATTCAGGTTTGTTCTGGGACTGAACAGACCAAAGACAAAGACAATCTTCTAGCACACCGTCGTCTTCAGTTTGAACATCTCTGACGCGCGGCGTCTAATCAAATCAAAATGGAAAATAAATCTGGTCTCTTTGAAATGATTACGAACATTTTCTTTCAAATTCTTTAATCTAACAGATTAAAATCAACTGCATATACAGTCAAATCAAACATCATATGATCATCCTGTTTATATTTGGTATTTTGATCATAACTTAGAATTGGACAATGTTAGTGTGCGCGCTGCACGGGTTTTCTTTTCATTTTTGGTCCGTCACTTTAAAATATATACATGTATTTCTCTTTCAGAAAATAATCACTCTAAAAATTTAATAATTCATAAATGGGTTAAATATATGATTTATTGTTTATTTACAGCTTTTACATTCTACATTGTTTCGTCAAATTCCCTTTTTGATTGCTTTTACTCGATTTGCTCCTTCTGCTTTCTGTACCGATAAAGCTTCTTCACTTTATTTGTTCGTCTAAAATATATTTTTACAGTCCTTATTTCGTCAAATACTAGACTGTACTATACCGGTTTTCTTGTATTTTGAATTTACAGTTCAAACAGTCCAATACAACGTATGTGTTACATACGTTTATTTTATTACTTGTTTGTTTTAAAGCTAAATGTTTTACTCACAACCAAATTTTTAATTATAAATTAAATTCATAATTTATAAAAGACACAAATTCAGTATTTTAAATTTCATTTACTGACGAAACTATCCTGATTCACTTTGTTTTCCATTCGGCTTGTTGCAATAAAAAGGTTTTTAAATTTTCACTTTGTTTATTTGTTTAATTATAATCTAAATTATAATTTCTGTCCCCTATTTAAAACTTAAATTAAAGTATAAGATGTTGTTTTAAATTCACTTTCTTTATTTCCCATTTAATATAATTATTTACATTTCAAAATCTGTGTTTTAATTAAACTAAAGCGTTTTTAAAAAAAACTAACCAAACTAAAGTACCAAGCCTTTACAATACCATTCAAAATATCAAAATTCTTAGTTTTGACCAACCCCTATCTTTGCTCTACTAACCCAAATACCACGTTCCAGTAAAAACCAAAATACTAGGCTTAAGGTTAAAATTAAAGTATCATGTTAATGAAAAAACAAAGTACCACTTTCTAGTTAAAAACCCCAAAGTACCACGTTCCAGTTATCAGCAGATCCTTGGCCGATCATGTGAAAAACACGGTCCTCCTTCTTCGTTGAACTGCTCGGACATGTGCACGTGCACACCCAATTCCGGCGCCTCCACCACCCAACGACCGGACCCACAAACTCCACTTCCGACCCTGATCATGTTGCCAAGGTCCACCGGTCTTACCTCGTCGTCGATCAAAAACCCACCGTGCCATCCATCTTCCAGTAAAAACAATGTCGTCGAAGAAGATGGTTACTGCACCACGTCAGGACGTCGAACCACCACCACCTTGCTTCCCCACCACCTCCATGCTCCGACGCACCCATCCCCCCTAACCGCACCTCCCCATCGCCTCCGACGAAGAGCAGCCACCAAGTTTTAAACCGAACCCAATTCCCACCATTAAACCCTATTTTTGTAAATTTCCCAAAATCAAATCATTTAAAAATTATTCCAGTATTTTTCCCGAGTTGCCTGACCCCTGATGACCCTCCTCCTTCAACCCCACGGCCTCCGACGAACTATGGGGTCGGAATTTGCCTTTTTCCCTCTTTCTGATCATTTTTAGATTCCCGGCAACATACATTATTAAAAATCACCAATTTTCTTTTAAAAATCATTACTTCCATCCAGTATTCGAGTTATGTAATTAGTTTGCTATAAAAACCATTTTGAAAATTCCATCAATCAGAGAGTAAAAAGAAGATACTGTGTCTTCCGTTGTTTACATACAGTGTCTGTTAAAAGTGTTTCACCACTTCTAAACCCAAGCTTAAATCATAGAAAGGTAATGTAATCAGCCTACACTCTACTCCTATCACTGATCAAGGATTTTCAAATCGGCCTTGATATGGTTCATGGTCCAAAACAGAACAAGGAAAAAAACAGAATATGGTGATACTGAGGTATTAACAGTTGCTAAGCTATTGTATATGAGTTGAGTGATAAACAAAAAGAAATGGTTTGATCATCATATCATTTACTAAGGCACACCAACTTTCATCCATTTCAATCCAAACAAAGATCATTCAATTCAGTTCAAAACTAGACAAGAACATAGAAAAAAATCTATAAACATTTACTCACCTTGCTTAGAAGTTCTCTGGTATTTTTCTTCACTGTTTGGCTTGAAAGTGTATGAAGTTGTGAATGGGAATGTGCATTCTTGGGGCCTTTATATAGTACTAAAAAAAAATGATAAAAATTTTGATGCATTAACTGTTGTCTATGAATGAAGAGACAAAAACAGTTTTCAGTTTTTGATGACAAAGACAAAAGAACATTTCTCTCCACATCATCACACTCTTCCCTAGAATACACATGGCTTTAGCAGCCATTTCATATGGGATATTTCTTGCGCAGGAATTCCTATTGGTAGACTATGAAAAATCAGTTAAATGCTTCTTGTACTACATGTTACCTATCATAGGACTTAGCTAAATATAGTAGTCCTTATTGTCTTAACTAGCTCAGTTTTCACATGCCCTTTGCCACCACTTTCTTATGCAATATGTACTGTTTCTAATAAAAATTATAAAATACAAATGCCTTGGCATTCAAGGCAAACAAATTCTGAAATTTCCCTGCACAGTTTTGCCCACGGCCAGCACTTGTTTGTGCAAAGAAAACTTTAAAAAAAACATGTCTTTAGGCTTACTAGAGTAGTGAAGAACATGTTTGTTTGTACATGTTTTTGGTGGGCTTCTAGTACATATATTTTGACAAATTGCGAGTGTTTTTGGGAAAGTAAAAAGGGGACAAATTCAGAAAAGGAAACATGAAAGCTTTTAAATTCTGAAAAATGTTTAGACAAAAAGACATTTGCCATGTGCAAGTGTACAAGTTTTCAAATCCATTACTCTAGTGTAGTTCTAGTGTGGCCTTCTCTTGTGTAGGTGCATCTTTGTGTTCATATTCATGAGGTTGTGTTTGCGAAGATATAGATGTTCATGAAATCATGTTTGCAAGGAAATGATGGTATTCATGTTCGATGAAACAAGCATGTTCACTTGATCTAGCTCTTTCCAATAAAACATGGTTTTTAAACAAGCTTTGTTATATAAAAGAAAAAGAAGGAATGAACTTAAAGAAAACTATAAGGCTTTAAAAACCCTTTTAAAAATAGAATGAACAAATACATAAAAAGTGGCATTTTAAAATAAGTATTATTTATCATACAAAAATGATTTTTAAACAACACTCTTAAAATTTTGCTATCATATATATACCTGTGTAAAAATAAAATTAACAAACGTTATTGAATCCCTGCTATAATACTACATGTATCAAAAATTTGGTTTTGATAAATGCTGCACATACAAATGCTATTATATATATATATATATATATATATATATATATGTTAACAAGTTCTGAAATTTCAAAGTCAAATTTTAAATCGTATTTGAAATTACGTACTCACGATCAATCAAATCTATGTCAGTGATCCGTGAAAATATCGGGTCATTATAAACTCCATATTTGAAAAGATAAAAACAGATTTTTTTCAAAATGAACTAGTTTTGAACTGAAATTAAAACCCATTTATTTTTAAATAAATAAATTGGATTTGAAATGAGTTTAAAACAGAATTGATTCATGGGTTTATCGTGAACTGTGTTTTAAATAACACTAGTTCTTTAACCCGATAATAAATAGAATGTGATTTGGGTTTATCGTGAACTGTGTTTTAAATGACACTAGTTCTTTAACCCAGTAAAAAGTGTTTTAATGAATCTTCAGTTAAATTGAAATGAGGATTGATAATTTAAATTATCAACTTTAGAAAATGAGCGAGAATGGAGTATCACCAGTTTTGCTCCAAAGCGATAGTTAAATCTCTAATCAGATTTGAACGTGAAATGGTAATTAATTTTACCGATAACACTGTGGTGTTAAATATGGAGTATTACCAGTATTGCTTCATGGGATGAATATGTTGGGATTGGGAAATAAATTAAATAATTACTTCGGTATGGTTCGCTAATCTCGACTAGTTTGGAAAACCATAATTTGGTTTGAAATGACATCCAAAGGAAGATTAAAGGATAAATTTTAAAGAATTTATCTTGGATAAAATTAATGGGAACCTTTCCCTAAGAATTGAAATTTAGAAACTAACTGAAGGTTAGTTAAGAAGAATGGTTTCATGGATATTGATCTGATGTTGGTTTCGGCCTTCGGGGTTAATATTTGGGGAATTGCTCTCTTACTGATTTACGGTTAGTAACTAATGAATTGGAATGAGGCGTATGTTGTGTTTGTGTAACATTTATTTTTAATATACGCGGGTTGTTCGGAAAGGCCGGGTTTATACCCATTCTGAATAACTAATTCGACGATATGTCGAAGATGAAGACGGTGGTTGAAGACCGGAAGTCTTCACATCGTTGGGATAATTACTGACGATACTGATTGGGCTGTACACCAAAGAGGATGGAAATAGTTGGTGGCCGTCCAGACGTACTTGGAGATGGATGGAGATGCGAGGAAAGTGCCTCCGGTTTCGTTCAGACCTAGAACGGACTTGTAAATGGATGGTGTGTCTGACATTGTATTCCTTTATATTGTATTTGTTGATCTCTGCTAAATATATATCTGTTTGGCGGCGGAGAATTTATTCTCTTGCTTAACGCCCTTCTCTGAGACATACGAGCTCAGAGGTTATATATTGGCAGAAATCAGTGGTACGATATGGATTGATAGTGTGGCATGCTGAGATGCAGTGATCCAGACTTTTGTTGAAAAGCAAAGTTTGGTGGTTGATGATCAAAGCGCAGCTGATATAGCATGGCTTTGTGTATAGCGTTGATCCGCGAGCCTCACACCCCGATATGGTGGTAAACTGGTGGTTTGATCAGTATGCTTTTTAGTGGATGGGCACCTTAGTGGTGTCATGGATTCGGTCGACCGAGATGAGCCTAGTGCTCAGGGATATATAGAGTAGGCGGTGTTTTCTCTCGCTGGGACGTAAGCCGCGGTGGTACTCTGGTCCCAAATGTGCGGATGTGCAGGCGGTGTTTTCTCTTGTTGGGACGTAAGCCGTGGTGAATTGCATTACGCGATCGATCTTTCGAATCAGGAGCCACCATGATGGAAATCCAATTTCCAATACATGTATTTCGGTTTTATTTGTAGAGCCTAGTATGGAGACATAGTGGGATGGGGCGCTTATGCCGTCTATGATTGATACTTATGATTTGAAGATATTTTATACAATATGCACTTACAATAGTATCAAATGATTGGTTTTAAACGTATCAAGCATTCTTGACTATTATAAGGTAAAAACTCTATCCTCCGGCTTGCGTTGCATTGTGTGATGGGACCTGGGTCTTATAATAGCTTCATTTTTCTTTATTTAGCATTGCGCTGTTGTTTTATGCACTGGTGTTCTTGGGAGGAAACCCGTTCCGTGTTATACGGTGTGGTCCCTTGATTTACCTAACTTTAAAAATAAAGATTAATAACTTTTTTAGTTCTCACACCAGTCACATGACTGACCTGGAGTTTATTGTTTTAACCTAAACTCTGGGTGCCCCTATTTTCGACACGGGCAGCTAGTAGTTTTGGTTTTGCAGATTTATATTCACAGGATCCTGGTTTACAGCTGGAACGATATCCGGAAAGCTTTGTATCCGTATATCTCCTTCAGTTGTGTATCGTATTATTTTCCGCTGCTATGTATTTAAATGTAATTTAAATCTCTGATGTTTCTGTGTAATATTCATTTATACTCTGTATATTCTTGTATTCTGGTGCATTGTTGTAATATACAATGAAATGTTCTTTCGTCTGCGTTCTGATTTGTCTTGTTCTCACAGTAATTCGTTCTTTCTCATCTCTTCGGAGACCGGGGAAGTTTCGGGTCGCTTCAGTTGGTATCAGAGCTTTGGTTTACAAAGCTCAGAGAACAAGACACATTAGAACCATACGAAAGAATTCATCAGATTTTGGATTAGTAACATCCAATGGAATGACTCGTTAGAGATAGGATCAGTAGTATCCTAGAACGAGTGTGAAGAGTAAATTTTTGAAGTGAAAACAAGTTTTGTTTTGAAAATTTAAATCAATTTTTCGTATTTGATTATTTATTTATATTGATTTGGACAATCCAGTATATAAAGAATTTGCATACACGTTTGATCCACGGGTATTCGAGATTTTAATATACTGGATAGATATAGAATCACACTCTAGTCGCCCGGAGATGATTATGATGATTGAAGCTTCATCATCAGAATTAGTGTTCGAGTGTCGAAGGTATGATATTTATATATTTCCTATTGACTGGTGTGAGAACCAAAATTAGATAGGGCTTATTGTTGTGATTTGGCATCAAAAATATGATTTTTGACTATATAGCAAAATTATGTGTTTGAAATGCTAGTCAACTAATTGATTGATGGTTGTGTTGTTTGATTACTGTTTTGATTAACTGAAATTTTAACCATATAGCCAATTTGATCAAATATTGAATTGTATTGAAATTTGGTTGCATTTTCTTGCATATACATGTACTTTCATTGAACAGGTCATAGCAAGGAGGCTAGAGCAGAGAAATAAAATTGTTTGCCCGACAAATAGGTACATGTTTAACATAATTTACTGTTTTGTTTGGGTGATGATGATTTTATGAGCTGATTGGCTAGCCGTTTGGCTTTTTCTTTTTCTTTTTGAGATCAGAAGGCCTATATGGCAATTTCGGGATTTTCCCGTGGCTCCCGGTGCAGGGGAGGTTATGGCGAAATTTTTCGAAAATTTAGGGTGTTAGCCAAATTTTTGAAGAATTTGAAAATTCTCAGAAACTGAAAAGTTGAGGAATGAAAGCCAGATCGAACGTAGAGTTGATTAATCAAACCACTTTCGACTTTGTTCCTTTTCGGGGACGAAAAGTTTTAAGTGGGGGAGATTGTAACAACCCGAAAATCTGGGCCAGTTTAAAATTTTTATTTTGGCAATTTTAGCGAATTTTGAACATTTAAAATAGATTATTTTAAATAATATCGACGAGAAATTTATTTTGAATAGAATTCGATCGTATATATTATATAGATCGTCGTTAGAATATAAATAATTATATATAATTATAAATAGAATTGAAAATGGCGCGGTAGTTCGATAATTCGATTTCAAACTTCAATTGAATGTACCGGGTGCAAAACAAACCGGATTTTAGTGAAACCAAAAATAATGGGATCTAATTGTGACTATCTTTCCAACGAATCTGAAAAATCAAAATTTCATATCGGGAATCAAAAGATATGTCCAGATGAAAATTCTGAATAGTCGCTATGGAATAAGGCCCTTAAAAATGGACATTTTGCAAACGACCTCGGATTTCGGCGAAACCACTTTTGTTGGATCCGTGATGTAAAGTTATTTCTAGGTTTCAAATTTCATAATTTTTCAAATTAATATGTGAGCGTGGCAAAGGAAAACGCATTTGACCAGTTTCAGTTGATTTTAATCGACTGGAAAATGGCCATTTTTCAAACGGTCTCAGAATTCGACGAAACTAGTTTTGTTAGGACCGTATCGTCAATACGAAGCTAAAAATAATTTTTCGGGAATTTTTAGAGGCTGTATGTGGCCCCGGTAATTTGAAATGTACGTTTAAAATAGAATATGTAGATTTATATTTTAAATTCAACTGAAACTGATCGTAACGATCGAATCAGCTTACGATATATATCCCATTGTGTTCGGAATGGGGGTATTTAGCTAGAGGCGACAGTTGTTGAGGTTCGTTCGGAGTTCAGAGCGTTAAATTTGTAAATAAAGAAACATTTGAATTAAATATTAATATTTATATATTATAAAGCCCTATCTCTTCTAATCCCTGGTCAACGGGGTCAAAATCCATCGCGCCTCCAAAACAATAAACGCCCGAAGTTGCTCAGCCCTTCTCCCCTCCGATCTCCCTCTCCGAGCACCCATTCCCAAGCTTCCAATGGCAACGTTGATCAGCTCGATGAGCTCAGCACATCCAACGGTCGTGATCTCGTTTCATGAGGAAATCTGCTCGAATTTTGGTCTCAAAGTGACCACGGTCGAGCTCAATTCTCGAGCGCCAGAGGGGATCGAACTCCACCTCCTCGCAGGCGCAGGCAGGCATCGCAATACCCCTTGACGTGGCGAACTCCGATCTGGTGCTGGCGGCTAGATGGAGGCGTGATTTGGAGCCCTAGAAGTTGAAGACAAGTTGGCATGAGCAGAAATGATACAGTGAGCAGTTTCTCATTAATCCCTTTGTAATTTAACTAGTTTCTTTTTTTTTATAAAATATTATAACATGGTTTATTTTCAGATTTATAAAATATTATAACATGGTTTATTTTCAGATTTATAAAATATTATAACATGGTTTATTTTCAGATTTTTATATAAATAGCGAATTAAAAATGTGGTTTATATAAACATATAAGATGAATAAAAATATGTTTTTAAAAATTATAGCGAATGAAAAATAGGATTTTCTTTGAATGGAAAATGGAATTGTCTTTGATTCGAAAAATTCATTTTCTTTGATTCGAGAAATACGTTTTCCTTGATAAGAAAAATATGTTTTCTTTGATTTGAAATGTATGATTTCATCTTATATAAATATATGATACTTATCGTAGAAAGATATGATTTTAATATCATAAAGATTTGATTTTTAAATATGACAAAAATATAGTTTTTATAATATAGAAAGGTCAAGAATATAATTTTTATAATATAGAAAGGTCAAGAATATAATTTTTATAATATAGAAAGAGTAAAAATGTGATTTTTATATTTTGAAAAGCGAAGTAAAAATTCCATTTTTATATATTGAACAACGAAGTAAAAATTCGATTTTTATATATGTAGTGGCTACGGTCAACGAAGGTGACAAAAAGGCGAAACGACGAAGACTTCTGCAATAGAAGAGTCGACATGGTTGGATAGCTATCGGTGAGAACTTCTCACTCTTCAATTTCTTTTTCTAGTTATATATATATATACTAGGATGCAGACGGTGTTTAGTAGCACCCGACACCCGTCATCCACAGACCATGGATGGCTTGTTTGTTTAATTGTTTGGTTGTGTAGTTGGTTGGATTATTTGGTTTGAATTGAATTGTTTGGTGAAATGAAATTGATTTGATTGATGTGTGAATGGCGTGGGCCTTCACTAGACCGGGGATAAGGCTAGGCCTCGTCCCGTTTCTAGTATCGTGCCGTTATGCCGCCGAAATTTTCTAAAATAAGTTAGAAAAATAAAGAAATCATTTTATTTAATAAATGAACTGAATAGAATATTTTCATAGGTTGAATAAAATGTTTTATCGTTAAAAATATATTTTTTAATGTGAAAGTGAATAAACAAATATTTATAAACAAATCGGCCGATTTGTTTATATACACTGATTTGACTGATATTGATTGGGTCGATAAATTTTACACATCGCCCAACTGCACAAGTAAAATCTGTGTTTGATTGTTTGAAACCCCACACGGGTGTTGGGATGAAATTTGAAGTTCACTCATCCTGATTGATTAAATATGTCGATCGATTGATTGACAGGCTGTTATAAGCGTTAGATATCTATATTTGATGCTTATACAGTGTAGTGCACTTTGGTTGATGGTTGATTATTTTTTAATGCTATTATATACATGTGATGTATGAAAATCCATATAATTAACATTATATGGTGATTGATTGGGCCTCCTTCCAATTTAGAAAATAAAGAATAATATAAAATAAAGGTTCATGTGTTGACAATACTCATCCGTTGAGATTAGTCATGTGTTGAACGAAATATTTTAATAATAAAATTTACATCTTTATCAATATAAAATAAAGGTTCATGTGTTGACAGTACTCATCCGTTGAGATTAGTCATGTATTGAACGAAATATTTTAATAATAGAAATATTTGAAATAGAATATTTGAAAATAGAAATATATGAAGACGTGTTGATTAGATTGACGCCATTTTGACGTGAACGATATTTATATCGATTTTATTCATTTTAAAATGAATATTGAAAAGTGATTTCGAAATCGAATATTTTGAAATGAAATTTGAATTAAATTGAATATATAACGAATTTGATTTGATTAGAAAATGAATTGAATTTGAATTGAATAGAAAATGAATTGAATTTGAATTTAATGGAGAATGAATTGAAATTGATTTGATTAGAAAATGAATTGAATTTGAATTGAATAGAAAATGAATTGAATTTGAATTGAATAGAAAATGAATTGAATTTGAATTGAATGGAGAATGAATTGAAATTGATTTGATTAGAAAATGAATTGAATTTGAATTGAATAGAGAATGAATTGAAATTGAGTTGATTAGAAAATGAATTGAAATTGATTTGATTAGAAAATGAATTGAATTTGAATTGAATAGAGAATGAATTGAATTTGAATTGAATAGAGAATGAATTGAAATTGATTTGATTAGAAAATGAATTGAATTTTAATTGAATAGAGAATGAATTGAGTTTGAATTGAATAGGAAAACGATTTCGAATTGAATTGAAAAGAAAACGAATTCGAATTGAAAAGAAAATGAATTCGAATCGAATTAAAATCGTTTTGAATTAAAATCAAATAGAAATGAAAGTAAAAAGGATTTATAATAGAAAATTCAATTTCGATTTGAAATTGAATTAAAGGTTTAAATTGTTTTTAAAACAAATTTGAAATGACTTATAAAATTCGTTTTAAAAAGGTAATCGACGATATATAATATATATATATATATATTATATATAATGGCCTGAATAGAACGCGCCGCGCCGCGGCAGTTCGTGAATTTGGACCATTTATTTCAAACGGACATTACGGGAGATCCGACTGTCGGATTCTCCTAAAACCGGAACCGTTGGGTTCGTATCGAAAAGAGATTTCTAACGAATATTAGAAATTTGAAATCTAACGGTTGGATTTGGAGATACGTCCAAATCAAATTTGGAAAAGGTCGCTGTAAGTGCAGTTCGATGGCCGTTGATGGAAACCGACTGTACGGGCCTTGATAAAATTATTAAAAATATCAATAATTAGTGTAAAATCATAAGAAATGATTTGGGAAAAATTGGGATGAAAAACTCCATATTTGAAAAGATAAAAATAGATTTTTATCGAAATGAACTAGTTTGAACTGAAATTAAAACCCATTTATTTTTAAATAAATAAATTGGATTTGAAATGAGTTTAAAACAGAATTGATTCATGGTTTTATCGTGAACTGTGTTTTAAATAACACTAGTTCTTTAACCCGATAATAAATAGAATGTGATTTGAGTTTATCGTGAACTGTGTTTTAAATGACACTAGTTCTTTAACCCAGTAAAAAGAGTTTTAATGGATCTTCAATTAAATTGAAAAGTGGATTGATAATTTAAATTATCAACTTTAGAAAATGAGAGAGAATGGAGTATCACCAGTTTTGCTCCAAAGAGATAGTTAAATCTCTAATCAAATTTGAACGTGAAATGGTAATTAATTTTACCGATAACACTGTGGTGTTAAATATGGAGTATTACCAGTTTTGCTTCATGGGGTGAATATGTTGGGATTGGGAAATAAATTAAATAATTACTTCGGTATGGTTCGCTAATCTCGACTAGTTTGGAAAACCATAATTTGATTTGAAATGACATCCAAAGGAAGATTAAAGGATAAATTTTAAAGAATTTATCTTGGATAAAATTAATGGGAACCTTTCCCTAAGAATTGAAATTTAGAAACTAACTGAAGGTTAGTTAAGAAGAATGGTTTCCTGGATATTGATCTGATGTTGGTTTCGGCCTTCGGGGTTAATATTTGGGGAATTGCTCTCTTACTGATTTACAGTTAGTAACTACTGAATTGGAATGAGGCGTATGTTGTGTTTGTGTAACATTTATTTTTAATATACGCGGGTTGTTCGGAAAGGCCGGGTTTATACCCATTCTGAATAACCGATTCGACGATATGTCGAAGATGAAGACGGTGGTTGAAGACCGGAAGTCTTCACATCGTTGGGATAATTACTGACGATCCTGATTGGGCTGTACACCCAAGAGGATGGAAATAGTTGGTGGTCGTCCAGACGTACTTGGAGATGGATGGATATGCGAGGAAAGTGCCTCCGGTTTCGTTCAGACCTAGAACGGACTTGTAAATGGATGGTGTGTCTGACATTGTATTCCTTTATATTGTATTTATTGATCTCTGCTAAATATATATCTGTTTGGCGGCGGAGAATTTATTCTCTTGCTTAACGCCCTTCTCTGAGACATACGAACTCAGAGGTTATATATTGGCAGAAATCAGTGGTACGATATGGATTGATAGTGTGGCATGCTGAGATGCAGTGATCCAGACTTTTGTTGAAAAGCAAAGTTTGGTGGTTGATGATCAAAGCGCAGCTGATTTAGCATGGCTTTGTGTATAGCGTTGATCCGCGAGCCTCACACCCCGGTATGGTGGTAAACTGGTGGTTTGATCAGTATGCTTTTTAGTGGATGGGCACCTTAGTGGTGTCGTGGATTCGGTCGACCGAGATGAGCCTGGTGCTCAGGGATATATAGAGTAGGCGGTGTTTTCTCTCGTTGGGACATAAGCCGCGGTGGTACTCTGGTCCCAAATGTGCGGATGTGCAGGCGGTGTTTTCTCTTGTTGGGACGTAAGCCGTGGTGAATTGCATTACGCGATCGATCTTTCGAATCAGGAGCCACCATGATGGAAATCCAATTTCCAATACGTGTATTTCGGTTTTATTTGTAGAGCCTAGTATGGCGACATAGTGGGACGGGGCGCTTATGCCGTCTATGATTGATACTTATGATTTGAAGATATTTTATACAATATGCACTTACAATAGTATCAAATGATTGGTTTTAAACATATCAAGCATTCTTGGCTATTATAAGGTAAAAACCCTATCCTCCGGCTTGCGTTGCATTATGTGATGGGACCTGGGTCTTATAATAGCTTCATTTTTCTTTATTTAGCATTGCGCTGTTGTTTTATGCACTGGTGTTCTTGGGAGGAAACCCGTTCCGTGTTATACGGCGTGGTCCCTTGACTTACCTAACTTTAAAAATAAAGATTAATAACTGTTTTAGTTCTCACACCAGTCACATGACTGACCTGGAGTTTATTGTTTTAACCTAAACTCTGGGTGCCCCTATTTTCGACACGGGAAGCTAGTAGTTTTGGTTTTGCAGATTTATATTCACAGGATCCTGGTTTACAGCTGGAACGATATCCGGAAAGCTTTGTATCCGTATATCTCCTTCAGTTGTGTATCGTATTATTTTCCGCTGCTATGTATTTAAATGTAATTTAAATCTCTGATGTTTCTGTGTAATATTCATTTGTACTCTGTATATTCTTGTATTCTGGTGCATTGTTGTAATATACAATGAAATGTTCTTTCGTCTGCGTTCTGATTTGTCTTGTTCTCACAGTAATTCGTTCTTTCTCATCTCTTCGGAGACCGGGGAAGTTTCGGGTCGCTTCATATTATTATTTTTATAATTATTTTTACACACATATGGGCCAAGCCCAAAGCCCGATGACCCCCACAACACTAACTCGCACGTACAACTCCAAGTATCAGCCACACACCAAATGAAAACAATGCCATATTTACTTTCCTTCATTTGTATGCGCCCCTTTTCTTACCCTCTTTCCTTGCAGTAATTTGCACCGCCCTATTGGTGCACGTGCACCATCAATCCCAATGCCGGACGATCCTCCGACTACCACCTGCAAACCACATCGACCTCCACGATCACAAATAAAACCTCACCTTGACCCAAAAGCTTCTTCTTCCCAAAAACAATGTCCAACCCCACTGACCCAAAATAAAGTTCCAGGTTGACCCAAAAACTTCGACGCTCCTGCTCAGCTCCGACCGCTGGAAGGTCGGCCACCACCGTCGTGTGCTTCTCCGTCCCCACGACCTCCTCCCCAACGAGTTTGATGAAACTCGATCGCTTCTACATCCCACACAATCAAATTTAAAACCGACTTTAAAAACATAACCTAAAAACTAAACCACCTCTCCTGATCAACCACCACCACCGGACATCACCCAATTCTGTCCGAACCTCCGTCTACACCTACCCAAGCTACTCCAGAAACAGTTTTTAAAATTATTTTCCAAATTGTGAGAATTTAAATGTATATTTTTCAAACAAACTTCCTAATTTTTCTCACCAAACAAGTTACTAAAAATTCTAATTTTAGTTTTAAAAATCCTTATTTTCTGTTATAAATCCGCCCATAAACCTGAATTTAAATCTTAAATCATTAAATTTTTGAGTTTGAGACCCCTTTGCTGTATATCTCTATATGTCTGCTACAACGTATACTGATCCTAGATACAATATTTTTATATTAAACTACTCTAAATTTTGAACAAGTTCTGAGTTGAAATCAAAACCTAAATCACATTAGCATTAATGTTACGTAGTGGTTGATAGTAAAAATGAGTTAAACAGAGTCTGATTTTAATATGTTGCCAGGCTTCTACCTGATTCCAAATGGTTCCATTCTCTCTAGTTAAATCTAAAGACTGAATTGGTTTAATGCACACATTCAAGAGCATTAAACATACATATAAAAATTACACAACACTAATCAACACATTTATCACTAATATACATAGTTCTAGGTTTTTATAATGGACACAGGGTATAAACATACTGCATATAATATATACATCATTCTATATGCTTAATAACAGAAAACAAAAGGTTTACTCACTAAGTTTTTTCCCATAGTTTTGGTCCCTTACTGGTTACATGTTGCTTCCGTTACTGTTTTATTTAGTATCATTCATATATACATATATCTACTATTTGGTTCCATGTTTTAAATCATTTTGTTTCCAGGTTTTCATTCAGATTTTTTTAACCCAATATGATGACAACATTAACACATATATAGGCATAGTCAATAACCAAAAAGGAGGAAGATTTAATCACATATGGCTCCCCTGTTCTTCTTTGTTTTTATGGTTGAGTTTACACTGTTTTGATCCTAGATTTGAGAGCTTTTGCTGCCATTTCTTTGATCTGGTTTATGTTACTTAGCTCCAGTTTATGTGAGTGTTTACGAGGGGCAAACACGTGTATTTATAGAAGTAACAAAATAGTAAAATATAGGCTAGTTTTCAGGGATGTAAGAGCTGTTGTCTTTTTGATTGAATTGAATTAGCATGGGTCTCTTCTCCTATCAAATCCTCCCAGCTATATATCGAATACACAGTTGGTCTATACCTGTACATTAATGTGTATACAACTCCATGTGCCGATGTGCCAAATCTTAGCTTTTTATAGGGTGTAGTTTAGGAGGTTTCACAGTTGATTGAAAAAAGAAGTGTTAAGTCCTTTCTTATGTGTGCATTTACGGACTTTTCATTTTCGAATATGTGCAAAAACTTAGGCTAGCTGTATGTTCTAGCTGTGCACTAGTGTGTGTGCAAGTTCTATTTCTTCCGTTGAAAATGTATGGCAGCAATCTAAGTGAAGTGCATTCATCCAAGTGGTCATGTGCACACAGGAAGCTAGTGGATTATAGAATAGTTAGGATGAGACGACCCCAAACCCCGTACTGACGGTTGCAAGGGTAATCCTTGGAATATAACACAGAAACAGATAATAGCAGAACAGAAATAAATAAATACACCAGATAATGCAAAATAGAATATACCGGATAAACATAATCATTAGAGTTACACAGAATACAGGATCATACTTAGTACAAATACAGTTCAGCTATACATATATGTCTACAGCGGAAAAACAAACATAATGTACAATAGGAGCTGAACAGCATAAAAAGAGATAAATGATAGAATCCATCTTCAGCTCCAGCTATCCAGAGAAAGCCAGCTAAAACCTGAATACAAGGCTGCCCGTGTAGAAAAAGGGGCACTTGAGTTTGAAAGTGAAACAAACTACGAGTCAGTCATGGGAGTGGTATGAGAAATCTACTCAACACATTTAAAATATGGCTAATCACAGGACCACGCCACTTTCGTGGAACGGGTTTACTCCATCGGATTGTCAGTGCTTTAAAACAAATAATTCCTTTAAACATCGCAATGCTTTTTATCAAAATGAAGCCATTATAAGACTCAGTTCCCATCACACAATGCAACGCAAACCGGAGGATAGATTTTTTACCTTATAACGGCCAAAATATGCTTGATACGAATAAAACAAAGGCATTTGATATTATTACTAGTGTTTATACATTGTGAAAACAATTTCAAATCATAACTATCAATCATTGACGACATTAGTGCCCCATACCACTATGTCGCCATATATATGTATACAATCAAAACCGCACGATGTCGTATTTGGAAATTGGATTTCTGTCCTGAACCAAGGCAAAAGATAGTCCTTACCGAATTCGAGACGCTCTAGCCCGCCCCTCAGGCAAGTACTCAGTCAAGCCTTTGGATCGTCAGGGCCGGTCCACCGATGTGGATTAAAATTCCTGAACACTATGTTTCCCCACCCTATGAGGCGTGAGTAAGCCAACGAATGACTACTCCATCGGTCCTGGATCGACGGATATATCCGAGGCGCCTCGCTATCCATCATCAACATAAGTAAAATGTCGGGCCTTGTAAAAACACTGACACAATTCCTAGCTAGAAGGAAACGCATGCCCTCCCTGAGGTCCTTCTCCCGTTTCTGGTTCATATCGGGGTGTGAGGCTCGTGAATTCACGTTATACACAAAGCTACGCCACATAGGCGGTTCTATGATCATCAAACACAAGACTTTGCTTTTCAACAGAAGCCCTGATCACTGCATCTTAGCATGTCACACAGGCAATTCACACCATGCAACTAACTGATGGCTATCAATCACATAGAATAAATTCCAATGTCTGACACACAATCCATTTACAAGTCCATTCTGGGTCGAAACGAAACCGGAGGCACTAAATACCTCGCATATCCATCGATCTCCACGTACGTATGGATGATCACCACTCATTATCCATATTTCAGGATGCCTCCCAATCAGGACATCATTTACCATCCAAACGAGGTGAAGATCGGTCTTCAACCCTCGTCTTCATCTTCGACTTCTTATCGTCGATTCAGTTATTCAGAATGGGATAAACCCGGTCTTTCTGAGAAACTTGCGTATATAATAAACAAGTACAACACAAACATACATATGCATCATTCCAAAACAACATCATATCAACATCCAGGAAACCATTCAACTTAGCCAACCTTCAGTTAGTTTCTAAATTTCACATCCATATCGTTTATAATATTTTATAATGATTTATCGCTATTTTTATTTATTTTAAAATAGCCAATTTATTCAAAACGACGCTTCAGGCCATAACGCGGTCGTGGCGCTGTTTTTCTTCAGATTTGACTTACACATATCTGGAAATCTAACCGTTGGATCTTCACAAAATTTACATCTTTAGAAAGATCTTTTCAAAATGAATCCAACGGTTCCAGTTTTGGGAAAATCCGACGGTCGGATCTCCCGGTATAATCGTTTGAAGTTTCGATTTCAAAATACGAACTGCAGCGTCGTTATTCGATTTAATATGATTATATTTATATATATGTATATAAATATAATCGATTCTAGCGCTGTTTTCCTTCAGATTTGAATTATACATTCCAGACAATCCAACCGTTGGATTTTTACAAAGATGGTGCCATTGGAAAGATATTTCCAAAGCGAACCCAACGGTTGCGGTTTCGGGAAAATCCGATGGTCGGATCTTCCGCACTAATCGTTTGAAATCACGGTTTCAAAATATGAACTACAGCTTCGTTATTCGATATATTTCAATTCTATTTATATATGTATGTCGATTCCTCGATTTCAAAACTATATGATTTTCATACTTTTGATAAAAATGATATTTTTATCTAACTGTCTTCTATTTCAACACTTCACTATTTATAACAATTCATGTATATAATAATATTGTGATTTTTAATGTAAAACAATTTATTTCAAAACTTGACTATTTTATATAGTTTAATATATGTGATAAAAATAGGATTTTTATTATAAAACAATTTATTTCAAAACAATATTATTTTATAGTTAATATTGATGATAAAAATAGGATTTTTATTATAAAACAATTTCTTTCAAAATATGAATACCATTCAACACATGAATTTCAATTCAACACATGAAGGTTTTCTATAGTTTATATATATAGAGTAAAAATGTGATTTTTATATTGTTAAAACAATTTATTTAAAACATGAATACCGTTCAGCACATGAATTTCTATCCAACGAATGAATATCGATTCAACACATGAAGGTTTTCTATAGTTTATATATATAGATAAAAAGGTGATTTTTATATTTAAAACACGAATACCATTCAACACATGAATTTCAATTCAACGAATGAATTTCTATTCAACACATGAAGGTTTTCTATAGTTTATATATAGATAAAAAGGTGATTTTTATATTTAAAACAAGAATACCATTCAACACATGAATTTCTATTCAACGAATGAATTTCTATTCAACACATGAAGGTTTTCTACAGTTTATATATATAGATAAAAAGGTGATTTTTATATTTAAAACACGAATACCATTCAACACATGAATTTCTATTCAACGAATGAATTTCTATTCAACACATGAAGGTTTTCCATACAATGAATAAATATAGTTTCAACAAATGAAAATAATTCTAACACATGAATATTATTCAAAATTTCGGCAGCATAACGGCAGGGTAGTTAAAACCGGGATCATCCATAGTACAACTCCTCGCTCTACCTTAAAGCCTCGCAGCTTTTGACAATGGGGAATCATGCATCTAGTTCGCACGCAGGCGGCATGTATATTTTTTTCATTTCCACAAACTAATCCTATGTGGTTTCCACCAAATATTTCTCAACCACAAACAGGTATTTTTCAACTACAATCAATCAATTCCACCGACTAACAATTTCAATCAACCATTCGCTATCAATCAATTTTCACACCAATCGCAACCAGTAAATATCGTCCATGGTTTGTGGACGAGGGGCGTATATATATATATATATATATATATATATATATATATATATATATATAGCATTTTACTTCTATTTCAACACATATATAATTTTTACAACGCATATACAACTTATACATCGAACGTACAACTTATACAACGCTTATACATGAGGTGTACAACGCTTATATAACTCATACATCGACTATATAATTTATACATCATCGTTTTCCATATCGTTTATAAATTAGAAATCTCACCTTGGGTTCCACTCCACCAAAAATAGCAGAAGGCTCAGAAAAATATGCGGTCTCTTCTAGAATGTAGAAGACGTCCCCACAGTCCCGGCGTCTCTTGTTTCACTGAATTTCGACCAGAAATGAAAAAGATACGATTTTTATACCAAAATCATAAATAGCAACACTTTTAGAAGTTGAGAACAGTTGAAATTAACAAGGCCGATACCTTTCAGTTTCTGTTCAAAACTAAGTCTTGATTTTTCTCGCGAATCGTTGCACGATATGTGGATAAGGTTATACGGTGTCGAAGAGGCTGGAAGGGCGCTCATTCGCCAGTAGGTGGCGCTCCAATCGATGGCCCCCAGAAGTCATGGCGGCGGCTGAAAATCGATGACTTTCGAGGGTCAGATCTCCTCGAATACTCAGTGGAAATTGGCAAACCTTATATGGATTTGTAGAGGGCGTTAGGATCCTCAAAAAGTTCCAAAGGGGTAGGGGGTTTTGGTGCGAGGAATCATAGGAAAATGGACGGGAAAGAAGGAGGGCCAGCCGTCGTCGATCGCGATGGGCTACGGGGTCTTTTTTGATCTTTTTATTTTATTTAATTTATGAACGAATTTTCCTATTGGTCGATATATATATTTATTCAAAAATTGGGGTTTTCTTAAACGAACTCGAAATCAAACCCAACGACTGTCGTCCCTAGCATATTACCCCCATTCCGAACATAATGGGATATGTTTCGTAGGCCCATTCGACTGTTTCAGTCAGTTTTCCTTCAAATTAAAATATAAAACATTCAATATTTGATTTGAACGTACATTTCCATTTGTCAGGGCAACAAACTGATTCGAAAAATTCCAGAAAAATAAATCTAGCTATGTTTTGACGATACGGTCCCAACAAAACTAGTTTCATCGAATTCTGAGACCGTTTGAAAAATGGCCCATTTCTGGTCGATCCAATTTAAATGTAATTGACCAAAACACGTTTTCCTTTGCCACGCTCACATACTAGCTTCAAAAATTATGAAATTTGAAACCTAGCAATAACTTCTTATCCCGGATCCAACAAAAGTGGTTTCATTGAATTCCGAGGTCGTTCGCAAAATGGCCAATTTCACGGGCTATATAAATTCCATAGCGACCTTTCTGAAAATTCATTTGGCCATAACTTTTGCTTCCCGCTACGAAACTTCAATTTTTCAGATTCGTTAGAAAGGTATTCACTAACAAATTTAAATATTTTTGGTTTCACTCAAACCTGTTTTGTTTTGCACCCGGTACAGTCAGTCAAAGTTTGAATTCATATTTTGAAACTACCGCGCCATTTCAGGCCTTGTTTATAATTAGAATTAATTATATTCGTTTTCAAATGTCAATTCAAACTTACTTTTCATCGCTATTATTTAAAATATTTATTTTAAATATTTAAAATCCACTATTTTAGCCAATTAAAATTTTTTTAATTGGTTCAGATTTTCCGGGTCGTTACAATCTCCCCCACTTAAAACTTTTCGTCCCCGAAAAGGAACAAAGTCGAAAGTGGTTTTATTAATCAACTCTTCGTTCAATCTGGCTTCCATTCTCCAAATTTTCAGTTTCGGAGAATTTTCGAATTCTTCAAAAATTTGGCTAACACCCGGAATTTTCGAAAAATTTGGCCATAACCTCCTTTGTACAGGGAGAGGTTTGGAAATTTATTGGGACGTATTAGGTACCCAATAAATCCTAATAAGCATACACATATTTATAGTGATATATTCTGGTGTTTACAGGGGAGTGTGTATAGATAATAACTCCAGAGAATAAATTCTCGTCACCCTGTCAAAGCCTGAGGGAGTGTGTATTTTAATTGCTCCAGAGGATAAATCCTCGTCACCTCGTCCCATGTGGGAAATAAATAACCCATATGCCGTATCTAATGACTAGAGAGACGTGATTATTGTCAACTCTAGACCCGTGTGGGGTTTTTATTAATCTGGCAATTTTATCGTTACAATTTAAATAGTCCATATCAGTCATCCGTTCAACCGGTAAAATATAGTCATCGCCATACAAGCCTCTCGCTCGTATGGGAAATCTTCCACCTCGTCACACAAGCTCCAAATGCTTATGTGGTATATGATGAAGTATGCCTATCTTCCCGAAGTATGCCATGCAGTGTAGTTCAAAATTAATTGTTACTATCCTATGGAGATGTTTATTATTTCACACAGAACAACCAGCACTCCTCATCCAATGGCATTCACAGGAGTTGATATAATAATAAAATTGCGCATCCAACTCATTAAGGTTTACCTATTTATCGGGAACGCAAATAAAATCTTTACTCAACAGCTATCCATTTACCTGTTCAAACATATATAATGCACATGTATATATTTCTATCTATTTTCTAATCAGTTCAACGTGTGATATAATCGAATAAATTTTATCATTCATTCTGTTATTGATTAAATTCACTATCGTTTTAATAATTTTAATTAATCAAATCTACTATCACACAACACAAACAACAATCAAATTGTTTTTAACTTTTCAAAAACATACTAATCAATATCTATACTCTTTTAAAATCATTCAGACTATAGAATTAAAAGTGCACATCCATGGAAAAAAATAACAACGGAGTAGAGGACTAATTGGTAATGCAAAGTATGGTAAATGTACCTTGCACCGGAGTCAATCAGAGATATCCACTCGGCATCTAGGATAGGCTTTCTGAATGCTCTCCTCAGTTTCCCAAGTACAATCTCGCGGATCTCCACTCCATTGCACTTTGACTAAGTGAACCTTCTTGTTCCTCAGCTCTTTGGTTTCTTTGCCGATAATCTTGAGCGGCTCTCTTCTCACAGCTAATTCTGGAGTAATTTCAATATCTTGTTGAGCTGCTTCTTCCATGATCAAGTCTGGATCATGAACGTGCTTTCGAAGTTGAGACATATGAAATACATCATGCACCCCAGGCAACCAATCAGGCAATTTAACCCTATAAGCGAGAGTTCTGATCCGTTCTAGAATAGGAAACGGACCAATGAATTTGGGCGCCAACTTCCCAGTTTTACCGAACCGGATAACTCCTCTCATCGGCGATAATTTTAAATATACATAGTCCCCAACAGCAAATGATATATTTCTTCTTCTCCTACCGGCATAGCTCTTTTGTCGGCTTTGAGCGGCGAGTAATCGTTTCTTAACAAAATCGACCTTGTCGGCAGCTTCTCGGATCATATCAGAGCCTAACACAAGTCTATTACCGGGTTCGACCCAACAAGCAGGAGATCGGCACGGTCTACCATACAACGCTTCAAATGGTGACATTGTCAGGCTCGCCTGGTAGCTGTTGTTATAAGAGAATTCAGCCAAATGCAGATGGTCTTCCCATGATCCGCCAAAATCAAAAATACAAGCCCGCAGTAGATCTTCCAGAATACGATTCACCCTTTCAGTCTGACCGTCTGTCTGAGGATGATATGCGTTGCTTAAGTTTAGTTTCGTTCCCAATTCTCCTTGGAATGCTTCCCAGAATTTACTAGCAAAAGTAGGTTCACAATCACTAACGATGCTCATGGGAACTCCGTGCAGTCTAACAATTTCTTTAAAATAAATCTGCGCCAGACTTTGAGCAGTTCTATTTGATTTGACAGGTATGAAGTGAGCGGTCTTCGTAAATCGATCCACGATAACCCAAATAGTGTCATTTCCTTTTCTGGTCCTGGGCAAACTATCTATGAAATCCATAGAAATCTATTCCCACTTTCCACCGGGAATTTCCAAAGGTTGCAATAGTCCAGCGAGCTTCTGCTGATCGCTTTTGATTTGTTGACAAGTAGAACACCGGCTTACATATAAGGAGATGTCTCGTTTTATAGATCTCCACCAGAAAGTGCGTTTGATATCATTATACATCTTGCTCACTCCTGGGTGGATACTAAGCTTAGCTTTGTGACATTCATCCAATACTTCTCTTCGAAGTTCAGCAATGTTCGGCACACATATTCGGCCTTTCAACCTTAGGATTCCCTCGTCATCTATCCGAAAACTCAATCTCGCCTTTCTGTAATCTTTCTTTGATTCTTTGAATGAAGTGATCATCCTTCTGAAGAGCATATATTTCATCAATCAATGACGTTGTAATGATAAAACTGGCGATTATTACATTCTTTCTACTCAGCACATCTGCCATAACATTGGCTTTTCCTAGAGTGTACAAAATCTCAAAATCGTACGCCGCAAGAAATTCTAGCCAACGCTGCTGCCTCAGATTCAAGTCCTTCTGGGTGAACAGATACTTCAATGACCGATGGTCTGTATACAATTCAAATTTCTCACCCAAAAGGTAGTGCCTCCAGATTTTCAAGGCGAATACGATGGCTAATAGCTCAAGATCATGAGTCACATAATTCTTCTCACGTGGTTTCAGTTGACGGCTAGCATATGCAATCACTTGACCTCTTTGCATTAATACTGCACCAAGTCCCTCTCTAGAAGCGTCAGTCCAGACTATCAAATCCTCATTGTCATCTATTATTGTTAACACTAGAGCAGTTGTCAGTTTCAGCTTCAGCTCTTGGAAAGCTTCCTCATATACCGGAGTCCAATTGAATCTCGAATGTTTCTTCGTCAGTTTCGTTAAAGAACTAGATGTCTTCGCGAAATCCTTAATGAATTTCCGATAATAACTGGCTAACCCGAGAAAACTTCTAACTTCTGTTGGCGTACGAGGCTATTTCCAATTCTGAATAGCAGTGATTTTACTGGGATCTACTGAAATTCCTTGCTTTGAAACTACGTGGTGTAACAACCCGAAAATCTGGGCTAGTTTAAAAATTTTATTTTGGCAATTTTGGCGAATTCTGATTATTTAAAATGAATTATTTTAAATAATATCGACGAGAAATTTATTTTGAAGAGAATTCAAACGTATATATATATACGCGTCGTCGTTAGAATATAAATAATTATATATAATTATAAAAGGAATTGAAAATGGCGTGGTAGTTCGATAATTCGATTTCAAACTTCAATTGAACATACCGGGTGCAAAACAATCCGGATTTTAGTGAAACAAAAAACATTAGGATCTAATTGTTAATATCTTTCCAACGAATCCGAAAAATCAAGATTTCATAGCGGGAATCAAAAGATATGTCCAGTTGAAAATTCTGAATAGTCGCTATGAAATTCAGGCCCTTAAAAATGGGAATTTTGCAAACGACCTCGGATTTCGACGAAACCACTTTTGTTAGATCCGTGATGTAAAGTTATTGCTAGGTTCCAAATTTCATAATTTTTCGAATCAATATGTGAGCGTGGCAAAGGAAAATGCGTTTGACCAGTTTCAGTTGATTTTAATCGACTGGAAAATGGCCATTTTTCCAACGGTCTCGGAATTCGGCGAAACTAGTTTTGTTAGGACCGTATCGTCAACGCGAAGCTAGAAAATATTTTTCAGGAATTTTTCGAGTTAGTATGTGACCCCGGTAAGTTGAAATGTACGTTTAAAATTCAATATAGTGATTTAAATGTAAATTCAACGGAAACTGATCAAAACGATCGAATCAGCTTACGAAACATGTCCCATTGTGTTCGGAATGGGGGTAATTAGCTAGGGACGATAGTCGGTGGGTTTGATTTTGAGTTCGATATTTAAACTAACTTTTTGAAATCAAAAATAATAAATTAATATATTTACTATATATTCCTACTCTCCCTCCTCTCTCTCTCTCTCCTAAATAGTCAACGGGCAGAAAAGAAATAAAAAAACCAATAATATCGATCTCGTTCAGCAAACCGCCGGAGTTCGTCGATCCCTCCCCCTCCGACGTTCACCGTCGATTCTCCCCCCAGCATCCCTCGCGCCACCTTCGGCGAAACCCCGAAGCCCTAGCCCCTTTTCAGCAACTGCCGACACTATGGGGCCCGCTCCGAATCAATAACCAAGCCGCCGTTGATGAAGTCGCCTCCACCGCCGATGATGTTGCCGTGCCGCCAGTGCTGACCACCTTCGGCCCTCCCCAATTGCCCTCCGCCCCTCCTCCTCAACGATGAGTGCGACCCCACCGGGACCTCGCCCCCCCTGCTGTGGCCATCCCGACCTCCAGCGCCGAACGGAGCTCGCCCTCCGACCACCGACGCTCAGACCATCCCACCTACCTCCTTCGACCACCCGGAACTCGATAATCAATGTAAGTTCGCTGATTTTCACTTTTAGATTAGAAAAATATGATCTTTGAGATTGTAAAAATATGATTTTTAAGTTGGAAAAAGCTATGATTTTTAATATAGGAAAAAAATTAGATTTTTACTTAAGAAAAGGTAGGATTTTTATTGTTTGAAAAGTTTGTTTTGTATATGAAGTTAAATTTTTTATAAAGATAACATTGAAATAAAAACGCAATTTTTATACAAACGGTATAAGAATAAAAATGTGATCTTTGTTTATAAATAAAAATTCGATTTTTATATACACAAAGTGAAAATAAAAATTCGATTTTTATATATACAAAGTGAAAATAAAAATTCGATTTTTATATATACAAAGTGAAGATAAAAATTCAATTTTTATATATTAAACATCGAAGTAAAAATATGATTTTTATATATTAAACATCAAAGTAAAAATATGATTTTTATATATTAAACATCGAAGTAAAAATATGATTTTTATATATTAAACATCGAAGTTTAAATATGATTTTTATATATTAAACATCGAAGTAAAAATGTGATTTTTACATATGTAGATAATACGGGCAAAGAAAGTGAAAAGAGGCTGAACGACGAAGATTTCTATAAATGAAGAGTCGTGGTATTGGATAGCTATCGGTGAGAACTTCTCACTCAAAATCTCTTTTTCTAGTTATATATATATACTAGGATGCAGACGGTGTTTAGTAGCACCCGACACCCGTCATCCACAGACCATGGATGACTTGTTTGTTAAATTGTTTGGTTGCATAGATTAGCTAGATTATTTGGTTTGAATTGAATTGTTTGGTGAAATGTAATTGATTTGATTGATGTGTGAATGGCGTGGGCCTTCACTAGACCGGGGATAAGGCTAGGCCTCGTCCCGTTTCTAGTATCGTGCCGTTATGCCACCGAAATTTTCTAAAATATGTTAGAAGGATAAAAATAACATTTATTGAATAAATGAACTGAATAGAAATTCATGTGTTGGAATAAAATGTTTTATCATTAAAAATATAATTTTTAACGTGAATATGAATAAATGAATATTTATAAACAAATCGGCCGATTTGTTTATATACACCTATTTGAATGACATTGATTGGAACGATAAATTTTACACATCGCCCAACTGCACAAATAAAATATGTGTTTGATGGTTTGAAACCCCACACGGGTGTTGGGATGAAATATGAAGTTCACTCATCCTGGTTGATTAAATATGTCGATCGATTGATTGACAGGCTGTTATAAGCGTTAGATATCTATATTTGATGCTTATACAGTGTAGTGCACTTTGGTTGATGGTTGATTATTTTCAATGCTATTATATGTGTGTAATGTATGAAAATCCATATAATTAACATTATATGGTGATTGATTGGGCCTCATTCCAATTTAGAAAATAAAGAATATTATAAAATAAAGGTTCATGTGTTGACAGTACTCATCCGTTGAGATTAGTCATGTGTTGAACGAAATATTTTAATAATAAAATTTGCATCTTTATCAATATAAAATAAAGGTTCATGTGTTGACTGTACTCATCCGTTGAGATTAGTCATGTGTTGAACGAAATAATTTAACAAAAAAATTGTCACACGTGGACAGTACTCATTCGTTGAGATTAGTCGTGTGTTGACAAGAATAAATATTCATTTGTTGAATAGAATATTTGAAAATAGAAATATATGAAGCCGTGTTGATCGGATTGACGCCATTTTGACGTGAACGATATTTATATCGATTTTATTCATTTTAAAATGCATATTGAAAAGTGATTTCGAAAACGCATATTTTGAAATGAAATCGAAACGAATTGAATGTATAACGATTTCGAAATGAATTGAATATATAATGATTTCGAAATGAATTGAATATATAACGAATTCGAATTGAATTAGAATAAAATTGAAATGAATTCAAATTGAATTGAAATTTGAATTGAATAGAAATGAATTTTAAAACGAATTTATAAAGAAGAATTCAATTTTGATTTGAATTGAAATGGAAGTTGAAATTGCTTTTGAAACGAATTTAAAACTATTTATATAATTCGTTTTAAATAGAAATCGACGAAATATATATAATATATATTATATATATAATGGCCTGAATAGAATGTGCCGCGCCGCGGCAGTTCGTGAATTTCGACCATTTATTTCAAACGGACATTACGGGAGATCCGACCGTCGGATTCTCCTAAAACTGGAACCATTGGGTTCGTATCGAAAAGAGCTTTCTAACGAATATTAGAAATTTGAAATCTAACGGTTGGATTTGGAGATACGTCCAAATCAAATTCGAAAAAGGTCGCTGTAAGTGCAGTTCGATAGCCGTTGATGGAAATCGACTGTACGGGCCTTGATAAAATTATTAAAAATAATAATAATTTGTGTAAAATCATAAGAAATGATTTGTGAATATTTGGGATAAAAAACTCCATATTTGAAAAGATAAAAATAGATTTTTATCGAAATGAACTAGTTTTGAACTAGGATTATAATTCTATTTATTTTTAAATAAATAAATTGAATTTGAAAATGGTTTTGAAAATAACCAAAATTTCCAATGATTGCATTGGAGTGGAATTGAATCGAAATTGTCTTCGGAATATTTCGATGTTGGAATTCGTGATTATACGGATGTTGTTATGGAAATTTGAAAGATATATATTTATATCGTTATTTCCAATATGACATTTGTTAATCGTAGAATTTGATATTGAATATAAGCCGATATATTTTCTATTCAGAGCCTTGTATTGAATATCAAATGTGATTTGGGTTTGTCGTGAATGGTGTCTTCACTAACACTGTTCTTGAACCCAGTTGAGAAAAGATTAAATCTTTTTATTTTAGATTTAATGAAGTGTACCAATTAAATAATATTTAATTGGAATAGAATTGATATTGATTTTTGGGTATATCGTGGACAGTGTTTTAAATAACACTCGTTCTTTAACCCGATAATTAATGGAATGTGACTTTGGGTTTATCGTGAACCGTGTTTTAAAAGACACTGATTCTTTAACCCAGTCACAGATTAAAACTAAGTGGAGTTTTAATGAATCTTTAATTAGATTGAAATAATCGAGAATGGAGTATCACCAGTTTGGCTCCAAGCGATAGTTAAATCTTTAATTAGATTTGAACGTGAAATGGTAATTGAATTTACCGATAACACCATGGTGTTAGATATGAAGTATTACCAGTTTTACTTCATGGGATGAATAGGTTGGGGTTGGGAAATTAAAACAAATGATTACTTCGGTAAGGTTCGTTAACCCCGACTAGTTGAATCGAAATTCAAAAGAAGATTTGAGAATAAATTTTAATGATTTATCTTGGATAAAATTAATGGGAACCTTTCCCTATGAATGTGAAATTTAGAAACTAACTGTCGGTTAGCCAAGCAGAATGGTTTTCTGGATATTGATCTGATGTTGGTTTAGGCCTTCGGGGTTAATGTTTGGGGAATTATTCTCTTGATTAATTTACGGTTAGTAACTAATGAATTGGAATGAGGCGTATGTTGTGTTTGTGTAACATTTATTTTTAATATACGCGGGTTGTTCGGAAAGGCCGGGTTTATACCCATTCTGAATAACCGATTCGACGATATGTCGAAGATGAAGACGGTGGTTGAAGACCGGAAGTCTTCACATCGTTTGGATAATTACCGACGATCCTGATTGGGTTGTACACCCAAGAGGATGGAAATAGTTGGTGGTCGTCCAGACGTACTTGGAGATGAATGGATACGCGAGGAAAGTGCCTCCGGTTTCTTTCAGAACCAGAACGGACTTGTAAATGGATAGTGTGTCTGACGTTGTATTCCTTTATACTGTATTGGTGATCTCTGCTAAATATATATATCTGTTTGGTGGCAAAGAATTTATTCTCTTGCTATACACCCTTCTCTGAGATGTACGAGCCTAGAGGTTATATATTGGCAGAAATCAGTGGTACAGTATGGACTGACAATGTGGCATGCTGAGTTGCATGGATCAAGGCTTTTGTTGAAAAGCAAAGTCTTGTGGTTGATGATCAAAGCACGGCCTTGTGTGGCGTAGCTTTGTGTAACGTTGATTCGCGAGTATCACACCCGGTATGAACTAAAAACGGGAGACGGACCCCAGGGAGGACATGCATTTCTTTCTAGTTAGGAGTGGCGTCAGTGCTTGAACTGGCTGACGAGTTTGACTCATGTGGGTGTTGCTTATTATTACTTGCTGAAAAGCGAGGCGCCTCGTGATATCGGTTTCGGCCGATGCTTCTGGTCGGCTGACGGGCCAGGCTTACACCCCATAGGGTGGGGAAACGTAGTGTTCAGGCATAATAATCCACATCGGTGGACCGGCCCTGACGATCTAAAGGCTTGCCTGCGCGCTTGCCTGAGGGGCGGACTAGAGCGTCTCGAATCGGTGAGGATCTTGCCCCTAGCCTCGGTTCATACCATAAATGATAACCCAACTTCCAATACGACATTTGCGGTTTTAATTGTAGAACTAGTATGGCGACATGATATATGGTACCCATGCCGCCTATGATTGATACTTATGATTTGAAGTTGTTTTATACACTATACACTTATAATAGTATCAAATGATTTGTTTTAGTCGTATCAAGCATTCTTTGGCTGTTATAAGGGAAAACCCTATCCCCCGGCTTGCGTTGCATTGTGTGATAGGACCTGGGTCTTATAACAGCTTCATTTTTCTTTATTTAGCATTGCGCTGTTTGTTTATGCACTGGTATTCTTGGGAGGAAACCCGTTCCGTGTTATACGGCGTGGTCCCTTGATTTACCTATCTTTAAAATAAAGATTAATAACTGTTTTAGTTCTCACACCAGTCCCATGACTGACCTGGAGTTTATTGTTTTAACCTAAACTCTGGGTGCCCTTATTTTGACACGGGCAGCTAGTAGTTTTGGTTTTGCAGATTTATATTCACAGGATCCTGGTTTACAGCTGGAACGATATCCGGAAAGCTTTATATCCGTATATCTCCTTCTAGTTGTGTATTGTATTATTTTCCGCTGCTATGTATTTAAATGTAATTTAAATCTCTGATATTTCTGTGTAATATTCATTTATACTCTGTATATTCTTGTAATCTGATGCATTGTTGTAATATACAATGAAATGTTCTTTTATATGCGTTCTGATTTGACGTGTTCTCAAAACGATAGGGCGTTTCGAGCGGTCTGGGTCGGTTTAGCGACTGGTTCGTACCGAGCGAAATTCCTTCTCGTCACATTTGGTATCAGAGCTTTGGTTTACAAAGCAGAGAACAAGGCACATTAGAACTATACGAAAGAATTCATTAGATATTGGATTAGTAATATCCAATTAGAATGACTCGTTAGAGATGGGATCAGTAGTATCCTAGAACGGGTGTGAAGAGTATATTTTTAAAGTGAAAACAAATCTAGTTTTGAAAATCTAAATCAAGTATTCGTATTTGATTATTTATTTGTATTGATTTGGACAGTCCAGTATATAAAGAATTTGCATATACGCCTTGCAAACGTATATTCGAAGTTTTAATATACTTGATAGATATAGAGTCACATTCTAGACACCCGGGGATAATTCTGATGATGTGGCCACATCATCAGTATTTATATTCGTGTTTCGAAGGTGTGATTTCTATATATTTCCATTAGACTGGTGTGAGAACCAAAATATAGCTTGAATACATTGTGGTGAATTGGCATCAAAAACATGATTTTTGTATATGTATCAAAATTATGAATTTGAAACTCTAATTCACTAATTGATTGATGTTTGTGTTGTTTGTTTATTTGTTTGCTAATTTTTAGCCAATCAGCCTAATTGAATCACATATTGAATTATATTGAAAATTGGTCGCATTTGTTTGCATACTTGTACTTACATTGAACAGGTCATAGCAAAGAGGCTAGAGCCGAAGAATAAAATTTGTTTGCCCGACAAATAGGTACATATTTACTAAATAATTTACTGTTTTGTTTGGGTGATAATGATTTTATGAGCCTATTGGCTAGCCGCTTGGCTTTTTCTTTTTCTTTTTGAGATTAGAAGGACCGGGGAAGCTATTTGAGATTTCCCGATGCTCCCATTGCAGGGGAGGTTATGGCGAAATTTTTCGAAAATTTAGGGTGTTAGCCAAATTTTTGAAATTTTGAAAATTCTTAGAAACTGAAAAGTTGGAGAATGGAAGCCAGATCGAACGTAGAGTTGATTGATCAAACCACTTTCGACCTTGTTCCTTTTCGGGGACGAAAAGTTTTAAGTGGGGGAGATTGTAACAACCCGAAAATCTGGGCCAGTTTAAAATTTTTATTTTGGCAATTTTGGCAATTTTGATTATTTAAAATGAATTATTTTAAATAATATCGACGAGAAATTTATTTTGAAGAGAATTCAAACGTATATATTTATACGCGTTGTCGTTAGAATATAAATAATTATATATAATTATAAAAGGAATTGAAAATGGCGTGGTAGTTCGATAATTCGATTTCAAACTTCGATTGAATATACCGAGTGCAAAACAATCCGGATTTCAGTGAAACCAAAAACATTAGGATCTAATTGATAATATCTTTCCAACGAATCCGAAAAATCAAGATTTCATAGCGGGAATCAAAAGATATGTCCAGTTGAAAATTCTGAATAGTCGCTATGAAATTCAGGCCCTTAAAAATGGGAATTTTGCAAATGACCTCGGATTTCGACGAAACCACTTTTGTTAGATCCGTGATGTAAAGTTATTGCTAGGTTCCAAATTTCATAATTTTTCGAATCAATATGTGAGCGTGGCAAAGGAAAACGCGTTTGACCAGTTTCAGTTGATTTTAATCGACTGGAAAATGGCCATTTTTCCAACGGTCTCGGAATTCGGCGAAACTTGTTTTGTTAGGACTGTATCGTCAACGCGAAGCTAGAAAATATTTTTCAGGAATTTTTCGAGTTAGTATGTGACCCCGGTAATTTGGAATGTACGTTTAAAATTCAATATAGTGATTTAAATGTAAATTCAACGGAAACTGATCAAAACGATCGAATCAGCTTACGAAACATTTCCCATTGTGTTCGGAATGGGGGTAATTAGCTAGGGACGACAGTCGGTGGGTTTGATTTTGAGTTCGAAATTTAAACTAACTTTTTGAAATCAAAAATAATAAATTAATATATTTACTATTTATTCCTACTCTCCCTCCTCTCTCTCCTAAATAGTCAACGGGCAGAAAAGAAATAAAAAAAACCGATAATATCGATCTCGTTCAGCAAACCGCCGGAGTTCGTCGATGCATCCCCCTCCGACGTTCACCGTCGATTCTCCCCCCAGCATCCCTCGCGCCACCTTCAGCGAAACACCGAAACCCTAGCCCCTTTTCAGCAACTTCCGACACTATGGGGCCCGCTCCGAATCAATAACCAAGCCGCCATTGATGAAGTCGCCTCCACCGCCGATGATGTTGTCGTGCCGCCAGTGCTGACCACCTTCGGCCCTCCCCAATTGCCCTCCGCCCCTCCTCCTCAACGATGAACGCGACCCCACCGGGACCTCGCCCCCCCTGCTGTGGCCATCCCGACCTCCAGCGCCGAACGGAGCTCGCCCTCCGACCACCGACGCTCAGACCATCCCACCTACCTCCTTCGACCACCCGGAACTCGATAATCAATGTAAGTTCGCTGATTTTCACTTTTAGATTAGAAAATTTTGATCTTTGAGATTGTAAAAATATGATTTTTAAGTTGGAAAAAGCTATGATTTTTAATATAGGAAAAAATTAGATTTTTACTTAAGAAAAGGTAGGATTTTTATTGTTTGAAAAGTTTGTTTTGTATATGAAGTTAAAATTTTTATAAAGATAACATTGAAATAAAAACGCAATTTTTATACAAACGGTATAAGAATAAAAATGTGATCTTTGTTTATAAATAAAAATTCGATTTTTATATATACAAAGTGAAAATAAAAATTCGATTTTTATATATACAAAGTGAAAATAAAAATTCGATTTTTATATATACAAAGTGAAGATAAAAATTCGATTTTTATATATTAAACATCAAAGTAAAAATATGATTTTTATATATTAAACATCGAAGTAAAAATATGATTTTTATATATTAAACATCGAAGTTAAAATATGATTTTTATATATTAAACATCGAAGTAAAAATGTGATTTTTACATATGTAGATAATACGGGCAAAGAAAGTGAAAAGAGGCTGAACGACGAAGATTTCTATAAATGAAGAGTCGTGGTATTGGATAGCTATCGGTGAGAACTTCTCACTCAAAATCTCTTTTTCTAGTTATATATATATATATATATACTAGGATGCAGACGGTGTTTAGTAGCACCCGACACCCGTCATCCACAGACCATGGATGGCTTGTTTGTTAAATTGTTTGGTTGCATAGATTAGTTAGATTATTTGGTTTGAATTGAATTGTTTGGTGAAATGAAATTGATTTGATTGATGTGTGAATGGCGTGGGCCTTCACTAGACCGGGGATAAGGCTAGGCCTCGTCCCGTTTCTAGTATCGTGCCGTTATGCCACCGAAATTTTCTAAAATATGTTAGAAGGATAAAAATAACATTTATTGAATAAATGAACTGAATAGAAATTCATGTGTTGGAATAAAATGTTTTATCGTTAAAAATATAATTTTTAACGTGAATATGAATAAATGAATATTTATAAACAAATCGGCCGATTTGTTTATATACACCTATTTGAATGACATTGATTGGAACGATAAATTTTACACATCGCCCAACTGCACAAATAAAATATGTGTTTGATGGTTTGAAACCCCACACGGGTGTTGGGATGAAATATGAAGTTCACTCATCCTGGTTGATTAAATATGTCGATCGATTGATTGACAGACTGTTATAAGCGTTAGATATCTATATTTGATGCTTATACAGTATAGTGCACTTTGGTTGATGGTTGATTATTTTCAATGCTATTATATGTGTGTAATGTATGAAAATCCATATAATTAACATTATATGGTGATTGATTGGGCCTCATTCCAATTTAGAAAATAAAGAATATTATAAAATAAAGGTTCATGTGTTGACAGTACTCATCCGTTGAGATTAGTCATGTGTTGAACGAAATATTTTAATAATAAAATTTGCATCTTTATCAATATAAAATAAAGGTTCATGTGTTGACTGTACTCATCCGTTGAGATTAGTCATGTGTTGAACGAAATAATTTAACAAAAAAATTGTCACACGTGGACAGTACTCATTCGTTGAGATTAGTCGTGTGTTGACAAGAATAAATATTCATTTGTTGAATAGAATATTTGAAAATAGAAATATATGAAGCCGTGTTGATTGGACTGACGCCATTTTGACGTGAACGATATTTATATCGATTTTATTCATTTTAAAATGCATATTGAAAAGTGATTTCGAAAACGCATATTTTGAAATGAAATCGAAACGAATTGAATGTATAACGATTTCGAAATGAATTGAATATATAACGATTTCGAAATGAATTGAATATATAATGAATTCGAATTGAATTAGAATCAAATTGAAATGAATTCAAATTGAATTGAAATTTGAATTGAATAGAAATGAATTTTAAAACGAATTTATAAAGAAGAATTCAATTTTGATTTGAATTGAAATGGAAGTTGAAATTGCTTTTGAAACGAATTTAAAACTATTTATATAATTCGTTTTAAATAGAAATCGACGAAATATATATAATATATATAATATATATAATGGCCTGAATAGAACGCGCCGCGCCGCGATAGTTCGTGAATTTCGACCATTTATTTCAAACGGACATTACGGGAGATCCGACCGTCGGATTCTCCTAAAACCGGAACCGTTGGGTTCGTATCGAAAAGAGCTTTCTAACGAATATTAGAAATTTGAAATCTAACGGTTGGATTTGGAGATACGTCCAAATCAAATTCGAAAAAGGTCGCTGTAAGTGCAGTTCGATAGCCGTTGATGGAAATCGACTGTACGGGCCTTGATAAAATTATTAAAAATAATAATAATTTGTGTAAAATCATAAGAAATGATTTGTGAATATTTGGGATAAAAAACTCCATATTTGAAAAGATAAAAATAGATTTTTATCGAAATGAACTAGTTTTGAACTAGGATTATAATTCTATTTATTTTTAAATAAATAAATTGAATTTGAAAAGGGTTTTAAAAATAACCAAAATTTCCAATGATTGCATTGGAGTGGATTTGAATCGAAATTGTCTTCGGAATATTTCGATGTTGGAATTCGTGATTATACGGATGTTGTTATGGAAATTTGAAAGATATATATTTATATCGTTATTTCCAATACGACATTTGTTAATCGTAGAATTTGATATTGAATATAAGCCGATATATTTTCTATTCAGAGCCTTGTATTGAATATCAAATGTGATTTGGGTTTGTCGTGAATGGTGTCTTCACTAACACTGTTCTTGAACCCAGTTGAGAAAAGATTAAATCTTTTTATTTTAGATTTAATGAAGTGTACCAATTAAATAATATTTAATTGGAGTAGAATTGATATTGATTTTTGGGTTTATCATGGACAGTGTTTTAAATAACACTCGTTCTTTAACCCGATAATTAATGGAATGTGACTTTGGGTTTATCGTGAACCGTGTTTTAAAAGACACTGATTCTTTAACCCAGTCACAGATTAAAACTAAGTGGAGTTTTAATGAATCTTTAATTAGATTGAAATAATCGAGAATGGAGTATCACCAGTTTGGCTCCAGGCGATAGTTAAATCTTTAATTAGATTTGAACGTGAAATGGTAATTGAATTTACCGATAACACCGTGGTGTTAGATATGAAGTATTACCAGTTTTACTTCATGGGATGAATAGGTTGGGGTTGGGAAATTAAAACAAATGATTACTTCGGTAAGGTTCGTTAACCCCGACTAGTTGAATCGAAATTCAAAAGAAGATTTGAGAATAAATTTTAATGATTTATCTTGGATAAAATTAATGGGAACCTTTCCCTATGAATGTGAAATTTAGAAACTAACTTTCGGTTAGCCAAGCAGAATGGTTTTCTGGATATTGAGCTGATGTTGGTTTCGGCCTTCAGGATTAATATTTGGGGAATTATTATCTTGATTAATTTACGGTTAGTAACTATTGAATTGGAATGAGGCGTATGTTGTGTTTGTGTAACATTTATTTTTAATATACGCGGGTTGTTCGGAAAGGCCGGGTTTATACCCATTCTGAATAACCGATTCGACAATATGTCGAAGATGAAGACGGTGGTTGAAGACCGGAAGTCTTCACATCGTTTGGATAATTACCGACGATCCTGATTGGGCTGTACACCCAAGAGGATGGAAATAGTTGGTGGTCGTCCAGACGTACTTTGAGATGGATGGATATGCGAGGAAAGTGCCTCCGGTTTCGTTCAGACCCAGAACGGACTTGTAAATGGATAGTGTGTCTGACGTTGTATTCCTTTATACTGTATTGGTGATCTCTGCTAAATATATATCTGTTTGGTGGCGGAGAATTTATTCTCTTGCTATACACCCTTCTTTGAGACGTACGAGCCTAAAGGTTATATATTGGCAGAAATCAGTGGTACAGTATGGACTGACAATGTGGCATGCTGAGTTGCATGGATCAAGGCTTTTGTTGAAAAGCAAAGTCTTGTGGTTGATGATCAAAGCACGGCCTTGTGTGGCGTAGCTTTGTGTAACGTTGATTCGCGAGTATCACACCCGGTATGAACTAAAAACGGGAGACGGACCTCAGGGAGGACATGCGTTTCTTTCTAGTTAGGAGTGGCGTCAGTGCTTGAACTGGCTGACGAGTTTGACTCATGTGGATGTTGCTTATTATTACTTGCTGAAAAGCGAGGCGCCTCGTGATATCGGTTTCGGCCGATGCTTCTGGTCGGCTGACGGGCCAGGCTTACACCCCATAGGGTGGGGAAACGTAGTGTTCAGGCATAATAATCCACATCGGTGGACCGGCCCTGACGATCTAAAGGCTTGCCTGCGCGCTTGCCTGAGGGGCGGACTAGAGCGTCTCGAATCGGTGAGGATCTTGCCCCTAGCCTCGGTTCATACCATAAATGATAACCCAACTTCCAATACGACATTTGCGGTTTTAATTGTAGAACTAGTATGGCGACATGATATATGGTACCCATGCCGCCTATGATTGATACTTATGATTTGAAGTTGTTTTATACACTATACACTTATAATAGTATCAAATGATTTGTTTTAGTCGTATCAAGCATTCTTTGGCTGTTATAAGGGAAAACCCTATCCCCCGGCTTGCGTTGCATTGTGTGATAGGACCTGGGTCTTATAACAGCTTCATTTTTCTTTATTTAGCATTGCGCTGTTTGTTTATGCACTGGTATTCTTGGGAGGAAACCCGTTCCGTGTTATACGGCGTGGTCCCTTGATTTACCTATCTTTAAAATAAAGATTAATAACTGTTTTAGTTCTCACACCAGTCCCATGACTGACCTGGAGTTTATTGTTTTAACCTAAACTCTGGGTGCCCTTATTTTGACACGGGCAGCTAGTAGTTTTGGTTTTGCAGATTTATATTCACAGGATCCTGGTTTACAGCTGGAACGATATCCGGAAAGCTTTGTATCCGTATATCTCCTTCTAGTTGTGTATTGTATTATTTTCCGCAGCTATGTATTTAAATGTAATTTAAATCTCTGATATTTCTGTGTAATATTCATTTATACTCTGTATATTCTTGTAATCTGATGCATTGTTGTAATATACAATGAAATGTTCTTTTATATGCGTTCTGATTTGTCGTGTTCTCAAAACGATAGGGCGTTTCGAGCAGTCTGGGTCGGTTTAGCGACTGGTTCGGACCGAGCGAAATTCCTTCTCGTCACACGTGGCCAAGAAATTTGACTTCTTCTTGCCAGAATATACATTTGGAAAACTTTGCTTTCAACACATTCTATCTGAGAATTTCTAACACTTGTTCCAAATGTTTTTCGTGCTCGCTTTCTGACTTAGAGAAAATAAGGATATCATCAATGAAAACCAGAACAAATTTATTCAATACTCCTCTGAATACTCTGTTCATTAGATCGACGAAATAGGCTGGAGCGTTACATAAGCCGAAGGGCATTACTAACCACTCGTAGAATAAGTCTGGACCTCTGAATGCTGTCAAAGGAACACACTCCTCCGCGATATGAAGCTGATGGAAGCCTATAGCTAGGTCCATTCGTGAAAATACTTGTGCGCCATTTAATCGATCCAACAAATCATCAATCCGCGGCAATGGATATTTGTTTTTCAGCGTCTGCTTATTTAAGTCACGATAGTCTACACATAGTCATAGAGTACCATCAGATTTTGGGACAAACACCACTACAACACCCCAATCCGAGAAATTAGGCCTGATCAGACCCTTCCATACGAGCTGTCGTGTTTGATTGTCTAATTCCTCTTTCTCTTTCAAGGACATTCTTCGAATAGCGTGAACTACCAGCCTTGTGTTCGGAATTAAAGCAATTTTGAAATCAATTTCTCTCTGCGGAGGTAAGCGAAAAACTTCTTCAAACACATCTGCATAATTCTTGACGACAGAAATATCTTTTACGAGGTCGGGAATATTCTCTGTGACTTCAGGGATATTTTCTATTTGAGCAGGAGAAACATCCAAAGCTGCCCAGAAGTCTTTTCTATTAGAATTCTGACCTTCACAGGGAATGGTTTTATAATCACCGATTTAATCTTCGCCTTAACGACTCTGTCGGCGCATTTAACCTCAGCTTCATAATTGGTCATCCAGTCTAACCCTAAGATAAGATCAAATTCTTTAAAATTCATGACGATTGCAATGGTAGGGAACCGATAACGAGAAAAAGAAACCGGCACCCCACAAACCCAACTGAGATCGATGGAACCCCCGACCGGATTATGGACAGTCATTGGTTCTTTGAGCTTCTTCAAATTTAAATCCAGTTTCTTAACTACATTCTTTGCAACAAAGCTTCGCGATGCACCGGTGTCAAACAGTACTTTAACTAGAATATCTTTGACAGTAAGCGTGCCTTCTAACACATCTGGCCTTTCCTGAATAGCTGAGGGCTCAGAAGTTTCTGCCACTTCATTTACCTGAGCCTCATTGGTCTTTTTCGACAGCCAACAGTCTTGCTTTACGTGACCAGCCTGATGACAATGATTACACTTTCTATTTTCTTTAACCTTGTTCTTTGATTTAGATCCCTCCTTCTTCTGCATTTTCAAGGACTTACATTTCCTGCACAGATGACCTTTTTGATTGCAGTTTAGGCATATGGCAGTCATTACTGATTCTTTCTTAGGTCTGGCCCTTTTCCGATTTACTTTGGGCTTCTTGCTGACCTCAGACATCGTACTGCCCTCGGGACGATCAGTTTCAGACTCACTTTTACTGCTAGAATTGACTTCCTCTTCATCGCGCAGCATGCCTTTCTTATGGAGATCTTCATACTGATAAGCCATATAAATCATTTCTGAAAAAGGAAGCTATACATGCCCCATTACTTTATTCTGGTATTTCCTTTGAAGCCCGTTAATAAATCTTAGATTCTTTCTCTTCGTATTTTGAATTAGATGGGGAGCGAAGTGAGAAAGTTCATTGAATTTCTTGAGATATTCTGGAATGGTCATATCTCCTTGTATCAAATAAGAGAATTCATCACATAATCGCTCAGTCGCTTCTAGAGGAGTAAATCTTTCTAGGAAAATCACTTTGAATCTGTCCCAAGTGATATCACCTTCTGGATTATTCTCAATAACTGAATCCCACTAGAACAAAGCTTCGTCTTTGAGTGCCCAGGAGGTCAGTAATCTTTTCTGGTCATCCCTCAGCTTTAAACCCTCAAAGTTCTTTTTAGCAGAACGAATCCAAGCCTGTGTCTTCATAATAGATTCTTCACCAGAGAACGGTATTCCACCCATATTTCGATACTTGATTAATAGGGCCTCAATATCCGGTTCTACATTCCTTCTGTTTCTGACACTCATTTTCTAGTACTTCTGCAAATAGCAGATCAAGTGTCAGGTCACAAAAAAGATATTTTAAAACATAGAAACATATACTTGAATGTAAATGTATCTATCGAGGTGTTATTTCATTCTGCTACTCATACTAGGATATTACTGATCCCATCTGTATTGAGTTGCCCATCCTAGAACACTACTGGTTCTATTTCTGACGAGTTCGTTAATATGTTATATTCTAGAACTAAGCTTAACCAAAGCTCTGATACCAAATGAGACGACCCCAAACCCCGTACTGACGGTGGCAAGGGTAATCCTTGGAATATAACACAGAAACAGATAATAGCAGAACAGAAATAAATAAATACACCAGATAATGCACAATAGAATATACCGGATAAACATAATCATCAGAGTTACACAGAATACAGGATCATACTTAGTACAAATACAGTTCAGCTATACATATATGTCTACAGCGGAAAAACAAACATAATGTACAATAGGAGCTAAACAGCATAAAAAGAGATAAATGATAGAATCCATCTTCAGCTCCAGCTATCCAGAGAAAGCCAGCTAAAACCTGAATACAAGGCTGCCATGTAGAAAAAGGGGCACCCGAGTTTGAAAGTGAAACAAACTATGAGTCAGTCATGGGACTGGTATGAGAAATCTGCTCAACACATTTAAAATATGGCTAATCACAGGAACACGCCACTTTCGTGGAACGGGTTTACTCCATCGGATTGCCAGTGCTTTAAAACAAATAATTCCTTTAAACATCGCAATGCTTTTTATCAAAATGAAGCCATTATAAGACACAGTTCCCATCACACAATGCAACGCAAACGGGAGGATAGAGTTTTTACCTTATAACGGCCAAAATATGCTTGATACGAATAAAACAAAGGCATTTGATATTATAACTAGTGTTTATACGTTGTGAAAACAATTTCAATTCATAATTATCAATCATAGACAGCATTAATGCCCCATACCACTATGTCGCCATATATAGGTATACAATCAAAAACGCACGAGGTCGTATTTGGAAATTGGATTTCCATCCTGAACCAAGGCAAAAGATAGTCCTTACCGAATTCGAGATGCTCTAGCCCGCCCCTCAGGCAAGTACTCAGTCAAGCCTTTGGATTGTCAGGGTCGGTCCACCGATGTTGATTAAAATTCCTGAACACTGCGTTTCCCCCCCCCCTATGGGGCGTGAGTAAGCCAACGAATGACTACTCCATCGGTCCCAGATCAACGGATATATCCGAGGCGCCTCGCTATCCATCATCAACATAAGTAAAATGTCAGGCCTTGTAAAAACACTGACACAACTCCTAGCTAGAAGGAAACGCATGCCCTCCCTGAGGTCCTTCTCCCGTTTCTGGTTCATACCGGGGTGTGAGGCTCGCGAATTCACGTTATACACAAAGCTACGCCACACAGGTGGTGCTTTGATCATCAATCAAAAGACTTTGCTTTTCAACAGAAGCCCTGATCACGGCATCTTAGCATGTCACACAGGCAATTCACACCATGCATGCTGATGGCTATCAATCACATAGAATAAATTCCAATGTCAGACACACAATCCATTTACAAGTCCGTTCTGGGTCGAAACGAAACCGGAGGCACTAAATACCTCACATATCCATTGATCTCCACGTACGTCTAGACGATCACCACTCATTATCCATATTTTGGGATGCCTCCCAATCAGGACATCATTACCATCCAAACGAGGTGAAGATCGGTCTTCAACCCTCGTCTTCATCTTCGACTTCTTATCGTCGATTCAGTTATTCAGAATGGGATAAATCCGGTCTTTCTGAGCAACTTGCGTATATAATAAACAAGTGCAACACAAACATACATACGCATCATTCCAATTCATTAGTCACTAACCGTCAATCAGTAAGAGAACGATTTCCCAAATATTAACCCCGAAGGCCGAAACCAACATCAGATCAACATCCAGGAAACCATTCCACTTAGCCAACCTTCAGTTAGTTTCTAAATTTCACATCCATATCGTTTATAATATTTATAACGATTTATCGTTATTTTTATTTATTTTAAAATAGCCAATTTATTCAAAACGACGCTTCGGGCCATAACGCGGCCGTGGCGCTGTTTTTCTTCAGATTTGATTTACACATATCTGAAAATCTAACCGTTGGATCTTCAAAAAATTTACATCTTTAGAAAGATCTTTTCAAAACGAATCCAACGGTTCCCGTTTCGGGAAAATCCGACGGTCGGATCTCCCTATATAATCGTTTGAAGTTTCGATTTCAAAATACGAACTGCAGCGTCGTTATTCGATTTAATATAATTATATTTATGTATATATATATAAATATAATCGATGCTGGCGCTGTTTTTCTTCAGATTTGAATTAAACATTCCATACAATCCAACCGTTGGATTTTTATAAAGTTGGTGCCGTTGGATAGATATTTCCAAAGCGAACCCAACGGTTGCTGTTTCGGGAAAATCCGATGGTCGGATCTCCTGCACTAATCGTTTGAAATCACGGTTTCAAAATACGAACTGCAGCTTCGTTATTCGATATATTTCAATTCTATTTATATATATATATCGATTCTTCGATTTCAAAACTATATGATTTTCATACTTTTGATAAAAATGATATTTTTATCTAACTGTCTTCTATTTCAACACTTCACTATTTTTAACAATTCATGTATATAATAATAATGTGATTTTTAATGTAAAACAATTTATTTCAAAACTCGACTATATTATATAGCTTAATATAGGTGATAAAAATAGGATTTTTATTATAAAACAATTTATTTCAAAACAAGATTATTTTATAGTTAATATTGATGATAAAAATAGGATTTTTATTATAAAACAATTTCTTTCAAAATATGAATACCATTCAACACAAGAATTTCAATTCAACGAATGAATTTCAATTCAACACATGAAGGTTTTCTATAGTTTATATATATAGAGTAAAAATGTGATTTTTATATTGTTAAAACAATTTATTTAAAACACCAATACCATTCAACACATGAATTTCTATCCAATGAATGAATATCGATTCAACACATGAAGGTTTTCTATAGTTTATATATATAGATAAAAAGGTGATTTTTATATTTAAAACACGAATACCATTCAACACATGAATTTCTATTCAACGAATGAATTTCTATTCAACACATGAAGGTTTTCTATAGTTTATATATATAGATAAAAAGGTGATTTTTATATTTAAAACACGAATACCATTCAACATATGAATTTCTATTCAACGAATGAATTTCTATTCAACATATGAAGGTTTTCTAAAGTTTATATATATAGATAAAAAGGTGATTTTTATTCTTAAAACGCGAATACCATTCAACACATGAATTTCTATTCAACACATGAAGGTTTTCCATACAACAAATAAATATAGTTTCAACAAATGAAAATAATTCTAACACATGAATATTATCAAAATTTCGGCAGCATAACGGCAGGGTAGTTAAAACCGGGACCGTCCCTAGTACGACTCCTCGCTCTACCTTAAAGCCTCGCAGCTTTTGACAATGGGGAATCATGCATCTAGTTCGCACGCAGGCAGCATGTATATTTTTTTCATTTACACAAACTAATCCTATGTGGTTTCAACCAAATATTTCTCAACCACAAAAGGGTATTTTTCAACCACAATCAATCAATTCTAACCACAAACAATTTCAATCAACCATTCGCTATCAACCAATTTTCACACCAATCACAACCAATAAATATCGTCCATGGTTTGTGGACGAGGGGCATGTGTATATATATATATATATAGATATATATATATATATAGCATTTCACTTCTATTTCAACACATATATAATTTTTACAACGCATATACAACTTATACATCGAACGTACAACTTATACAATGCTTATACATGAGGTGTACAATGCTTATATAACTCATACATCGACTATATAATTTATACATCGTCGTTTTCCATATCGTTTATAAATTAGAAATCTCACCTTAGGTTCCACTCCACCAAAAATAGCAGAAGGCTCAGAAAAATATGCGGTCTCTTCTAGAATGTAGAAGACGTCCTCACAGTCCCGGCGTCTCTTGTTTCACTGAATTTCGACCACAAACGAAAAAGATACGATTTTTATACCAAAATCATAAATAGCGACACTTTTAGAAGTTGAGAACAGTTGAAATTAACAAGGCCGATACCTTTCAGTTTCTGTTCAAAACTAGGTTTTGATTTTTCTCGCGAATCGTTGCACGATACGTGGATCAGGTTATACGGTATCGAAGAGGCTGGAAGGGCGCTCATTTGCCAGTAGGTGGCGCTTCGATCGATGGCCCCCAGAAGTCATGGCGGCGGCTGAAATTCGACGACTTTCGAGGGTCAGATCTCCTCGAATACTCAGTGGAAATTGGCTAACCTTATATTGATTTGTAGAGGGCGTTAGGATCTTCAAAAAGTTCCAAAGGGGTAAGGGGTTTTGGTGCGAGGAATCGCCGGAAAATAGACGGGAAAGAAGGAGGGCCAGCCATCGTCGATCGCGATGGGCTACGGGGTTTTTTTTGATTTTTTTGATTTTATTTAATTTACGAAAGAATTTTCCTATTGGTCGATATATATATTTATTCAAAAATTGGGCTTTTCTTAAACGAACTCGAAATCAAACCCAATGACTGTTGTCCCTAGCGTTTTACCCCCATTCCGAACACAATGGGATATGTTTCATAGGCCCATTCGACTGTTTCAGTCAATTTTCCTTAAAATTAAAATATAAAACATTCAATATTCGATTTGAACGTACATTTCCATTTGCCAGGGCCACAAACTGATTCGAAAAATTCCAGAAAAATAAATCTAGCTTTGTTTTGATGATACGGTCCCAACAAAACTAGTTTCGTCAAATTCTAAGACCGTTTGAAAAATGGCCCATTTCTGGTTGATCCAATTTAACTGTAATTGACCAAAACACGTTTTCCTTTGCCACGCTCACATACTAGCTTCAAAAATTATGAAATTTGAAACCTAGCAATAACTTCTCGTCTCGGATCCAACAAAAGTGGTTTTGTCGAATTCCGAGGTTGTTTGCAAAATGGCCAATTTCACAAGCTATATAAATTCCATAGCGACCTTTCTGAAAATTCATTTGGCCATAACTTTTGCTTCCCGCTACGAAACTTCGATTTTTCAGATTCATTAGAAAGGTATTCACTAACAGATTTAAATATTTTTGGTTTCACTCAAATCCGTTTTGTTTTGCACCCGGTACATTCAGTCAAAGTTTGAATTCAAATTTTGAAACTACCGCGCCATTTAGGGCCTTGTTTATAATTAGAATTAATTATATTCGTTTTCAAATGTCGATTCAAACTTACTTTTCATTGCTATTATTCAAAATATTTATTTTAAATATTTAAAATCCACTATTTTAGCCAAATTAAAATTTTTAAATTGGTTCAGATTTTCCGGGTCGTTACATAGGAGCTACTGTACTAGATTGATGGAAATTGTTTTCACACTAAAAATCATCTCTAATATGTGTGTAGATATCACGGACATGCTTAGCTTTTCAAAACTCTTAGGCTATATTATTTTTTTCTTGTTGCTGCTAGTATCTAATGTACACAAGTGTACAGTGTACGAAAAGATTGTGCTTCATATTTATTCCTATGTTTGGTTGTTAAGCAACTCAAACCATTAATATTTGTGTTTCATTCCATTCAAAATAATTAAATGCTATTTCTTCATGTGTTTAATAGTCATGGCCATGTATATACTAGCAGGTGAAGTAATACTAAATATTTATTATTTTTATAAATATCCTTAGTTACTTATTTATGCACTGGATTAAAAACAAGTTTGAATTCAATAAAAGTTAAAACAACATTCACTATATACATATGTTCATATAACAAATGAAAATATGCATATAGGATTTTATTTTTCTAATTGTATTACAAAAACATTCAAAATCGAATATTATCTATTTTTATACAAATATAAAACAATTTAACAAAACATTATTTACTTATTTAATACAAATATATACAATAGTCAAGAATTTTAATTCATCAATATATATAAATATATTCTTAAAATTTTAGCTACAATTTGTTATTTTAAATTTATTTAAACTAATCATAATTCATAATAAACTGTATTATAAACTCAGTCAAAGCTTGGACATCACAATCTACCCCCTTAAAAGAATTTCGTCCTCGAAATTAAATAGTGGCAAGGAGATTTTACTTATATTCAAGGTCATAGACAAATCACATACATGGGTCATCCCCAAATAAGGCATCCAAAACACACAGTTTATCTACCAAACATTTCATAGAAATCAAAACGTTCATTAGAATAGCAATTAGTTATCAATCACAGTCATTTCTATAACTTGAAATATCTGCTATTCAGTTGGGAGCATTTTCATTTATTATTATTCTTCAATATTCATCAGTTCCTGACTGTAAATTGGCAAGAAAACAATCCTCTAAGCATCAACCCCGAAGTCCAAAATCAACATCAGATCATTACTCAGAAAATCATTTAACTCAACCGATCTCCAGTTAGGTTCCAATTTCTTAACTCCAAATCTGAATTTTCAAATTCCAAAATCTAATTTTCCGGTTGTTATTGCAAACTAACCTGAAATCACATACCTAAATTCCATTTAAATCCAAAGCTTTTGAATTTTCCCAAAATATTCTGTTTTACTCAACAATTTTCCAGTTTATCTTGTTTGTATATCTCTTGCTTATACTAATTCAATCTGGTTTAATATAACCATCTCCATATTTATAATCTTATTTGATTATAATAACAATCATCAACACATCCATAATAATAATTTCAAAAAATTATTCTTTTATATCAAAATATAGTTTTAAGCAAAATTATTTCATTTACCCAGCTTTAAAACAATACTATGTCGAATAACTTTGTTCAAGAGTTTAGAAAAACTTTTCGATCCAGTGTTCGACAACTGTATCAACCAGAAATTTTAAACCACTCGACAAACCAATCATCATAGTATAAAACAGTTTTAATACAATCTAGGGTATTACTAACCCTATCTCTATCAGGTTACGCCACAGAGCCAAGGTTACTACTCAACCTGGCTTAGATACCAAGTGTAACGACCCGAAAATCCGTACTATTTGAGCTGACTGAATACAACACTCGTCCAACCCAAATTGCACGAAAATACGAATCGTTAATAGAAAGAAGTTAGAGGATGAGAAATAGACAAATAGAAATTTAGAATAGAAGAAAATAGAGAGAAAATAGAACTGAACAACAACTTAGAATCTCATAATCGCAGCGGAATAAAATATAACGTATAAATAATTACTTTTGAAATACAAACTGTATCTGCACTTGCATACATCATCACAGTACATCACATATACAACACAGTGGAATAAACTCTATATATCTAACATTGAAGTCTCCTGCTCCAAGCTCCTCCAGATAAATCTGTAAAATCCTGAACTATTGAACTGCCCGTACAAATTTGGGCACCCAAGAGTTTAGGGAAAATATAGAAAATAAACTCTGGGTCAGTCATGGGACTAGTGTGAGTAAACGATTTAAAACAGTTTTGGTTTTAACTTTGAAAAACCTTTTGAAAGAAAAGATAATCGTAATACCGATCCACACATAAATACGGATGGTTTTTACCTTACGATAACCCAAATCATTTTTGAAAACAATATTATTCTGATATTATGAGAGTGTCTAAATACAAGTAAATATCAATCTAGCAGAACACTTACATCTTACGCTCTACGTATATAATATACAATCAAAACTGCGGGCACTTATTGGAGATTGGATTCCGACCATGACAAGGTATGGAACCACCTGCCTATAGTGTATCTCTAGAGGGGAATACACTGGGTTCAACAAGAATGTCTTGCAACCTGGCTACACATGTCCGACCACTCATTTCGCTTTAGTGTATCGAATGTATATCACCAACGGTTGGGATCAGCAACCGTTTCCCGAAAAGGGACAGCATCGATAGATTAAAGAAGCAAAAGGAATTTCTCTAGACAGGTGATTATACACCTTAATGGGAGCGACCCACAGAGCCATGCTGCCTGCTCGATTTCTGTCATTTCCCGGTTGTGAAGCTTGAGGCTGAACTCATCTTTGGATATAACACGTCTTCATTCACCTTGAATGCCACATCGTCAAACCCGCCAAATCACAAATTGATTCCGCCAAAATTATCCTGGGTGTAAAGCTAAGAGAAATGATTCCTTTGCCACCAAACGTAAATACGTTTGAGGAAATCAACTTACACAATTTATTAGGCATACTCTGCTAGACACTCGTCCATACAAGTTGTCCTGGGATTGGACAAACCGAAGGCACTATTATATAAACAGAACAGCCTTTGTGTAAACTTTGTCTTCATTTGTCTTCAGTAATCTCTGACTCGAGATGTATATCGAATCGAAGTGGAATTAGATTCCGGTCTCTTCGAAAACGATAACGTAAAGGTCTAGATTTGATAGTTGGTGATTTAAATATCAAATGAAAAAATAAAATAAACTAATTTACTTCCATTGGATCTGCTAAACTTTATTTTAAATAGTCTTAATTATTTAAATTCAAATTTTAACTTTGAATATACATTTATTTGAAACTATGAGTGTTAATTAACTTAGAAAAATTTATCTTCAATCTCAGTGATAATCTTACTTCTGAATATACGTTTTAGAACTTAAAAGATATTTAACTCTATCACTTATCCTAAACACAAACTAATACGAATTATCGGGTAATGGTGAAATCGATCAAGTTGGGGTATTTCGATCAAGTTGGGGTATTTTAATTACCTCTCAGACCTTGAATCGAAATCATTCTTATCGTTAAGATAAAAGTTCGATATCCAAATTATTCGACAAACCAAAAATTGTAAATCCAATTTGATTTTCAAATTTTAAATCCTTTCAAAATAATGTTGTCGATTTGAACCATTAAATAAGTTAACTTAAATATTAACTGGGATAATATAATCTAAACATTCGACTTGATTTCCAAATCCTCTGGTAATTTAAATTATCTTTAAACCTTACTTAATTAAAAGATTAATTAAGTTAAAACAATATTTTGGATAACTTATCAAATTTTACTTCTCTATTAACTACACCATTATCAAAACATTATCAAGTCATTAAACAATGATCTATTTAAAATCTCTTTTATTGAATTAATAGAAACAAACTAATTTGATAATCAATTCCTATTTAACAGTTGATTTAAATCAACCCTAACAACCTGAATAACTGATTAAATTAATCCCTTCCTTTTAAATTAATTAAAATAAGTATAATTAATCCATTTAATTGTTTCTCAAAAACAATTTACCTCCAATTATCAAAAATCAAGTTCATTTTCTGAATTACTTTACAGAAAATGGCTTAGCAGAACCCACGGTATATACCAGTTCTTATAACAGACGGCATTCAAGTCGTTAACCCAGTTTACACAAATAATTTATAAATACCATTCAATACCATCCACTGATAATATAATATCTTAACATCATATATCGACTGGTTAAATATGTCAAACTGATACAATAGCAGAGTAGTGTTTTATTTCTGCTAACAGGGTGCAAATAATTCAGTTAATTACATATATAGTGGAACAGTGTTTATTTCCACTAACCGATGTCAAAATAAAATATACAATTATGGTTAACACATCAATCTATTAATTTAACAATCAATTCAATATTTACAAAATTTACTGATCGTTATTGATCAGTAGTTTACGCATTAGTTCATAACGGAATTTACATCTTATTACACTTAAACGATAATTAGTATTAAATTAATTTTATTTAATAAATCATTAAAATTTGACAATTTTGTTGAGTTACTTACACAATCAATTGACTCCACTCACACGAACCATAATCTATTTGAATATATCGATCTAAATTTACATGCACACACATCTATATATACTTATAAATATATAGTATATTTACCTTATAATTTTACTTAAACATTCGTCTTTGCATTTATCTGTAATGGGCTGAACTCCAAAAAATCATCCCATTCCTAATATATTTAGATTTTACTAACATGTATATATTTATATATCATAAATTATAACTTAAACTTTTTCTTACCTTTTTATATTTATATTTGAATCTTATGAATGGGCCAATCCCAATTACCTATGAATCAAGACATTGCTATACACTGCACAACCTTTTCCCACTTGTTTCTTGTAACCAGTTCATGACCAATCGAATTTCCACTTCAACAAATACGCACAGCTCGTAGTTGAAATGCAAAAGCTAAGCACCATGTCTTACTAGTTCTTATTATTTATTTATTATTATTTTTACACACATATGGGCCGAGCCCAAAGCCCGATGACAACCACAACACTAATTCGCATGTACTACTCTAAGTATCTACCACGCACGAAATGAAAACAATGCCATCTTTACTTTCTTTCATTTGTATGCGCCCCTTTTCTTTTCATTACTTCTCTGCTTTTCTTATCCTCTTTCCTTCCAGTAATTTGCACCGCCCTACTGGTGCACGTGCACTATCAATCCCGACGCCGGAGGATCCTCCGACTACCACCTGCAAACCACATCGTCCTCCACGATCACCAATAAACCATCACCTTGACCCAAAAGCTTCTACTTCCCAAAAACGATGTCCAACCCCACTGAACCAAAATAAAGTTCCAGGTTGACCCTAAAACTTCGACGCTCCTGCTCTGCTCCGACCGTTGGAAGGTCTGCCACCACCGTCGAGTGCTTCTCCGTCCCCACGACGTCCTCCCTAACGAGTTTGATCAAACTCGATCGCTTCTACATCCCACACAATCAAATTTAAAACCAACTTTAAAAACATAACCTAAAAACTAAACCGCCTCTCTGGGTCAACCACAACCACCGGACATCACCAAATTCCGTCCGTACCTCCGTTTACACCTACCCAAGCTACTCCAGAAACATTTTTTAAAATCATTTCCAAATTGTGAGAATTTAATTATTTTTTTCCAAATAAACTTCCTAATTTTTCTCACCATACAGGTTACTAAAAATTCTTATTTTAGTTTTAAAATACTTATTTTCTGTTATAAATCTGCACATAAACATGAATTTAAATCTTAAATCATTAAATTTTTGAGCTTGAGATCCCTTTGCTGTATATCTCTATATGTCGGCAACTACATATACTGATCCTAGATCATTTAATTTTATATTAAACTACTCTAAATTTTGAACAACTTCTGAGTTGAAATCAAAACCTAAATCACATTAGCATTAACGTTATGTATTAGTTGATAGTAAAAATGAATTAAATAGAGTCTGCTTTTAATATGTTTCCAGACTTTTACCTGATTCCAAAAGGTTCCATTCTCTCTAGTTAAATCTAAAGACTGAATTGGTTTAATGCACATATTCAAGAGCCTTAAACATACATATAAAAATTACACTACACTGATCAACACATTTATCACCAATATACACAGTTCCAGGTTTTTATAATGGACTCAGGTATAAACATACTGCATATAATATATACATCATTCTATATACTTAATAACAGAAAACAAAAGGTTTACTCACTAAGTTTTTTTCCCACAGTTTTGGTTCCTTACTGGTTACATGTTGCTTCCATTACTGTTTTATTTAGTATCATTCATATATACATATATCTACTGTTTGTTCCATGTTTTAAATCTTTTTGTTTCCAGGTTTTCATTCAGATTTTTTTTAACCCAATATGATAACAACATCAACACATATATAGGCATAGCCAATAACCAAAAAGGAGGAAGATTTACTCACATATGGCTCCCCTATTCTTCTCTGTTTTTATGGTTGAGTTTAAACTGTTTTGATCCTAGATTTGAGAGCTTCTGCTGCCATTTCTTTGATCCAGTTTGTGTTACTTAGCTCCAGTTTATGTAAGTATTTATGAGGGGAAAACAAGTGTATTTACAAAAGTAACAAAATAGTAAACTATAGGCTAGTTTTCAGGGGTGTAAGAGTTGTTGTCTTTTTGATTGAAATGAATTAGCATGGGTCTCTTCTCCTATCAAATCCTCCCAGCTATATATCGAATACACAGTCGGTCTATACCTTTACACTAATGTTTATACAACTCCATGTGCCGATGTGCCAAAACTTAGCTTTTTATAGGGTGTAGTTTAGGTTGTTTCATAGTTGATTGAAAAAAGAAATGTTAAGTCCTTTCTTAAGTGTGCATTTCTAGACTTTTCATTTTAGAATGTGTGCAAAAATTTAATTTAGGCTAGCTATATGTTCTAGCTATGCAATAGTGTGTGAGCAGGTTCTATTTCTTCCATTGAAAATGTATGGCAGCAATCTAAGTGAGGTGCATTCATCCAAGTGGTCTTGTGCACACAGGAAGCTAGTGGATTATAAAATAATTAGTAGCTACTGTACTAGATTGATGGAAATTGTTTTCACACTAAAAATCTTCTCTGATATGTGTGTAGATATCACAGCCATGCTTAGCTTCTCAAGACTCTCAGGCTATATTATTTTTTTCTTGTTGCAGCTAGTATCTAATGTACATAAGTGTACAGTGTACTAAAAGATTGTGCTTCATATTTATTCCTATGTTTGGTTGTTAAGCAACTCAAACCATTACTATTTGTGTTTCATCCCATTCAAATTAATTAAATGCTATTTCTTCATGTGTTTAACAATCATGGCCGTGTATATACTAGCAGGTGAAGTAATACTAAATATTTATTATTTTTATAAATATCCTTAGTTACTTATTTATGCAATGGATTAAAAACTAGTTTGAATTCAGCAAAGGTTAAAATAACATTCACGATATACATATGTTCATATAACAAATGAAAATATGCATACAGGATTTTATTATTCTAATTTTATTACAAAAATATTCAAAATCCAATATTATCTATTTTTATACAAATATAAAACAATTTAACAAAACATTATTTACTTATTTAATACAAATATATACAATAGTCAAGAATTTTAATTCATCAATATATATAAATATATTCTTAAAATTTTAGCTACAATTTATTATTTTAAATTTATTTAAACTAATCATAATTCATAATAAACTGTATTATTTTAAATTTATTTAAACTAATCATAATTCATATATAAATATAAGAGGTACAGAATTTGGTCCCCTCCCCCTTGGCGTCATATTTTTGTTTTAAGGGAACGACTAAAATTAATACATGTTCTAAAGAGAAAATATGTATAAACGCACATATAAGGAAAAATATACATATATAGAACTAAAGAAATTATATGTATATGTATATATATATATGAGAATATATATGAAGATATATATATATATATATATATATACACGCACACACACAAGAGATAGAGTTCAAGATATGGCTACAATCAAAGCAATATGGTAAGAATCCAATAACGGTGCAACACCGTTTGAATTTCAAAATCAAAATAAAAGTTGTGCATAAATATATACACGTAAAATGGTCATTAGAAGATTTGTATACGTATAAGAAGATTACATGTGAATATATCAGTTAAATAAATTCCATAAATTCAAACATTCGAAAATCAAACTTCTGCGCCAAAACAGCTCGCGGGATCCATGGGGGGTTCGACACCCCTGTAGGGGTGTCGACACCGGGGTCAACACCCCCTTACCCAGGCAGATTCATTAACGTATCTGGACTGTTTTCTTAACTGGGTTCAATGCTGACTCAGTGCTGCGTGTACGATAAGAACTTAAACACATATAAATAGGCTAGCAGAGCCTAGCCTAAATATCGTGTTCTTTGAGACAACGTCTATGCTCTTCCATTCTTCCTCCTCCTCCTCAAATCTCTTTAGAAAAATAAGATAATTAGTTTAGGAAAATTCTGAATCAAGATCTAGAGTAAAAGAATGAATATTAATAGGAAGGTGTTTAGAATCATATGCGAAGTAAGGTAAACTCTTAGATCTAGTCTATTTAAATCTTTCTTCTCTCTCTTCCCTTTTTAGGTAAGAATTGTGGATCCATGGTTGCTTGGTTCTAAATTCAATTAGGAGGACCATGGAATGGAATACTAAGATCTGGACCAGATTCAGGATTTGGAAAGCAAATTTAGGTGAGTGGATTTAAGTTATATCATTTTTGATAATGATATATTATCGTTTAACATTCCCCATTACTATGCAATGTAAAGTGATAAAATGCTAATATGACATGTTGAAATATTAATATGTTGGAAAATTCATTTGTTGAAACGTTTAATATGCTGAAATGTTCATATTTTGAAATGAAAACTTGTTAGCGATTACTGTTGTTATAAGTACATGATTATCTTGTGGCATATTATGTACTTGAATCACTAACTGTAGAACTAAGAAAATTACGTGTTAATCTGTTAGATTTGAACGGTTACATGATTAAATGATTACATGATAGAATAGAATTAATTACATGTTAGAAAGAACATGCGACATGAAATGGGCTTAATATGATGACATGTAAAATAATTTGTAGTGAAAATGTGGAATGAATAATATGCCTAAATTTACAGTAAATAGAAAACTGTAACCGCACTTAGACACGAGGTTAAATTCAACTTATGGTAGAAGTCTGCCCGGGACCGCCCGGCAAATCCAGCGTCCACAAGTTGTTAATTTAATGTGGGAGGTCTAGTGCGTAAATATATATGTAACGGTGCTAAGACACAAGGTTAAGTCCAACTTGTAGTAGAAGTCGGCCCGGAACCTCCCGGAAAATCCAACATCCACAAGTGGTCAGCTTAATGTTAGAGGTCTAGTGCATAAACATATATAAAAATATATGTTTATAAAAGGATAGAAATAAATGGCATTAATTGTAATGAATGGAAATGAATAAGGAAATGAATGAAAGATAACTACAATAGTAAAAGGATTCGAATTAATGGGGAATGATAATAACCTATTATAAATAAATTACATTATTCAGAATGTTGTATAATAGGTAGGCTTGTCCTAGGGACAAGTGTAAATTATAACTTAGCTTATAATAAAAGATAAAGAAAATGGAATAACTTATGTAATGAGATAAGTTGTATTTAATAGTAAATTAAGTTATTTTTAAGAATTAGAATTTGAAATATGTTGATAAGGACAACATAAGTTATATTTATGGAAAGGGAACTTATTAGTAAATCTTAGTTAAGAGAACTGAGTTAATAAGTAAACAACTATAAGTTGTAGTGATAGTATAAGATCGAATTATGATTAATTAAGAAAAGGCAAACTTATGATATGAAATAAGTTATATTTAATCATATATAATGACTGACATGTTGACTAGAAAACATGTGAATTGAGATATACTTAATTACATATTAAGTAGAAAATGTTACTGTAACTATGAAATCAAACAAGAATATAAAGGGATTATGGATTACAGACCTTGGATCACAATCTAGAGAATAACATGTTGTGGGCTTATTAATAAGATTAAACGGGTTAAGTTATAAGACTGAAATTAATAAGCAAGAGGAACTTGGTAACTTGAATAAGAAATCAATGTGAATGGGAATAACCAAGTTAAATGGAAACCTGATGAGGTACCGCAAGCGCATAAAAGAATGTTATGACACAGGGTTTAATAACATATTAAAATGAGGCGCTTGGACCAGTCCGCACGTTTGAGGGTGAATAATCCAATAGGGTAGATCATTGTGGTGTCATGAGACACGAGGGAACGCACATTCATCTGATTATTACGTTGGCTCTGAAGGACTGGAAGGGGAAGCACACGGCTAACTAAGACATGGAAGTGCCCCTGTTAGTCCTTTGTGGTGATGTAGTGTTCAGGCTGTGCTCACAGAGGTTGAGTCTACGCATAACTACCAGGTGAGTATCCTTGACTGCAAAAGTTTCTTTGTAGTCAGAAAGCTATGACAAGGTGACACTAGGGTGATTTGGCGATTGCCTCAATAGGGAGGTAGGGGTCACAACCAATCAGGATAGTAGATCATCGGTACCCGTCATCGGCAGCCACTGGGATGCGAAAAGACTAGAGCTAAACCTAAGACGCCATCCACCTTTCACTATCGAGGCACGGTGGTTGAGGGGAGACGCCAAATGGATGTTTAGATTGTTTGTTAGGGGCAAGTCGCTTAGCTCTTATAATCTTTACTAGTTGAGGAAGGGGCCAAGGTGGGGCCATAACCACCATGAAAAACATACTTGAAGGATATCTGTATTTTGAGTGTCTTAAAGGAGGGCCTGTACAGATATGGAAAAGCTCTGGACCGAGTTTCGTGTTTATTGTATATCCCTACCACGGAGCTCATTGCACATTAAAGGTTATGTGTGGTTAAGGCATCAAAAACGATTGACGATACGTACGTAGGAAAGTCTAGATACATGCATGTCTACTCAGGGTGGTGTATCTTAGACTTGAGGGCATTACTCTGTGATGGAATCTGACTCTATCGAAGGTGGTAGTCTGTATGCTTACGTAGCATAATAATGATAGATACATGCAAAACATAATATTGTTATATAGAGATCCCTACGTCACTCCGGCGTAGGATGAGGGACTGCGTAAATTTCGGTGGTGTTACGGCGGAGACCATGCGAGTGGGGTACCATGTGGTGTACCTTGATATTGGGGGTAGCTACATACATACTATAATACCCCACGTCCATTAATACCACTCTAAAAGGGAATGCATTAACTTTCATGGAGTATTATTGGTGTATAGAACAGATTATAACAAGACAGAAACATATATTGGTACTTGAAAAATTAAAACAACTTTTATTGCAGCGGAGAAATAGTTTGGTTACAACAACATCAAAAACCAACAAATAAACGAAGTACACTTAATATCCCTATTTCAGATTGTCAATAACTTCCAATTTTAATCCATGTCCATAATTGTCACTAAAATTATGTCCAAAATTTTCAGGTATATAAATTATACCATTTAATGTCTCAAATTAATTATATGCTTTTAAATCCATTATATGCCAATTCACAATATTAATATTTAATATATTCCCATTGCCCCCACGTCATTCGTACGTTTAATATGAAATATATTAGACCCACAAACAGTCTAACTCATAAAAAGAAAAGAAACATCACAACTTGCATAACACATAAAATAGATCTAACTTGCAAATAAGAATTATAACACAAGTTTGCATAGCCAATAACTAGCATAGGGAATGAACATATAAAACATAAATTTTCATAAACTACCATGGATCTAAATTTACATCTAAACATGAAATTGTGAACTTGCATATATGAATATGGGTTTCACCTAAACTTGCATATGTGAATATGGTTTTCACCAAAACTTGCATATTTGAATATGGTTTTCACCTAAACTTGCATATGGATTCCTACAAACTTGCATATGAATTTAAACATGTAAACTAATATCACATGTTTTACATATAAACTAGCATATGTATATACTTGATTCACATATAAACGTGTGTATAATTCGCATACAAACTTGCATAAGATTCACATACAAACTAGCACATGTAACTTGCATAAGATTCACATACAAACTAGCATATGATTTACATCCCCAAACTTGCATATAAATGTCATAAAATGAATCAAGTTAAACAAATGTGATTGGACATATGAAATAGATCTACTAACATAAGTTAACAAAATTGTCATATGTTCACCAACAAACGATAACAAAGTTAAACAACATCACATGATTCAACAGACATGTTCTAATAATCCCAATTATAACTCATCATAATTAATTTATTAATTATTTTGTGAAAGAAATTGTACTCACAACAACGGATTAGAGAAGAGAATAATTCGTTCATTGTTGTAAGAATCCTGACTTGCAATTCCTAAGCTTTTAAGAAGAAGAAGAACTATTCCAGCAGCAGCATGGAGGCTAAGAGACTAATATAGTTTAGGTTTAGAGCTTGAGTCTATGTGTGCTTTTATAGAAGTTAAAATTATATAAGTCGTTAGATTATCATAGGAGCAAATCAGAACCATTCAGACTAGATAGAGTTATCCAACATTGCCACCTATGCCCTAGTGACATAGAAACAGGTCAGAACGGACTTAGTAATAAGTCAGAATTTTCACAGTTCAGATCTACCCCAGGGGGTAGGTCGACCCCCAGGTCGACCTGTATAAGGGAGGTCGACCCCCTAGTCGACCCCCTGGTCGACCTGACCTGGGGCGGGAAAAATCCCGCCCAGCCCGCTTCCTTGTTTGAATTTGAATTTTGAATTTCATTCTGAACTATTTTTAATTTATTTAAATTCCTGAAACTTCTAAGGGCCATAACTTCCTCATATGAAGTCCGATTTACAAAAAATGGGACTCTGTTCCAAGAAGAACTTCGAGACGAACGCAATGATGTAACATGTTTCCCTTAATTCTTACTTTAACAGTTAAGTGTTCTTAAAATTGTTAATTTTAATATTTAAAATTACAGGTGTTACTTTCTCCCCTCCTTAAAGGATTTTGCCCTTGTAATCTCCAAGTTAAGGAGAATGTATACCCCACCATCCAATCATCCATCTACTCAACCATCAAACACAGACACCCATTGTCCTTACAAGATTTCTAATGTCGTATGAACATATGCAAAAAGTGGGTGTATATGTTCCTTATCCAATGCAAAATCAAGCGGTCCACTGATTCAGTTGACCTCCTTAATGCGAATTATGATAGTGCTATGCGTCCATTATGTATGCAAAAGAATCCTAATGATACATATTATTTCTACATGCGTGCACCACCATTCATCTAAATGCAGTATCCATATGATAACACAACCATTAATTTAAATATGCACACATATTTATATGCAATATGAAAGTGATTGAGCCGATCTAGTGCCTAATGTGTGTGTACATGCATCCACGAGCAACCACTTGCATCCATTTGCATCCACCAAACATAACATGCCTCAAACACATGTTTACAACCATAGGGTTTTTCCTAACTAAAGATCGAAGATATCATCGCAAAGACATATTAAACAATAGGACAAGTATCAACAAAGCTGTAGAGAAAGGAGAAGTAAAAAAAACATACCCTCAAAAAGGAAATGGTACATCGTACACATCTTGTCTTCCGTTTCTCAAGTCGCATCTCCTTGATCATTTCCTCATTGCACTTTGACCAACTTGACCTCTCTGTTGCGTAGCTTTATGACCTCCGATCCAAGGATGCATGTAGGGGCTTGCCTAATCGGGGCATCTCACTCCACTTCCACTTCTCTAAGCCTGCTTGGCTCTACTACTTCCGCGACATCTTGTAAACACTTCCGCAAATGTGACACGTGAAACACATCGTAAATACCAGTAAGCTCGTTGCCTCTTCTCATGTCCCTCTAAAATCTAGGATACATAACCTCAAAAGATCTTCAAGGATTCCATTCACCCCTTTTTGTCCGTCCGTCCGTCTATGGATGATAAGCGATGTTCTTACTTGCTGCCTTTTGCATATCACCTTTTCCTCCTGCATCGAAAACTACTCCAAGCCCTGTCCTGCAAGCACTGGTATACACTGTGAATGACTTACTTCCATCTGGCAAAACTAAAACTGGAGCTGTCGTCAAAGCCCTCTTCAAATGCTGGAAAGCATCCTCACGGTCAACATCCTAAGAAAAAGTCAAGTTCTTCTTCGTTTACCGAGTAATTAGGGTTTATATCTTTGCGAAGTCTTTAATGAACTTCCTATAATAGCCCGCCAGCCCTAAAAAGCATCTTACTTTTGTTGCGTTCTTAGGAATCTTCAAATCTTGGATTGCCACCACCTTTGCGGGATCCACAGCTATCCCCTCCTTAGAGACCACGTGTCCTAAGAACCTCACTTCTTTTCTCCAAAAATGGCATTTGGAGAACTTAGCTTTATGTTGATGTGCTCGTAGGGTCTCTAAGACTTCCCTAAGATGTAGGGCATGCTCTTCCTTGCTTCTGGAGAAAATCAAGATATCGTCCACAAAGACTACCACAAACTTGTTTAGAAACTCCCTAAACACCCTACTCATTAAGTCAACGAAGTATGCGGGTGCATTCGTCAAACCAAAAGGCATGACGAGCCACTCGAAGAAACCGTCAGGAGTTCTAAATGCAGTCTTATTTATGCTGTCTTCAGCCACTCTTAGCTGATGAAATCCTGTAGCTAAATCCAGCTTCAAGAAAACCGAAGCACCAACCAACTGATCGAATAAATCGTCTATCCTCGGCAATGGATGTCTTTTCTTCTTTGTGAGCTTATCCATCTCTTTATAATCCACACACAATCTAAGTGAACCATCAGCCTTTGTAGCAAAAACAACCAGAGCAACCCATTACGAAATGATTCTTCTTATGAACCCCTTCTCAAGCAACTCCTTTACTTTCTTACTAAGTTCTCTTCTCTCTCTCTCGGAGCCATGTGGCGCATCGGTAATGCAACTAGCTTTGCATTATCTACAAGGTATATACGAAAGTCTATCTCGTGCCTCGGGAATAAACCCCGAACTTCATCGAAGACGTCACCAAATTCCAAAGCATCGTTGGACGAGTCAAGAGATTCTAGGTAGCTAAGCATCACTGGACCTCTAGGGTCACAAGAAATATCAAGAGTCTTTCCATAACGAGTCAACAATCTAACTACCCTTATTTTATAGTCTAGGATGGCACCGTATCTGGCTAGCCAATCCATGCCTAGAATCAAGCTGTAGCCTATGAAGCTAAGAACGAAGGCGTTGCATTCAAACCTAACGCCCAAGATCGACACTCTCAAATCCCGACAAATCATCGAAAGATGAATCGATCCACCAATAGGATTTGTGACTACTATGGGATCTGTAACTAGAATAGTATTTAGGTGCTGTGTTTTAAATAACGAAGTAGATACAAACGAGTATGAAGGGCCAGAATTCAAACAAGGTTCGGATAGGATTATCAAATAGAACAACCAAACTTCCAACCAAGATATGTCTACCTCTATCAGGTATGCCAGCCGTGAGGGAACGCGCCTGCCCTCCAGAAGATCGTCCTTACCTTTGCCTTTTGCTTCTTTGGACGATCCTAATAAGATGTCCTATTTCTCCGTAACGATGACAACTAGTCTTCTTCTTATTTCTAACGTCTTTATTTAAGTAGTCAAGTATTTCACAAGTGTTGCCCTTCCTTTTCTCCTGGCCCCTTGTTATCCTTACTGCCTTTCTTTGGATCTACTTTCTTATCATGTGTCCTATCCATGTCTCTCCTGCACATTCTCCATTCGTGACCTCCAACCAAAATGAGGCTTCGTCTATCATTAACCAAGCGGCTAATTGAACCTTCCTCCCATCGTCTATCTTAAAGGTACCAACAAGTCCTCCACTTCCTTCTAGCTTTGACAAATGTCCCAGTCCCATGAAGAGGTTTTCCGCCCACCGTACGGAACTACTTACATATCTTAGAAAAAGCGTCTATACATGGAGGAAGAAATTCAAAAAGGAAAGAGGAAGAGATTTTAAACGGAGAATCGAAGGAAAGATATATGGCTCTTAGGGGTTATGATTTTCAAAATAAACTTTTCTCTTAAAAATACTCTTCTTAAAACATATTTTTGAAAGTATTTCTTTATAAAATGCTTTTGAAAAACAGTTTTCCAAAATCCCTTATCTGTTCTTGGTAACCTTCAGCTCCGATACCACGTGTAACACCCCACGTCCATTAATGCCACTCTAAAAGGGAATGCATTAACTTTCATGGAGTATTATTGGTGTATAGAACAGAATATAACAAGACAGATACATATATTGGTACTTGAAAAATTAAAACAACTTTTATTGCAGCGGAGAAATAGTTTGGTTACAACAACATCAAAAACCAACAATTAAACCAAGTACACTTAATATCCCTACTTCAGATTGTCAATAACTTCCAATTTTAATCCATGTCCATAATTGTCACTTAAATTATGTCCAAAATTTTCAGGTATATAAATTATACCAATTAATGTCTCAAATTAATTATATGCTTTTAAAGCCATTATATGCCAATTCACAATATTAATATTTAATATTTTCCCATTGCCCCCACGTCGTTCGTACATTTAATATGAAATATGTTAGACCCGCAAATAGTCTAACTCATAAAAAGAAAAGAAACATCACAACTTGCATAACACATAAAATAGATATAACTTGCAAATAAGAATTATAACATAAGTATGCAAAGCCAATGACTTGCATAGGCAATGAACATATAGAACATAAATTTGCATAAACTACCATGGATCTAAATATAGATCTAAACATGAAATTGCGAACTTGCATATATGAATATGGGCTTCACCTAAAATTGCATATGTGAATAAGGTTTTCACCAAAACTTGCATATGTTAATATGGTTTTCACCTAAACTTGCATATGGATTCCTACAAACTTGCATATGAATTTAAGCATGTAAACTAATATCACATGTTTTACATATAAACTAGCATATGTATATACTTGATTCACAAATAAACTTGTGAATAATTCGCATACAGACTTGCATAAGATTCACATACAAACTAGCATAAGTAAATTGCATAAGATTCACATACAAACTAGCATATGATTTACATCCCCAAACTTGCATATAAACTGATGTCATAAAATGAATCGAGTTAAACATATGTGATTGGACATATGAAATAGATCTACTAACATAAGTTAACAAAACTGTCATATGTTCACCAACAAAGGATAACAAAGTTAAACAACATCACGTGATTCAATAGACATGTTCTCATAATCCCAATTATAACTCATCATAATTAATTTATAAATTATTTTGTGAAAGAAATTGTACTCACATAAACGGATTAGAGAAGAGAATAATTCGTTTGTCATTATAAGAATCCTGACTTGCAATTCCTAAGCTTTTAAGAAGAAGAAGAAGAAGAACTATTCCAGCAACAGCATGGAGGCTAAGAGACTAATTTAGTTTAGGTTTAGAGCTTGAGTCTATGCGTGCTTTTATAGAAGTTTAAATCAATATAGCCGTTAGATTATCATAGGAGCAAATCAGAACCATTCAGACTAGATAGAGTTATCCAGAATTGCCACCTATGCCCTAGTGACTCAGCAATAGGTCAGAAAGTACTCAGCAACAAGTCAGAATCGTCACAGTTCAGATCTACCCGAGGGGATAGGTCGACCCCAGGTCGACCTGTATAGGGGAGGTCGACCCCTTGGTCGACCGGGCCTGGGGAGGGAAAAATCCCGCTCATCCCGCTTCCATGTTTGAATATGAATTTTGAATTTCATTCTGAACTGTTTTTATTTAAATTCCAGAAACTTCTGAGGGCCATAACTTCGTCATACGTAGTCCGATTTACAAAAACTTAGACTCTATTCCAAGCAGAACTTCGAGAAGAACACAATGTCGTATCCCGTTTCCCTTAATTCCTATTTTAGCAGTTAAGTGTTCTTAAAATTGTTAATTTTAATATTTAAAATTATGGGGTGTTACATATATGATATTAGGTTAATCCACCAGGAAGTAGATGGGTACGACGTGTGTGTATGCCTTGAGTGTTGTTCGTCCTAGTAACATAATAAATAAGAAAATGCGATTGAACGGTATATGTAGAGTTATCCAAAATATATAGTTTAAATCCATTCACCAGAACTTGTGTTCTGACCCCCTCCTCGTAACATACTCGCAGGTTAGATTTGTGGCAGAGATATGATAGCTTCGGATACTGGTTAGGCGGTATTATTAATACGGTAAGGCTATACTTTGATTATATTATACTTCATTCATTCCGTTGTGAGATATCATCTGAGCTATGATATATTTTATATCTCTCTCTTTTCTACCGGATACCAGAGCAACCAACACAGGTTTTGATGGATTAGAAGTTTGAAAAAAAATTCGGTATGTTGAATTCGGGTTGTTACAGTTTTTTCCCATTTTGTTTTCATAAAAATTGAACTTCCTTTGGTGAGGTAGACCAAGATTGCGGCTAGGGAATATTTTCTATAATTTCCGACTAATCTAAGAAAACTTTTACTTTTCCAGATTTACATTCAAAGATCTCGATCTTGGGTCTATGCACTAATAAGGTATCGTAGTCCTTGTCAACTTAACAAATTTTACCTTGGCCCTTCTATATCGTAGACTAACACGTCATCAACACAGACCCCCTATAAAAATACAATAGACCTCACTAATCGCCCTGTCTCACTAGTCAATAATTAGGTTAAGGCATAGCCTAGCCCAAAAGGTATGATAACTATTCCAAAAATCCATTGGATGTTCCGTAACAACTCTATCTCTATATTTATTTTTCCATTACTCAGACTTGATGGAAATCATAAGTAAAGAAATCAACTGCAGTTAAATCTGGCTCCAGTCATTTCCAAAAACCACCAACATAAAGAGAAATGTTTCTTTCTAAAACAATTCACTTGTGATTACTACTGAGCCAAAGGAACTATCCGTCTTCAGAACAAAGACCAATAATGCCTTTAAAAAAAAGCTTACACTCATTAACCCTTTTCAAAAGTTCCTTACTTGGTTTTTCTCCAAAATCTTTTCGCTACAGCCAAAGTCCAATGACTTCCTTAAAATACATGTTGAAAGCTTCAACACAAGTACCACCCTAAACTATCAAAAGATAGGTTTAAGGAGTAAAATGATCCATTCCAATTAATCCTTCATAGGTCAACACTCGAATGCGCCTACAATACATATCCCAAAGAAAATCTACCTTCCTCTCAACATCTGAGATGACTCATCGTACAGATAACCTGTCTGAACTCCAAACCCATCCATTGACAATATATCTAGGAAAGAATCTAGTCATAAGCATGAAACTCAATTCTCACCTACACCCACAAAACATTGTGCTTTACCCAAAATGCTATAAGTTTAGCGTTGTCACTAATATAGATCCGAAAATCAATCTCTCTTCTAGGAGATAATCTTTCAACCTCTTATCATATTCGGAATATATAGAACAAAGAGAACTAAATTGACATTACCAAGAGATGCTATAAGAAAAAAAGGAAATCAGCACGACTGACCCTTTTGGTCGTAAGAAGCCTAAAAAATTAATCCTCTGCATATCCTAGCCCGACAATTCTCTTCTTGAAGCCAAAAATAGCCCTGAACCTTGGTTAACCAATCCATCCACTAAAGTTTCCTAAAGTTTCCTATCTCAAAAACCTTAGAATATAAGCACCTCAGTCAAACTCTACTACCGACGCCAAAATATGAGACAACCAATTATATGGTTAGACTAATTAGACCCAAAACCAACCCCTACCCGGAAATGACCCAAATATTTCCTAAATAAAGATTTTTAGTTTCGACCCTGGCTCACTATAGATAACCAAGTCGATCTACCTACGGGGTTAAGAAACTACTACTGGGCCTAGAAAAGTAACCAAGTGCAAAATAGTTAACTGTGTTATTATCAAACCACTTGGGGATTTACCATATTTGTAAAGGATAGCATCGCTAGGCCTATAATGCAGATGCTTCACATGATTTATCTCACCTTAACGTGGCTATGGCCACACGTATCCACCACAACTAATACAATAAAGATAAAGAGACAAAATATTCCTAAATCAGATAAAATAGGAGAACTAGAAAGAACTAACGATAGATAACATTCTTTCTTTCATCATCTCTTACTTCCATTTCTCGATCCATTTGATCAACACATTCCCCATAATCTTTTCAACGTTAGCATAAATATGTTGCTCTTTCACTTATCATCCTTAAGTTTACCCTTTAAGAAGTTTTTCTCATTCTTAATTGATTGGTTACCAAAAATGTACAAAAATCTATTTCCATAGTATAAAACAATCTAATTTATAGAAATCTGTAACTACAAGATATTTCTTTTGATGATTTCTAAGTTGTTGGGTGGTGCACAATACGAGTAAATCATTATTATGCACTAATCCATTCATTCTTGCAATTACATTTTCTAGGTTGATTATAAATCGAAATAACATCCCTTTCTCCTAGCCAACCAATCTAGGCTATCTTTAACTTATCTAAGATAACAAGGTTGTCCCATCCATGATTAGCCCTATTTAATGATTTTTAAGCAACAAGTTTATCTAACTTCTAACTAACAAACTACCAAGCTAAATGGGTTTTTCCATTAGTAAAAACTTCAACTTATAAAGATTCGAGGTTCCTATAAATAGGAAAGCTTATATAAGTTGTCTTGTAGATAACTTAACAAAAAGAATCAGAATTTGAAAGAGTCAAAAGAATGTTGTAACTGGGTAAAGGGGTTATATTTTTATCTTCAAAAACAACTTTGGATTTCTAAAAAAATATGTTTTCTTTCAAAAATACTTCCTTTTTAAGATAAAATTTTAGTGATCTTATAACCTTAGGCTCTGTTACCAAATGTAACACCTTACACCCCTTAACGTCACCCATAATAGGCCCCGCTAAGGAATATGGAGCGTTATAGGCATAAAAGCAGTAAAACATCGCATAGATTAAGATTTCACAAGACATAAAAAGATAAGTTTACAGTGGAAGGAGAACAATCTATTTTAAAATGACAAGAACCATATTTATTTCAATGTAACTAAATTGTCGAAAATATCATGTCTCAAAATTTAAGTCAAAACCACATCTGAGTACAAAATAATATTATCCCCCAAATATTCAAAAAGATAAAACCTAAACTTGGAAAAGAAACAGAAAACAATCCACCTTTTGTAAGAATCCTTCACGGTAGTATCAAAAAAGATATCTGAATTATACACTTCCTTCCTACAAGCCAAGGGGAAAATGGGAAGAAAAAAAGGAAAATGGATCAGATATAAAATCTGGTATGCTGTTATGATTACTCGCACGACTGATAAATTAAGGAAAATAGATAAAATAGTAGTTCTACTGTCATAAAAGGGTAAATGTCTATGCGCACCTAAAATGAACAAATACTGATAGGAATGACATAAATGACTGGCTATTCTCGTTTAATGACAACGATGACAATAATGATCACGACTGTTTTGCACTCCTACAAATTCAGAACATAATATAATTAGGAAAGTAATATTCCTTATACTACCCATCGATCGGCTCCCATACTGCAGTGTGATAACATATGCCTACAATGGACCATTGGTTTATAAGGTCCGACCCATCAGCTCTATAATACATAGCGTTTATCACAGGTGTTATAACGTCTTATTTTCCATAATCGAAGCGCTGCACACTCACCATCACTTGAGATCTCCTGTACCCATCTCTTTTGGACCTTTTACTACGCAGTACAGTATAAGCATGCCCTCGCCTCCTCATATGAAGCGACCCGAACTTCCCCGGTCTCCGAAGAGATAAGAAAGAACGAATTACTGTAAGGACAAGATAAATCAGAACGCAGACGGAAGAACATTTCATTGTTATTACAACAATTCCATCAGATACAAGAATATACAGAGCATAATTGAATAAATTACATTCGATAAATATCAGAGATTACTATAAATTACATAGCAGCGGAAAAATAATATAAAGCACAACTGAAGGTGATATACGGATACAGAGCTTTCCGGATATCATCCCAGTTGTAAACCAGGATCCTGTGAATATAAATCTGCAAAACCAAAACTACTAGCTGCCCGTGCGGAAAATAGGGGCACCCAGAGTTTAGGTTAAAACAATAAACTCCAAGTCAGTCATGTGACTGGTGTGAGAACTAAAACAGTTATTTAAAACTTTACTTTAAAAGAGAGTAATTCAAGGGACCACGCCGTATAACACGGAACGAATTTCCTCCCAAGAATACCAGTGCATAGAATAAACGGCGCAATGCTTTTTCGAAAAATGAAGCTATTATAAGACCCAGGTCCCATCACACAATGCAGCGCAAGCCGGAGGATAGGGTTTTCCCTTATAATAGCCAAACATGCTTGGTACGTTTAAAAACAAATCATTTGATACTATAATAAGTGTATAGTGTCAAAACAGTTTCAATCATAAATATGAATCATAGGCGGCATGAATATCCCATACCACTATGTCGCCATACTAGTTCTACAATTAAAACCGAGATATCTCGTATTGGAAATTGGATTTCCGTCATGAGTCGAGGCAAGGGGAAAGCTCCTCTCTGCTTCGAGACACTCTAGCAAATGCCTCAGGACTACACACTCTGGGTAACCCTGGATGCTTCAGGGCCGGTCCTCACTTATGTTAGAGGATTGGCAATTACTGAACACACGTTTCCCGGTCCTTACAGACCTAAAATCGAGGCGCCTCATCCAACAAGCACATAGGTGAAAAGTATATAAATGTCAGGGCTGGTAAGTCACTTACACCACCAAAGCTAGAAAGAAACGTCGTGCTCTCCCTGCAGTCCGTATCCTGTTTTTAACTCATACCGAGGTGTGAGGCTCACGAATTCACGTTATACACAAAGCTGCCACGTAGGCCATGCTTTGATCATGAACCACAAGACTTTGCTTTTCAGCAGAAGCCTTGATCCATGCAACTCAGCATGCTACACAGGCAATTCATGTCATGCGACTGATGTCCATCGATATACAACCTCTGAGCTCGTACATATCAGAGAAGGGCGTTAAGCAAAAGAATAAATTCTCCGCCGCAAAACAGATGTATATTTAATAGAAATCAATCAACATAGAATAAAATCCAATGTCAGACACACAATCCATTTACAAGTCCATTCTGGGTCTGAACGAAACCGGAGGCACTTTCCTCGCATATCCATCCATCTCCAAGTACGTCTGGACGACCACCAACTGTTTCCCTCATCTTGGGTGTACAGCCCAATCAAGATCATCAGTAATCATCCAAACGATGTGAAGACTTCCGGTCTTCAACCACCGTCTTCATCTTCGACTTATCGTTGAATCGGTTATTCAGAATGGGTATAAACCCGGCCTTTCCGACCAACCCGCGTATATTAAAAACAAATGTTACACAAACACAAATACGCCTCATACCAATTCATTAGTCACTAACCGCAAATTAGCAAGAGAACAATTTCCTAAATATTAACCCCGAAGGCCGAAACCAACATCAGATCAATATCCAGGAGACCAATCATCTTAACTAATCTACAGCTAGTTTCTAAATTTCAATTCTAGGGAAGGATTCCCATTAATTTTATCCAAGATAAATTCTTTAAAATTTATCCTTTAATCTTCCTTTGGATGTCATTTCAAACCAAATTATGGTTTTCCCCAAAACTAGCCGAGATTAGCGAACCACACCGAAGTAATTATTTATTTTATTTCTCAATCCCAACCTATTCATCCCATGAAGCAAAACTGGTAATACTACATATCTAACACCATGGTGTTATCGATAAAATTAATTACCATTTCACGTTCAAATCTAATTAAAAATTTAACTATCGCTTTGGAGCAAAACTGGTGATACTCCATTCTCGCTCACTTTCTATATTTGATAATTTAAATTATCAATTCACAATTCAATCTAATTTCAGATTCGTTAAAACTCCTTTTACTGGGTTAAAGAACTAATGTCATTTAAAAAACAGTTCACGACAAACCCAAATCACATTCTATTTATTTATCGGGTTAAAGAACAAGGGTCATTTAAAACACCCTTCGCGATAAACCCACAAATCAATTCTATTTACAGCCCATTTCAAATCCAATTTATTTATTTAAAAATAAATGGGTTTTAATATTAGTTCAAAACTAGTTCATTTCGATAAAAATCTATTTTTATCTTTTCAAATATGGAGTTTTTCATCCTGATTTTTCCCAAATCATTTCTTATGATTTTACACAAATTCTTACTATTTTTAATAATTTTATCAAGGCCCGTACAGTCGATTTCCATCAACTGCCATCGAACTGCACTTACAACGACCTTTTCTGAAATTGATTTGGACGTATCTCCAGATCCAACCATTAGATTTCAAATTTCTAATATTCGTTAGAAAGCTCTTTTCGATAAGAACCCAACGGATTCGGTTTTAGGAGAATCCGACGGTCGGATCTCCCGTAATGTCCGTTCGAAGTTAATGGTCGAAATTCATGAACTGCCGCGGCGCGGCGCGTTCTATTCAGGCCATTATACTATATATATAATATATATAATATATATTTCGTCGATTACTATTCAAAACGAATTTTATAAATAGTTTTGAATTCGTTTCAAAAACAATTTCAACCTTTATTTCAAATTCAAATCAAATTTGAATTTTTCTATTATAAATCCTTTTTACTTTCATTTCTATTTGATTTCAATTCAAATCGATTTTAATTCGATTCGAATTCATTTTCTTTTCAATTCAATTCGAATTCGTTATATATTCACTTCAAATTCAATTTCTTTTCTATTCAAATCAAATTCCATTTCTTTTCTATTCGAATCAAATTCAATTTCTTTTCAAATCAAATCAAATTTCATTTCTATTCAATTCAAATTCAAATTCGTTATATATTCGATTGAAATCAAATTCGTTTTCTTTTCAAATCAAATTCGTTATAAATTCAATTGAAATCAAATTCGTTTTCTATTCAATTCAATTCGAAATTTGGTTTATATTCAATTTAATTCGAATTCAAAACGAATATAATCGATATAAATATCGTTCGCGTCAAAATGGCGTCAATCTAATCAACACGGCTTCATGTATTTCTATTTTCTAATATTCTATTTCAAATATTTCCTTTTCAAATATTTCTATTTCAAATATTTCTATTTTTAAAATATTTCGTTCAACACATGACTAATCTCAACGGATGAGTACTGTCAACACATGAACCTTTATTTTATATTGATAAAGATGTAAATTTTATTATTAAAATATTTCGTTCAACACATGACTACTCTCAACGGATGAGTACTGTCAACACATGAACCTTTATTTTATAATATTCTTTATTTTTCAAATTGGAATGAGGCTCAATCAATCACCATATAATGTTAATTATATGGATTTTCATAAATCACACGTATATAATAGCATTGAAAAATAATCAACCATCAACCAAAGTGCACTACACTGTATAAGCATCAAATATAGATATCTAACGCTTATAACAGCCTGTCAGTCAATCGATCGACATATTTAATCAATCAGGATGAGTGAACTTCAAATTTCATCCCAACACCCGTGTAGGGTTTCAAATCAACAAACACAGATTTTATTTGTGTAGTTGGGCGATGTGTAAAATTTATCGTCCCAATCAATGTCATTCAAATAGGTGTACATAAACAAACCGTCCGGTTTGTAAATAAATATTTATTTATTCACATTCACGTTAAAAATTATATTTTTAACGATAAAACATTTTATTTTAACACATGAATTTTTATTCAGTTCATTTACAAAATAAAAATGATATTTTTATTTTTCTAACTTATTTTAGAAAATTTCGGCGGCATAACGGCACGATACTAGAAACGGGACAAGGCCTAGCCTTATCCCCGGTCTAGTGAAGGCCCACGCCATTCACACATCAATCAAATCCATTTATTTCACCAAACAATTCAATTCAAACCAAATAATCTAACCAACTACACAACCAAACAAACAAGTCCATGGTCTGTGGACCATTGTGTCGGGTGCTACTAAACACCGTCTGCATCCTAGTATATATATATATATATAACTAGAAATGAAATTGAAGAGTGAGAAATTCTCACCGATAGCTATCCAATACCACGACTCTTCATCGATAGAAATCCTCATCGTTCTCGCCTTTTTATCACCTTCGTTGCCCGTAGCCACTACATATATAAAAATCGAATTTTTACTTTGCTATTCAATATATAAAAATCGAATTTTTACTTTGCTATTCAATATATAAAAATCGATTTTTTACTTCGCTATTTAGATAAAATTTTCATTTTTACATCGCTGCTGTATAGATAAAAATTCTATTTTTACATCACTATTTTCTATATAAAGATTTCGCCCTTTTCAATTTTATCATTATAAAAATCACATTTTTATTATGCTACACATATAAAGATGATATTTCTAATATTCCTATCATGTAAAAATTATATTTTTAATTCTCTACATAAACAAAAATCATATTTTTACATCTTCTATATAGTAAAGATTATATTTTTAATACTTTAAAAATACAAAAATCATATTTTTATTACTTTAAAAATATAAAAATCATACTCGCTTCTTCATACTAATCAAAACCGCTTCTTTGCTTAAGTAAAAATCTCTCTTTTCCTTATGTAAAAATCTCGGATTTTTTCTAATGCTTAAACATATGAAAAATCAGTTTTTTACCTATGCTAATTTTAATTAAAATTGAAAATAAAGTTAGACTAGTAATTAAAACTTACTTCGATTGGAGGAGGGGGTGCAACAGTCGGCTTCGGGGGTAGGGGGGAGCTGGAAGCGGCGGTAGGCAGGGCAGTGGTCGGCGGAGGAGGAAGAAGAGGCGGAGGATGGTGCGGATGAGGGGGGCTTCGCGATTGCGCGCAGAGGGGGGGGTGGGTTCGATCGCGACTGAGGAGGAGGTGAGTTGAACGGCGGCGGTGGTTGGGGGGCCCCCTGGCGGCGTCGCGAGGGTCGATTGGGGGGGCGGCGTCGATTTGATTCGTTTTTTTTTTCTCTCCCTTTTATTTCTGAATCAAATGAATAAAAGGGGAGGGGGCCAGAGAGAAGTTAAGGAGAGGAAGGTTTTGTTTTTATTATTTTAATTTCAAAATGTTGACTTTTACATACGACCTCGAAACGAGGCCCACCGCCTGCCGCCCATAGCTAATTACCCCCATTCCGAACACAATGGGATAGGTATCGTTGACTGATTCGATCATTTCGATCAGTTTCCGTTAAAATCAACATATAACTCTATATATTGAATTTGAACGCGCATTTCAATTTACCGGGGTCACATACGAACTCTATAAATCCCAGAAAAATATTTTCTAGCTTCGTATTGACGATACGGTCCTAACAAAACTAGTTTCGTCGAATTCTGAGATCGTTAGAAAAATGGCCATTTTCCAGTCGATTAAAATCAACTGAAATTGGTCAAACACGTTTGCCTTTGCCACGCTCACATATTGATTCGAAAAATTATGAAATTTAAAACCTAGCAATAATTTGACATCACGGATCCAACAAAAGTGGTTTCGTCGAAATCCGAGGTCGTTTGCAAAATTCCCATTTTTAAGGGCCTGAATTCCATAGCGACTATTCAGAATTTTCAACTGGACATATCTTTTGATTCCCGCTAAGAAATCTCAATTTTTCGGATTCGTTGGAAAGATATTATCAATTAGATACTATTATTTTTGGTGTCACTAAAATCCGGTTTGTTTTGCACTCGGTACATTCAATTGAAGTTTGAAATCGAATTATCGAACTACCGCGCCATTTTCAATTGCTTTTATAATTATATATAATTAATTATATTCTAACGACGGCGTATATAATATATACGTTCTAAATATATTCAAAATACATTTCTCGTCGATAATATTTAAAATAACCTATTTTAAATCTTCAAAATTCGCTAAAATTACCAAAATAAAAATTTTAAACTGGTTCAGAATTTCCGGGTTATTACAATCTCCCCCACTTAAAACTTTTCATCCCCGAAAAGGAACAAAGTCGAAAGTGGTTTGATTAATCAGCTCTACGGTCGATCTGGCTTCCATTCTCCAACTTTTCAGTTTCTGAGAATTTTCAAATTCTTAAAAAAATTGGCTAACACCCTAAATTTTTGAAAAATTTCGCCATAACCTCCCCTGCACCGGGAGCCACGGTAAAATCCCGAAGTTGCCATACAGGCCTTCTGATCTCAAAAAGAAAAAGAAAAAGCCAAGCGGCTAGCCAATAGGCTCATAAAATCATCATCACCCAAACAAAACAGTAAATTATATAATAAACATGTACCTATTTGTCGGGCAAACAAATTTTATTCTCTGCTCTAGCCTCCTTGCTATGACCTGTTCAATGTAAGTACATGTATATGCAAGAAAATACGACCAAAATTCAATATTTGATTCTATTAGGCATAATGGTGCAAAAATTATCAAACAACTAAACAAACAACACAAACATCAATCAATTAGTGGATTAGAGTTTCAAATTGATAATTTTGATACATATACAAAAATCATGTTTTTGATGCCAATCACAACAATAAACCTATCTATATTAGTTTTGGTTCTCACACCAGTCTAATGGAAATATATAGATATCTCACATTCGAAACACGAACATAAATACTGATGATGCACGTGCTATCATCAGTACCAGCTCTGGGCGACTAGAATGTGATTCTATATCTATCCAATATATTAAAACTTCGAATATACGTTCATGACGCGTATATGCAAAACCTTTATATACTAGATTGTCCAAATTCAAAATAAATAAATAATCAAATACGTATAAAATGATTCAAATTTCAAAACAAAATTTGTTTCATTTGAAAAATATACTCTTCACACTCGTTCTAGGATACTACTGATCCTATCTCTAACGAGTCATTCTAATTGGATATTACTAACCCAATAGCGGATGAATTCTTTCGTATGGTTCTAATGTGTCTTGTTCTCGAGCTCTGTAAACCAAAGCTCTGATACCAAATGAAGCGACCCAAACTTCCCCGGTCTCCGAAGAGATGAGAAAGAACGAATTACTGTGAGGACAAGATAAATCAGAACGCAGACGGAAGAACATTTCATTGTTATTACAACAATTCCATCAGATACAAGAATATACAGAGCATAATTGAATAAATTACATTCGATAAATATCAGAGATTACTATAAATTACATAGCAGCGGAAAAATAATATAAAGCACAACTGAAGGTGATATACGGATACAGAGCTTTCCGGATATCATCCCAGTTGTAAACCAGGATCCTGTGAATATAAATCTGCAAAACCAAAACTACTAGCTGCCCGTGCGGAAAATAGGGGCACCCAGAGTTTAGGTTAAAACAATAAACTCCAAGTCAGTCATGTGACTGGTGTGAGAACTAAAACAGTTATTTAAAACTTTACTTTAAAAGAGAGTAATTCAAGGGACCACGCCGTATAACACGGAACGAATTTCCTCCCAAGAATACCAGTGCATAGAATAAACGGCGCAATGCTTTTTCGAAAAATGAAGCTATTATAAGACCCAGGTCCCATCACACAATGCAGCGCAGGCCGGAGGATAGGGTTTTCCCTTATAATAGCCAAACATGCTTGGTACGTTTAAAAACAAATCATTTGATACTATAATAAGTATATAGTGTCAAAACAGTTTCAATCATAAATATGAATCATAGGCGGCATGAATGTCCCATACCACTATGTCGCCATACTAGTTCTACAATTAAAACCGAGATATCTCGTATTGGAAATTGGATTTCCGTCATGAGTCGAGGCAAGGGGCAAGCTCCTCTCCGCTTCGAGACACTCTAGCAAATGCCTCAGGACTACACACTCTGGGTAACCCTGGATGCTTTAGGGCCGGTCCTCACTTACGTTAGAGGATTGGCAATTCCTGAACACACGTTTCCCGGTCCTTACAGACCTAAAATCGAGGCGCCTCATCCAACAACCACATAGGTGCAAAGTATATAAATGTCAGGGCTGGTAAGTCACTGACACCACCAAAGCTAGAAAGAAACGTCGTGCTCTCCCTGCAGTCCGTATCCCGTTTTTAACTCATACCGAGGTGTGAAGCTCGCGAATTCACGTTATACACAAAGCTGCCATGTAGGCTGTGCTTTGATCATCAACCACAAGACTTTGCTTTTCAACAGAAGCCTTGATCCATGCAACTCAGCATGCCACACAGGCAATTCATGTCATGCGACTGATGTCCATCGATATACAACCTCTGAGCTTGAAACGACCCGAACTTCCGTACCCTTTGAGTCGACTAATCATACCACACGTCCAACCCAAATTGCACAGAATTACGAATCATTTTTAGAAAGAAGTTAGAGGATGAGAAATAGAAAGAAAGAAATGTTAGAATAGAAGAAAATGAATATCACAAACTCACAGCGGAATGAATAAAATATATTAGATCACATAAACCTTTGAAATACAAATCAGTAATTGTATACACATACCATTTATCAGAGCACAACGGTTATCCCTGGAACAGTTATAAACACCCGTTTCCAGATAAAACACAATACACAGTGGAAAATATGATAGCCTATAGCGAACTGGTGAAGCCTCCTGCTTCGAGCTTCTCCAAGCGAATCTGTAAAATCCTGACTACTTGACTGCCCGTACATATTTTGGGCACCCAAGAGTTTAGGGAAAACAAAACAAAATAAACTCTGGGTCAGTCATGGGACTGGTGTGAGTAAACTCTAACCATTGGTTTAACTTTCAAAATCCTTTCGAAAGAAATGATAATCGTAAGACCGATCCACACACAAACACGGATGGTTTTTACCTTACGATAACCAAAATATTTTGATATCAAATCCAGTGATATTATGATAATGTCTACATCAAATAAATAGAATCTAGCGGAACGCTTGCATCTCACGCTCCATATATAATATAAAATCAAAAACCGCAGGGCGCTTATTGGAGATTGGATTTCCAACATGACAAGGTATGGGCCAACCTGCCTATAGTGTATCTCTAAAGACGAATACACCGGGTTCAACAAGAACTTCTTGCAACCCGGCCCACACATGACCGACCACTCATTTCCCTTGAGCGTATCGAATGTATATCACCGACGGTTGGGATCAGCAACCGTCTCCCGAAAGGGACATCATCGATAGATTAAAGAACAAAATGGAATTTCTCTAGATAGGTGATTATACATCCTAATGGGTGCGACCTACATAGCCATGTTGCCTGCCCGATTTTTGTCAATTCTAGGTTGTGAGGCTTGAGGTTTGAATTATCTTCCAGAACATCTGGCCACCATTCTCTTTGAATGCCACATCGTCAGATCCATCGGAAATCACTAATTGATTCCCACAAAAATACTAAGATTGTTAGGCTAAAGAAGTTTCCCTTCTATGCCACCAACTTCGTACGTTGAAGGAACCAACGTACGTAATCCCTTTGGAAATACTCTGTCAGACACTCGTCCATACAAGTTGTCCTGGGTCTGGACAAACCGAAGGCACTATCCCGTAAACAGGAAAGTCCTTGCATAACTCTGTCTTCAATTATTTTCATCATAAGATGACTCATAACGTTTATACCAATACAGAGTGGTTTTCAGATATTAAATCTGATCCCGGTCTCTCTATATTGATAACGGAGGTATAAAATAAATCAAAAACTTTGATAGCCGGTGATTTAACTATCAAAGAAACACCCATACAATCAACGGTCCTATTTTCAATTGGAAATTTCTACCGATCAAGCATCAAACAACACTGGGCCCTTTTTTAATTAAATTTCTTATTTAATTATTATTTCCAATTCCCTTTTCTGAATTCCTCATTAACAATTCATTTCATTTTCTATGTGTAGAAAATATCTCTCCTTTTATTTGGGAAAACATTTCAAATTAACTCGATGTTATAAAACATCGTTATTATAACTCAACCCACTAATCATTTATTAGCTGACCATATTGCTTAACCAAATTCCACCATCGAACCTTAACCATTCCTCCATCGATCATGAGGTCAATCAAATTGGGGTATAATTACCTCTCAGACCTTAATTGAACAACATTCTCAACTTTGAAATAGTCAAAGCTCACAACTTTAAACAAAACGTCCCTTGCACGACTCTTGGATTCGATCTAAGAACACACTTCTTTTACAGAAAAATATTGATTATAACGGTAGCGTTATATCACTATTTCCAAATATTTGATTTCTAAACATTGCTTTTAACAACAGCGTTACAACCGCTGTCTAGAATTATAAAACACCTATTATAGCATTAATATCGCTACAAAATAGTTATTATAACGGCAGCGTTAACATTTGCTATTTAGATCTACAAACATTTACTATAACAGCATTACAATCGCTGTTTTTCCAACATTTGGTTTATATAAAAATATACTTGTATTTATTAATCCAATTAATAAGTAAATAATCAAATAATTAAATAACTAAATTTGATTCAAAACGGAAAGTAAAAGTAACTACTTTCTTTAATTCGATATAATCGAATTCCAATAAACCACTTTCTCTCGAATAATCTATATTCGATTTCTATTCCAAATTTTGAGATAAAACTCATCGCTTTCTTTTAAAACGATTACCCATTTCCCCTTTCTCACTCAAGTTTCAAATTTAAATTCATATTTCCAATCTAAATTTCCTCTATAGATAGTTCATTTGCAAAATATTTTCTTTAACCCATTATTCACTTTAATCGTAAATATATTCCTTTTATAAATAATCAAATCAGTTTGATTTTCGTACAAAAAAAAAATATCTTAAACCCAAGTTCTACTTATAACTTCTATTCAGACTTTTCCATACTAATCTCATTCTTTTATTATAAGTATTTAAAACCTTTCTTTAAACTTCCCTCTATAATTTGCTAAATTCAAATTCATTTCCAAATATTGGTTTCAAACCCATATTCACTTTCCAATATACATTCATATTTGAACTCATATTTTAATTTATCCAATGGTTCACGATCCACTTAATTTATATTTTTATTTCTAACATTTTCTTGATTTATCCAACTGAATAGATTTCTATTTTCAACTCAATGAAAAAGAAGCTATTTCTAATTTGGAAATAAACTCCGGTTTTAAATTCTAATTTCCCTTTTTCACATTCGATGATATTTTTACGGTACCTAAGATACCGGGTTCCTAGGGCCAGGGTAAACCAAACACACAAATTCAACCATGGATAATGTAGCACAACATATGTCACCATCAAATAAAACAGTAAATAAAATGTTGAGGGATCTAGTTGGATCCCTCCAACCTGTTTCCCTGCATCCACAGATGTTAGTAACATCAATAATATTATTTCACATCATTATGAAATAACAGAACTAATAATCGATCAACGATGTAATCCTATCAACCAATTTTATCAATTATTCAACCAAGCAACCATCACGCAGTATAAAATAAATTTAAAAACTCGTTTATAAAAAATATAAACGAAGCAGAGTTAGTGAGTTTACTCCCTTGTTCCGTAGTTGACGGTTCTGCTTTTGTTCCGGTTTAAAATCAAACAAACATTTGATTTTATTATGAAATTCCAGTAGCTCAGTTTTCGACCATATTAGTTCCATGACGTAGACCTTGTCGCCATGATTCCGAAATGACCGAGTTTGCCCGATTCTGTTTAGGTATGCATGAGATATTTGATTATACAGTTTTTTTTTATCGATTAAATTGTCATTAGTTAAATTGAATTTAAACTAAAATTTAATTACTTGTTATAAAAACCCGGGTCTGTAGCTTGCTCTCTTTCCCCGACATCATCTGCTTCTTGTTACAGCGCTCCAATGGCCTTGACCAAATTTATCTCACTGTAAAAATAAAACCGACTCCATGGTATACTGCTTCTTGCCAACACAAGCTACATCTCGAATCCACACTTCAACACAGAAAATCACCATCTGATACCTTCCTTATGGCCAAATATATTCCTTCACTATACTTCTTTCTAGAACACACAATGACAGAGCACGCCATTGTTTATTTTCTTTCTTTCTGTTCAACAAGGAACCCACCATACTGTTATTCACATTTTAGTCCATGAATACTTCTACCCTGTTCATATAACATACGCCTGTACCCATAGCAGTTCAATCCATTTTCCCATCTCTTCTTTTCACATCCTTTATGATATACGGTTTAAACACAAGTCTCCATCAAATTCTTAATTATCCTTTTATAATAATCATGGGTCTTAACTTCTTATCAGTAAGTTAAACATACCGAAAACCATGTTCTTCTTCCATTCTTCAAATCACAAACCTCCTCCTGCTGTCAAAACCGCACTACCATTTCACTACTATTTTTGTTTTCCCTACCTTTCTGAAACCATGCCATGCTCGGTGCCTCATCCTCATTCCGGTTGTCCTTCTCGTGTCGATCTGGATACCTTCCCCTTCCGCAACATGTTCCAATCCCTCGAAAAGATGCGAAAATAAAGATGCTGAACCCTTTCGAAAACTGTTCCAGAACCATGCTGCGTCTTCCATGAAACTGTTTTTAGTTCGTTCTAAATTTTATTTTCGAACTTGCAAATTTCTCTCTCTTCATTTTGGAAGAAATAACGGTGAAAGGAAATTGGAGAGCTAGAGATCTTGCTTGGGGAAATGAACGGCAAGCTGGGTTCGAAAAGAAAAAGAAGAAGAAATGAGCCAGCTACGTTTTTGAATTTCAGAAGGAAAGAAAAGGGTAGTGAAGCAGCGTGTAATATAGGCTTCAATGCCTTGGCACCCACGAAAAAAATATACATATAATAACATTAGCTTGATACCCACGTTTTAGCATTGGTAGGTAGGTTTCAGCTTTCTTCATTTAGGCACCGCGCGAATTTAATGCTCATCTACGTTTTAATGTTCAAAGTGCAGGTGCATGTGAGCTATTAAATTTTGTTTCACTGTCTTGTCTCCTATAGCTACGCAGGTGATCACATGCGAAAGAGTATGGTCGAACGCATGCATGTGGTTCATTTATGAATAATGGGATTTGAGGAAACCTCTGTTGCGTAACAGCTTAGGCACATGTCTAGTATTTAATGAGAATATAAGGAGATCTTTCAAGGTTTGCTCAGAAGACAAGTAAAAGGGGTATGAAGTGTTACTTATAATTCGTATTTAATATTTTATATTATAACGAAACTTCGCGGTGAAGTATAAGTAAAACTAACCACAGTCGACTTCTGTTTACTGATAAAAAAACTAATCTTGGTGTAAAATGGTATTCTGAACCCAATGGGACAAGTTTCGTCGAATTCCGACATCGTTTGAAAAAATTTCCATTATAAAACCAGAAATAAACACGCGTTTAATTTTTTTCACGATCACCAGATAAATCTAATCAACTTGAAACTTCGAAATCTAGCAATAATTAATCGATACGAACCCAACGGCACCAGTTTCGTCGCATTTTGAGACTGTTTCCCCGGTAGGCTATTATTACGCGCACCGCAATGCCATTTTTAACGCCAAATTACCCGGTCTTCAAAAATAACAAACTATATAGCTATCCTGGCTCTAATCGACGATACGAACACAACGGGACTGGTTTCGTGGCCTAATTCGATCGTCTGCTCAAGTTATGCCCAATTATCCCTTTATTAAATTAATTACACGTTGTAGAAAATAAATGGACGTTTACGGCTACCGTGGTCATATACGACATCGGTTTATCACGCAACTCAACACCGTACAATAATTTAACGCTACGGTCCCAATGAAACTGATATCATCGAAATCTGAGTCCGTTTGCAAAACGACTATTTTAAGGCCAATATTTAAATAGCGATTTCCATAGCGACTATGTCAAATTTTGATTTGGCCATAACTAACAAATTATAATACGAAATCTGAATTTTTCTCTTCCATATGAAAATTATAATCAATACGGTTCCAACGTTTCTCGTTTCACAGAAATCCGACTTATATCGGATCCCGTATTCTCAGTTGAAGTTCAAAACCCCATATTACGAACTGCCGCGCGATTTCGAACTCGTTTTATAATTATATTATAAATTATACGTTCAAACTTCATTTTATAAATAAATTCGCTATAAAATCCTTTATATAATTCAATTAAAATATTTAAACCAATTTAAATATTCAGAGTTCAACGGCTGAAAATCTGGGTCGTTACATTCCTTCCCCCTTAAAATAATTTCGTCCTCGAAATTGTTAAGGTAGGAAAAGATGTTACATTCTCTATTAACTAGGTCCAAAAATCCTTTTTGTTCACTTCTTAACTTCAGTTTAACTGGGTCAATTTATTTCAATTAAAATATTAATTTATTCTTACTAATGAAAACTTTAAAAAAATTCTGAAAATTTTCTAATGCCTTAAATTCCGAAAAATTTCGGCAGCATCTCCTGTGCACGTCTCAATCGGCACAACCACAACTTGCCTTTCTAGGCCTTCTCCAATCCAGAGGAAAATCAAAAAGCCAAGCGGCTTGCCTCATCGGCTCATAAAATCATCAAACCCAAACAATATTTTAAACATGTACCTTTTTGTCGGGCATATATGTAGCGACCCAGGTTCCGGTACCCTTTGAGCTGACCAAATCACACCAGTCCAACCCAAAGGGTACGGAAATGGATTACTAGAAGAAAGAAATTAGAGGATGAGGTAAGAAAGAAAGAAATTTAGAATAGAAGAAAGAAAAAAGAATCACATCAGAATCTCACAGCCGAACGAGTAAATATAATATAACAATCTCTTTATAAGGAAACTGTATATACATACCATTTATCAGAGTACACATATATCAATCACAGCAGAAATAAATTTGTATAACTAGCGGTGAAGCCTCCTGCTTCCAGCTCCTCGAACTCCAAGCGAAACCTAACCTGTAAACATACTTGGTCTGACCCGAGCACATTTGATTTAAAACAAAATTCACCGGGTCAGTCTGGAATACTTTCAGTGATAAATTCACAAAACACACAACTTGTTTAACTTTGAAAAATCCTTTTTGAAATAAAAGGATAATAGTAAGACCAGTCCACCCATAAACACGGACGGTTTTTACCTTACTATAACCCAAACCATTTCTGAAATCAACATATTTTCTGATATTATAATAATGTCTATCAAATCACAAATAAATAATAATCTAGCAGAACGCTTGCATCTCACGCTCTACATATATAGTATACAAATCAAAATCCGTGGGTGCTTATTGGAGATTGGATTCCAACTATGACAAGGTATGGGACCACCTACTGATAGTGTATCTCTAGAGGCGAATACACTGGGTTCAACAAGAATGTCTTGCAACCCGGCCCACACATGACCGACCACTCATTTCGCTTGAGTGTATCGAATGTATATCACCAACGGTTGGACTCAAACCACCGTTTCCCGAAGAGGGACAACATCGATAGATCAAAGAAGCAAAAGGAATTTCTCTAGATAGGTGATTATACACCCTAATGGGAGCGACCCACATAGCCATGCTGCCTGCCCGATTTTTGTCATTTCCGGTTGATGAGGCTTGAGGCTACGCTTTATCATCAGATCAAATTCACTTCGAATGCCACATTGTCAGATCCATCGAAATCACTTAATTGACGTCGACAACAATACATATGTGTCAGCTAAAAGAAGTTTCCTTCTCCGCTTCCACTCTTGGTACAGTTGAAGAAATCAAGGTACGTGACATCTTTGGAAATACTCTGTCAGACATCCATCCATACAAGTCATCCAGGAACAGGATGAACCGAAGGTACTCTCCTACCGCATCCTATATAGGAGTCACCCCAAGGATCAGTAGCGAGAAGTCCTTGCAATCCGAAGATTCCAATCACGACAGAATCACAAGTCATCATAACTCTGGTAGCTAGCCAGAGAAATTTAACGAATAGTTCTTCCCATCATGAAGATCAACGGTCTTCAATGCTCCATCTCGACCATCCTTCGATATTCAACGATACGTATTTGCTGGACGGAATGGTTTTCGAATATAAATTCGATTCCGGTCTTCCCGTACCAACAATCGATAAAAGGTCAACCTTAATAGTCGATTAAATAACTATCAAATCACATCAGTGCATCTATGTAGATTGGCAGCTCAGGTACTTTATACAAATCCAATTATTACTATTTCAACGATGGTTGATTCCATGTATTTAATCTTATCAAAACTCTTTGGTTTTGATATTTTGGAAAACATTACTTAACACTTCTTTACCACCTCTTTTTTATTTCCTTTGTTTGGAAATAGTGCTATGTTTTATAAATCATCATTTATTTCCTTTGTAGTGGAAATGCCGTTTAATTTACTCGACTCCCTTTTCGATTTCCCTTTATATTGGAAAATATCGCTATAGCTTTATAAACATATTTCCCTTTCCATTTCCATTTGGCCAAAACATTTATTTTACTCAAACACATATGATAAATTTCCAAAATCTCTTTTCTTATTACGATTTAACACTCTCACTAAATCCAGCCCTTAGGTAAACTCTTATTTAAAAATCATCGTCCTTTGTTAATCCCCTTTTTCATACTTTGTTTATATGATTTGAATCAAATTCAAATCCTTTCCATACTAGTTTAATTCCATAACTTTATTTCATTTAAGAAAAATAATTACTTGCTTAAAATACTTATCAAATAAAAGTAGGTATCTATGTCTGATTAACTAAAACTAGTATAGTTAATCTATTTTTAAAAGGTTATCCAAATAAATGATAGATTCCATTATTTGCGAATAACCCGCTACAAACAAATATCATCTCTCGATAATAGTGGAGCCGTTCAAGTTGGGGTATTCTAATTACTTCTCAGACCTTGATCGACCTCGTTCTCATCTCAAGATAAATACGAGCTTGTAATTCCCAATTCTGATACATCTTTTCTAGTTCCAATTAGTCGGGATTCAAACATCATTTTTATTTTATTTGAAACCCACTTGACGTGCTAATCCCCTTCCTCGATTTAAGCAAACCTTTTCTAACACGATATGATTCCAATATGATTTTACAACGATTTCTTCACCTTGGTAAACTTCCTTATAATCACTTCAGTTTATAAGGAAATGAAACCCCTCTCTAGGTCTAAATTAATCCATATTTCTTTCTCTAAATAAATTCTTATTGGAACGACCCTATTAGCTTACACTCTTATTTACAAACCTTGTTTGTAAATTTAGATTATAACTCTTTCTAGCCTTTAATCAAATCCTATCGCCGCTTATTTACCTCTTAATTTAATTCAAATTAAAATCATCACTTTAATTATCAATTAAAGGAATAATTGGCTCTAATATTAACCACTAAAAATAGTTAACCTTGACATAACAAATAAAATAGACTAATTATCTTTTTAAAAGATTATTCAAAACTAAGTAACTTTAATAACCAAAACAATCCGATAATTTATTCTCACTTATAGTTAATCAAGGATTAACTAACATTTAACTCCATCCTTTTGTTTAACGAATATTCATAAAAAAAATTGATTATACAAATTTAAATCAAATTACTCCTATCGTCAAATTCAAATTAAACAGTTGGTTCCTGCCAACTGTACCCATCAGTTATGCTGCTAACTGACCTCTATTCATTTTCTCTTCTTAAATTAATTAAGTAACTTAATTAATTTAAAACATCGGTTAATTGTTTTATAAAAACAATTATTCTCCTTCACTAACCCGTAGGTTAGTTTGATTGCGGTTCATCGAAAAACAATCTCTATTAAACCCTGATTATAAATATATTTATAAAGTATTGTTTTTATTTGACTCATATAAAATATCTTGAATTCTTTAATTTGTTTAAGATAAATTTAAACTCCATCAAATTGCTTATCAGCTAAACAACGTCATAAATCAATAGATTTAGACCATCACTGCCAAACGATTAATCTATACTGTTGGTCGATAAAAATTACCACATCAAAACAACCATTCAACCATCATCACTCAGACAGGGTTTAAAATGTCAATTTAGTGTTCAAACCGTTCATGTGTAAACAGTATAAAAATAAACAACACACATGTTATATTTGAGGAATCCGGTCAGATTCCTCCAACCTGTACTTCTCTGCATCACAGATTTGTTATAACAGTATAATTAAATAAATTAACGGCAATAATATAACTAGTAGCAACCGGTTAATCAACCATAAGCAACCGATGCAACCAAATCAAACAGTATATGGATTTATCACATCATAATAGTCCAGAAAAGTGTGAGAATTAACTCACCTATTTTATCGATCGATGGTTGACGCGTTATACCGTATAATTTTAAACTGACGTTTAAAATTACACGGATCTCCAACTGTTTCGATTTCAGATCCAACCAGCTTGACAGCGTAATATCCGTCGTCACGATTCCAACGAACCTGGTTTCGTTGAATTTCGTTAACGTATAAACGAATTATCAACATTACAAGATAACGATTATATTATAAAGTCCTTTAATTCATTAATTAATAAATTAATATTATCTCACCTTAATGCTGTTTTAAACCCTTAACACGGTGATTAGCCACGTCATCAGATTCAATGCTCCTCACGCGTGAAGACATGGTCTGCGGCCCCTCTGTCTTTCTTCTTCGTCAATGCAAAGTAAAAATGCAATACAGAGTGATTGTTCTCACGTTAATACCATAATTAATGAATTAATTATCACTAATCATATCCTTACCTTAAAAGGAATGCCACATCATCACTTAAAACTGTTCACACTCCTTTCCTTTACTCCATCTTCCCCTTCCGTCCTAGTCCCTTCCAGCTCTTCTGTTCGGTTTCTTTCTTTCTTTTTTTATTATTATAAACTATTTCTGAAAAAACTTCTCCTGAAACCCACTACTTTCATGATCGCACCATAAAAGCTTCTACCCGTCACTTGCTTAATGCGTCCCATGTATCTAATACTGTAACCCAACCAAAAGGAATATCCCTTGACCGTGCTGTCATTACCATACTACCCTCACTACTTCTCCTCCCACGTCCAACTTCTCCTCTCCAACTCACGCCCGCTCATCTACTCAGCGCCCACCCACAAATCGCGATCTCGAGCATCCCATGCATAGTTAAATAAAACATCACGGTCCCCTCGTCTTCTGTTCGCACCAACCTCCTCAGTTTGCCGATCTCCATCGTCGACTTCACCGCATCTCGACTGAGACCAGCACTCACGCCCTACTCGACCTCTTCTACACATATGACCGCATAACCAAGAAATAATGGGTGATGTTTATTTTAGGCAAAAAGGAAGCCCGTGTTTATATTTTTGCAAAGAGTTTGGTTTGAAGGATAACATTGCTTGTGTGATTAAATATTAAGCAAAGAGGAGAAAGTTTTGAGATCTGAAAATAACGAAGCACACAACCCTGTATATATAGAGGAAAAATAACATGATAAGAACGATGTCCATTGATCTAGCACGGGACGTAGGTCGGCTTAGAATATAGGCTGTTTTTCTACTGAAATGAAAATACATTAGGTCGGATTACTCTGTTTCCTGGAGGTCATTTGCATGTGCAATCTGTTGTGTATTGTAAATCAATCAGCTGGCGCTATGTGATGTTTTTCTGTTTTTTTCATTTCAAGGAACATGATTGTTATATGGGAGAAGCGCATGTATGTGAGAGGCTACATAACATTGGTAGGATAGCTGTAGGGACTAATATACCTAAAGTTGCTGCAATTTTTGATTCGACATCTCAGAAAATATAGGGTAGCAGCTTCAAAAGAAATAGCTTTGTCTGTTTTTATAGCTGGAGATAGCTTTAAATATTTTGTATACTTTTATATGTACAAAAGTCTGCAGGCTGAGAAACATTTGTATTCGTATTGTACATTGTTGAAAGGAATCATATACTATAATAATATAAATGAAATAGGTAGATATGGGGAGGCGTTAAGTTACCAGCTATCAATTCGGCCGTGTTGATTTAGATGGGAGCATAGCTGGAAAACTTAAGGAAGAAGGATCCGGTTGACTTTTGACATTGTTTTGTGCAGTATAGGGAAGGGTACTCTGCATTTCATTTCGTTAGCTTTTATGTTTTCACTTTGAAGGGACTAGTCATGCACAGGTCAGGTAGACGGTAGGGACGTAGGTGGTACAAGAGTAAGGATTCATGTGGGTTTGTTTTCCTCAGGGTAGAAGTCTTAGTTTTATTTTAACACGTACCCCGATATATAGAATTCCGTTCACATACAGACGGCTACAGACAGAAATAAAAATACGATCGTGTCGAGCGATATGCCACGATCCCAAAAATATAATAATATCGGTAGATTGACTCATATTTTGACACCCCAAAATATTGATATAGGGTGCATAATACTCCAAGTAAAAGTTGCTTATTTAATTAATTAAAAATTACAGTAAAATTCTAAAAATTAAATTAACACTATGTCTCAAAAGAACCTTGTCTAAATTCGAATCCAATATGCAGTTATTTCAAATAAACTGTTACGGTCGATTAACGATTCTATAGCGACTATTTGAAAATTTGATTTGGACATAAAATAGAATCTATAACACGAAAACTCGGTTTTTCTCTTTCATTGAAAAGATACCATCAAGCAGATTCCAGCGTTTCTTATTTCAAGAAAATCCGACTTATTTTGGGCCCTGTACAGCCATTTGAAGTTCAAAACACCAAATTACGAACTGTCGTGCCGCTGCAGCTCGTTTTAAAATTAAATTATAACTATATATATTCAGTCGTCGTCAACTAAACAAAATCGTCAATATAATCAATATCGAATCATTTTAAACTGTCTGTTCACTCTATATTGCCAACACAACATTTTTCGACTGTTTGGAAAAATAAAATGTTATTTTATTATTTATTTAAATAATATATTCAAAAGGAAATCCTTAAATTCAATTGTTTAAATCAAATCCAATATTTTAAATAATAAAATAAATTTAATAATTACCAGAAAATTACGGGTCGTTACAATATATCTACCTCTTGCATCTGCTTCCATTCAATACCTGCTCAACATACATATATCGATTTCCAACCGGGTTTTCATCAATCTAACTTTTGACTTTTCATTTCACTAATCAATTTCCTGATTAGTTCATTTTCAGTTTCAAATTCAAATCTCAAACATTTCTCTTTTACTCCATATTCGACTTCATTTGAGATTATCACTAGTTCAATCCAACTTTTACTTAACCTAAGTTAAGTTTCAATTCATTTTATTCGCTTTTAACATTTCAATTTATTTAACTTACACCAGTTAAACTTTAATTTCAAGATTCAAATTTCCGGGTTTTATTTCAAATTAGTTTGAAATCATATATATTTATATATATTATAATCAACTCAATTCAAAACATTTGAATTTCTAAAACATCTTGTCCTTTTCAAACAAAATTTTCATTTCCCAATTTACTATGGTAGCAATCCATCACTTAGAAACTCGAAAATGAATATCGATAATGTCGCGATCCATTATCGGAATTATTTTCTCGCCACTGAAGTGATTTCAGTGCTTATTACCTTTAAAATCCATTTAAAATCATTCTTATACAATAATTCTTCAAAGTAATATTTTATTACTTTTTTTTAGAAAATACTTTAGAAAACATTTCCTAAATATCCGGGATTTAAATCCACACTTCTGATCTGAACCCAATTCTAGTTCAACTTATTTATATATTCTATTCTTATACAAATTCAATTTGGTTTATATAACCAATTCAATATTTTATAATTCCATTTGATTGTAATTACAATCAACACATTCGATAATACCAGAAAATTATCACTTTTATATCAAAATATCCTTTGGGAAAAATTATATTGCTTACCCATCTTTAAAACAATACCATGTCGAATTGTTTTGTTCGAGAATTTAGAAACCCCTATCGACACAGTTGTACTTCCTATATCGACCAGAATTCATAAACCACTCAACAAACCAGTCAACACAATATATAACAATTTTTATATCAAATCTACAAATATGCGCTCATATATATATATATATATACACTCAAACTCAATCTAGGGTACCACTAACCCCATCTCTATTGAGTCACGCCACAGAGCCAAGGTAATCACTTAAACTTCAGCACTGATGCCAAATGAAATGACCCGAACTTCCGTACGCTTTGAGTCGACTAATCATACCACACGTCCAACCCAAATTGCACAGAATTACGAATCATTTTTAGAAAGAAGTTCTAGGATGAGAAATAGAAAGAAAGAAATGTTAGAATAGAAGAAAACAAATATCACAAACTCACAGCGGAATGAATAAAATATATTAGATCACATAAACCTTTGAAATACAAATCAGTAATTGTATACACATACCATTTATCAGAGCACAACGGTTATCCCTGGAACAGTTATAAACACCCGTTTCCAGATAAAACACAATACACAGTGGAAAATATGATAGCCTATAGCGAACTGGTGAAGCCTCCTGCTTCGAGCTTCTCCAAGCGAATCTGTAAAATCCCGACTACTTGACTGCCCGTACATATTTTGGGCACCCAAGAGTTTAGGGAAAACAAAACAAAATAAACTCTGGGTCAGTCATGGGACTGGTGTGAGTAAACTCTAACCATTGGTTTAACTTTCAAAATCCTTTCGAAAGAAATGATAATCGTAAGACCGATCCACACATAAACACGGATGGTTTTTACCTTACGATAACCAAAATATTTTGATATCAAATCCAATGATATTATGATAATGTCTACATCAAATAAATAGAATCTAGCGGAACGCTTGCATCTCACGCTCCCTATATAATATAAAATCAAAAACCGCAGGGCGCTTATTGGCGATTGGATTTCCAACATGACAAGGTATGGGACCACCTGCCTATAGTGTATCTCTAGAGACGAATACACTGGGTTCAACAAGAACTTCTTGCAACCCGGCCCACACATGACCGACCACTCATTTCCCTTGAGCGTATCGAATGTATATCACCGACGGTTGGGATCAGCAACCGTCTCCCGAAAGGGACAGCATCGATAGATTAAAGAACAAAATGGAATTTCTCTAGATAGTTGATTATACATCCTAATGGGTGCGACCCACATAGCCATGCTGCCTGCCCGATTTTTGTCAATTCTCGGTTGTGAGGCTTGAGGTTTGAATTATCTTCCAGAACATCTGGCCACCATTCTCTTTGAATGCCACATCGTCAGATCCATCGGAAATCACTAATTGATTCCCACAAAAATACTCGGATTGTTAGGCTAAAGAAGTTTCCCTTCTATGCCACCAACTTCGTACGTTGAAGGAACCAACGTACGTAATCCCTTTGGAAATACTCTGTCAGACACTCATCCATACAAGTTGTCCTGGGTCTGGACAAACCGAAGGCACTATCCCGTAAACAGGAAAGTCCTTGCATAACTCCGTCTTCAATTATTTTCATCATAAGATTACTCATAACGTTTATACCAATACATAGTGGTTTTCAGATATTAAATCTGATCCCGGTCTCTCTATATTGATAACGGAGGTATAAAATAAATCAAAAACTTTGATAGTCGGTGATTTAACTATCAAAGAAACACCCATACAATCAACGGTCCTATTTTCAATTGGAAATTTCTACCGATCAAGCATCAAACAACACTGGGCCCTTTTTTAATTAAATTTCTTATTTAATTATTATTTCCAATTCCCTTTTCTGAATTCCTCATTAACAATTCATTTCATTTTCTATGTGTAGAAAATATCTCTCCTTTTATTTGGGAAAACATTTCAAATTAACTCGATGTTATAAAACATCGTTATTATAACTCAACCCACTAATCATTTATTCGCTGACCATATTGCTTAACCAAATTCCACCATCGAACCTTAACCATTCCTCCATCGATCATGAGGTCAATCAAATTGGGGTATAATTACCTCTCAGACCTTAATTGAACAACATTCTCAACTTTGAAATAGTCAAATCTCACAACTTTAAACAAAACGTCCCTTGCAAGACTCTTGGATCCGATCTAAGAACACACTTCTTTTACAGAAAAATATTGATTATAACGGTAGCGTTATATCACTGTTTCCAAATATTTGATTTCTAAACATTGCTTTTAACAACAGCGTTACAACCGCTGTCTAGAATTATAAAACACCTATAATAGCATTAATATCGCTACAAAATAGTTATTATAACGGCAGCGTTAACATTTGCTATTTAGATCTACAAACATTTACTATAACAGCACTACAATCGTTGTTTTTCCAACATTTGGTTTATATAAAAATATACTTGTATTTATTAATCCAATTAATAAGTAAATAATCAAATAATTAAATAACTAAATTTGATTCGAAACGGAAAGTAAAAGTAACTACTTTCTTTAATTCGATATAATCGAATTCCAATAAACCACTTTCTCTCGAATAATCTATATTCGATTTCTATTCCAAATTTTGAGATAAAACTCATCGCTTTCTTTTAAAACGATTACCCATTTCCCCTTTCTCACTCAAGTTTCAAATTTAAATTCATACTTCCAATCTAAATTTCCTCTATAGATAGTTCATTTGCAAAATATTTTCTTTAACCCATTATTGACTTTAATCGTAAATATATTCCTTTTATATATAATCAAATCAGTTTGATTTTCATACAAAAAAATATATCTTAAACCCAAGTTCTACTTATAACTTCTATTCAGACTTTTCCATACTAATCTCATTCTTTTATTATAAGTATTTAAAACCTTTCTTTAAACTTCCCTCTATAATTTGCTAAATTCAAATTCATTTCCAAATATTGGTTTCAAACCCATATTCACTTTCCAATATACATTCATATTTGAACTCATATTTTAATTTATCCAATGGTTCACGATCCACTTAATTTATATTTTTATTTCTAACATTTTCTTGATTTATCCAACTGAATAGATTTCTATTTTCAACTCAATGAAAAAGAAGCTATTTCTAATTTGGAAATAAACTCCGGTTTTAAATTCCAATTTCCCTTTTTCACATTCGATGATATTTTTACGGTACCTAAGATACCGGGTTCCTAGGGCCACGGTAAACCAAACACACAAATTCAACCATGGATAATGTAGCACAACATATATCACCATCAAATAAAACAGTAAATAAAATGTTGAGGGATCCAGTTGGATCCCTCCAACCTGTTTCCCTGCATCAACAAATGTTAGTAACATCAATAATATTATTTCACATCAATATGAAATAACAGAACTAATAATCGATCAACGATGTAATCCTATCAACCAATTTTATCAATTATTCAACCAAGCAACCATCACGCAGTATAAAATAAATTTAAAAACTCGTTTATAAAAATATAAACGAAGCAGAGTTAGTGAGTTTACTCACCTTGTTTCGCAGTTGACGGTTCTGCTTTTGTTCCGGTTTAAAATCAAACAAACATTTGATTTTATTATGAAATTCCAGTAGCTCAGTTTTCGACCATATTAGTTCCATGACGTAGACCTTGTCGCCATGATTCCGACATGACCGAGTTTGCCCGATTCTGTTTAGGTATGCATGAGATATTTGATTATACAGTTTTTTTTATCGATTAAATTGTCATTAGTTAAATTGAATTTAAACTAAAATTTAATTACTTGTTATAAAAACCCGGGTCTGTAGCTTGCTCTCTTTCCCCGACATCATCTGCTTCTTGTTACAGCGCTCCAATGGCCTTGACCAAATTTATCTCACTATAAAAATAAAACCGACTCCATGGTATACTGCTTCTTGCCAACACAAGCTACATCTCGAATCCACACTTCAACACAGAAAATCACCATCTGATACCTTCCTTATGGCCAAATATATTCCTTCACTATACTTCTTTCCAGAACACACAATGACAGAGCACGCCATTGTTTATTTTCTTTCTTTCTGTTCAACAAGGAACCCACCATACTGTTATTCACATTTTAGTCCATGAATACTTCTACCCTGTTCATATAACATACGCTTGTACCCATAGCAGTTCAATCCATTTTCCCATCTCTTCTTTTCACATCCTTTATGATATACGGTTTAAACACAAGTCTCCATCAAATTCTTAATTATCCTTTTATAATAATCATGGGTCTTAACTTCTTATCAGTAAGTTAAACATACCGAAAACCATGTTCTTCTTCCATTCTTCAAATCACGAACCTCCTCCTGCTGTCAAAACCGCACTACCATTTCACCACTATTTTTGTTTTCCCTACCTTTCTGAAACCATGCCATGCTCGGTGCCTCATCCTCATTCCGGTTGTCCATCTCGTGTCGATCTGGATACCTTCCCCTTCCACAACATGTTCTAATCCCTCGAAAAGATGCGAAAATAAAGATGTTGAACCCTTTCGTAAACTGTTCCAGAACCATGTTGCGTCTTCTGTGAAACTGTTTTTAGTTTCGTTCTAAATTTGATTTTCGAACTTGCAAATTTCTCTCTCTTCATTTTGGAAGAAATAACGGTGAAAGGAAATTGGAGAGCTAGAGATCTTGCTTGGGAAATGAACGGCAAGCTGGGTTCGAAAAGAAAAAGAAGAAGAAATGAGCCAGCTACGTTTTTGAGTTTCAGAAGGGAAGAAAAGGGTAGTGAAGCAGCGTGTAATATAGGCTTCAATGCCTTGGCACCCACGAAAAAAATATACATATAATAACATTAGCTTGATACCCACGTTTTAGCATTGGTAGGTAGGTTTCAGCTTTCTTCATTTAGGCACCGCGCGAATTTAATGCTCATGTACGTTTTAATGTTCAAAGTGCAGGTGCATGTGAGCTATTAAATTTTGTTTCACTGTCTTGTCTCCTATAGCTACGCAGGTGATCACATGCGAAAGAGTATGGTCGGACGCATGCATGTGGTTCATTTATGAATAATGGGATTTGAGGAAACCTCTGTTGCGTAACAGCTTAGGCACATGTCTAGTATTTAATGAGAATATAAGGAGATCTTTCAAGGTTTGCTCAGAAGACAAGTAAAAGGGGTATGAAGTGCTACTTATAATTGGTATTTAATATTTTATATTATAACGAAACTACGCGGTGAAGTATAAGTAAAACTAACCACAGTCGACTTCTGTTTACTGATAAAAAAACTAATCTTGGTGTAAAATGGTATTCTGAACCCAATGGGACAAGTTTCGTCGAATTCTGACATCGTTTGAAAAAATTTCCATTATAAAACCAGAAATAAACACGCGTTTAATTTTTTCACGATCACCAGATAAATCTAATCAACTTGAAACTTTGAAATCTAGCAATAATTAATCGATACGAAACCAACGGCACTAGTTTCGTCGCATTCTGAGACTGTTTCCCCGGTAGGCTATTATTACGCGCACCGCAATGCCATTTTTAACGCCAAATTACCCGGTCTTCAAAAATAACAAACTATATAGCTATCCTGGCTCTAATCGACGATACGAACTCAACGGGACTGGTTTCGTGGCCTAATTCGATCGTCTGCTCAAGTTATGCCCAATTATCCCTTTATTAAATTAATTACACGTTATAGAAAATAAATGGACGTTTACGGCTACCGTGGTCACATACGACATCGGTTTATCACGCAACTCAACACCGTACAATAATTTAACGCTACAGTCCCAATGAAACTGATATCATCGAAATCTGAGTCCGTTTGCAAAACAACTATTTTAAGGCCAATATTTAAATAGCGATTTCCATAGCGACTATGTCAAATTTTGATTTAGCCATAACTAACAAATTATAATACGAAATCTGAATTTTTCTCTTCCATATGAAAATTATAATCAATACAGTTCCAACATTTCTCGTTTCACAGAAATCCGACTTATATCGGATCCCGTATTCTCAGTTGAAGTTCAAAACCCCATATTACGAACTGCCGCGCGATTTCGAACTCGTTTTATAATTATATTATAAATTATACGTTCAAACTTCATTTTATAAATAAATTCGCTATAAAATCCTTTATATAATTCAATTAAAATATTTAAACCAATTTAAATATTCAGAGTTCAACGGCTGAAAATCTGGGTCGTTACAGAGCTCGTACGTCTCAGAGAAGGGCGTTAAGCAAAAGAATAAATTCTCCACCGCCAAACAGATGTATATTTAATAGAAATCAATCAACACAGAATAATCCAATGTTAGACAGACAATCCATTTACAAGTCCGTTCTGGGTCTGAACGAAACCGGAGGCACTTTCCTCGCATATCCATCCATCTCCAAGTACGTCTGGACGACCACCAACTATTTCCCTCATCTTGGGTGTACAGCCCAATCAAGATCATCAGTAATCACCCAAACGATGTGAAGACTTCCGGTCTTCAACCACCGTCTTCATCTTCGACTTATCGTCGAATCGGTTATTCAGAATGGGTATAAACCCGGCCTTTCCGAACAACCCGCGTATATTAAAAACAAATATTACACAAACACAACATACGCCTCATTCCAATTCATTAGTCACTAACCGCAAATTAGCAAGAGAACAATTTCCCAAATATTAACCCCGAAGGCCGAAACCAACATCAGATCAATATCCAGGAGACCAATCATCTTAACTAATCTACAGCTAGTTTCTAAATTTCAATTCTTAGGGAAGGATTCCCATTAATTTTATCCAAGATAAATTCTTTAAAATTTATCCTTTAATCTTCCTTTGGATGTCATTTCAAACCAAATTATGGTTTTCCCCAAAACTAATCGAGATTAGCGAACCCGAGATTAGCGAACCACAACGAAGTAATTATTTATTTTATTTCTCAATCCCAACCTATTCATCCCATGAAGCAAAACAAGTAATATTCCATATCTAACACCATGGTGTTATCGGTAAAATTAATTACCATTTCACGTTCAAATCTAATTAAAAATTTAACTATCGCTTTGGAGCAAAACTGGTGATACTCCATTCTCGCTCACTTTCTATATTTGATAATTTAAATTATCAATTCACAATTCAATCTAATTTCAGATTCGTTAAAACTCCTTTTACTGGGTTAAAGAACTAATGTCATTTAAAACACAGTTCACGACAAACCCAAATCACATTCTATTTATTTATCGGGTTAAAGAACAAGTGTCATTTAAAACACCCTTCACGATAAACCCACAAATCAATTCTATTTACAACCCATTTCAAATCCAATTTATTTATTTAAAAATAAATGGGTTTTAATATTAGTTCAAAACTAGTTCATTTCGATAAAAATCTATTTTTATCTTTTCAAATATGGAGTTTTTCATCCTGATTTTTCCCAAATCATTTCTTATGATTTTACACAAATTATTACTGTTTTTAATAATTTTATCAAGGCCCGTACAGTCGATTTCCATCAACGGCCATCGAACTACACTTACAGCGACCTTTTCTGAAATTGATTTGAACGTATCTCCAGATCCAACCTTTAGATTTCAAATTTCTAATATTCGTTAGAAAGCTCTTTTCGATACGAACCCAACGGTTCCGGTTTTAGGAGAATCCGACGATCGGATCTCCCGTAATGTCCGTTCGAAGTAAATGGTCGAAATTCGCGAGCTACCGCGGCGCGGCGCGTTCTATTCAGGCCATTATATTATATATATAATATACATTTCGTCGATTACTATTCGAAACGAATTTTATAAATAATTTTGAATTCGTTTCAAAAACAATTTCAACCTTTATTTCAAATTCAAATCAAAATTGAAATTTTCTATTATAAATCCTTTTTACTTTCATTTCTATTTGATTTCAATTCAAATCGATTTTAATTCGATTCGAATTCATTTTCTTTTCAATTCAATTCAATTCGAATTCGTTATATATTCACTTCAAATTCAATTTCTTTTCTATTCAAATCAAATTCCATTTCTTTTCTATTCGAATCAAATTCAGTTTCTTTTCAAATCAAATCAAATTTCATTTCTATTCAATTCAAATTCAAATTCGTTATATATTCGATTGAAATCAAATTCGTTTTCTTTTCAAATCAAATTCGTTATAAATTCAATTGAAATCAAATTCGTTTTCTATTCAATTCAATTCGAAATTTGGTTTATATTCAATTCAATTCGAATTCAAAACGAATATAATCGATATAAATATCGTTCGCGTCCAAATGGCGTCAATCTAATCAACACGGCTTCATGTATTTCTATTTTCTAATATTCCATTTCAAATATTTCCTTTTCAAATATTTCTATTTCAAATATTTCTATTTTTAAAATATTTCGTTCAACACATGACTAATCTCAACGGATGAGTACTGTCAACACATGAACCTTTATTTTATATTGATAAAGATGTAAATTTTATTATTAAAATATTTCGTTCAACACATGACTAATCTCAACGGATGAGTACTGTCAACACATGAACCTTTATTTTATAATATTCTTTATTTTTCAAATTGGAATGAGGCTCAATCAATCACCATATAATGTTAATTATATGGATTTTCATACATTACACGTATATAATAGCATTGAAAAATAATCAACCATCAACCAAAGTGCACTACACTGTATAAGCGTCAAATATAGATATCTAACGCTTATAACAGCCTGTCAATCAATCGATCGACATATTTAATCAATCAGGAAGAGTGAACTTCAAATTTCATCTGAACACCCGTGTAGGGTTTCAAATCAACAAACACAGATTTTATTTGTGCAGTTGGGCGATGTGTAAAATTTATCGTCCCAATCAATGTCATTCAAATAGGTGTACATAAACAAACCGTCCGGTTTGTAAATAAATATTTATTTATTCACATTCACGTTAAAAATTATATTTTTAACGATAAAACATTTTATTTTAACAAATGAATTTATATTCAGTTCATTTACAAAATAAAAATGATATTTTTATTTTTCTAACTTATTTTAGAAAATTTCGGCGGCATAACGGCACGATACTAGAAACGGGACAAGGCCTAGCCTTATCCCCGGTCTAGTGAAGGCCCACGCCATTCACACATCAATCAAATCCATTCATTTCACCAAACAATTCAATTCAAACCAAATAATCTAACCAACTACACAACCAAACAAACAAGTCCATGGTCTGTGGACGATTGTGTCGGGTGCTACTAAACACCGTCTGCATCCTAGTATATATATATAACTAGAAATGAAATTGAAGAGTGAGAAATTCTCACCGATAGCTATCCAATACCACGACTCTTCATCGATAGAAATACTCATCGTTCTCGCCTTTTTATCACCTTCGTTGCCCGTAGCCACTACATATATAAAAATCGAATTTTTACTTTGCTATTCAATATATAAAAATCAAATTTTTACTTTGCTATTCAATATATAAAAATCGAATTTTTACTTCGCTATTTAGATAAAAATTTCATTTTTACATCGCTACTGTATAGATAAAAATTCTATTTTTACATCACTATTTTCTATATAAAGATTTCGCCCTTTTCAAATTTATCATTATAAAAATCACATTTTTATTTTGCTACACATATAAAGATGATATTTCTAATATTCCTATCATGTAAAAATTATATTTTTAATTCTCTACATAAACAAAAATCATATTTTTACATCTTCAATATAGTAAAGATTATATTTTTAATACTTTAAAAATATAAAAATCATATTTTTATTATTTTAAAATATAAAAATCATATTCACTTCTTCATACTAATCAAAACCGCTTCTTTGCTTAAGTAAAAATCTCTCTTTTCCTTAAGTAAAAATCTCGGATTTTTTCTAATGCTTAAACATATGAAAAATCAGTTTTTTACCTATGCTAATTTTAATTAAAACTAAAAATAAAGTTAGACTAGTAATTAAAACTTACTTCGATCGGAGGAGGGGGTGCAACAGTCGGCTTCGGGGGTAGGGGGAGCTGGAAGTGGCGGTAGGCAGGGCGGTGGTCGGCGGAGCAGGAAGAAGGGGCGGAGGAGGGTGCGGATGAGGGGGGGCTTCGCGGTTGCGCGCAGAGGGGGGGTGGGTTCGATCGCGACTGAGGAGGAGGTGAGTTGAACGGCGACGGTGGTTGGGGGCCCCCCTGGCGGCGTCGCGAGGGTCGATTTGGGGGGAGGGGCGGCGTCGATTTGATTTGTTTTTTTTTTCTCTCTTTTATTTCTGAATCGAATGAATAAAATGGGAGGGGGCCAGAGAGAAGTTAAGGAGAGGAAGGTTTTTTTATTTTATTTTTTTATTATTTTAATTTCAAAAAGTTGACTTTTACATACGACCTCGAAACGAGGCCCACCGCCTGCCGCCCATAGCTAATTACCCCCATTCCGAACACAATGGGATAGGTATCGTAGGCTGATTCAATCATTTCGATCAGTTTTCGTTAAAATCAACATATAACTCTATATATTGAATTTGAACGCGCATTTCAATTTACCGGGGTCACATACGAACTCTATAAATCCCAGAAAAATATTTTCTAGCTTCGTATTGACGATACGGTCCTAACAAAACTAGTTTCGTCGAATTCAGAGATCGTTAGAAAAATGGCCATTTTCCAGTCGATTAAAATCAACTGAAATTGGTCAAACGTGTTTGCCTTTGCCACGCTCACATATTGATTCGAAAAATTATGAAATTTAAAACCTAGCAATAATTTGACATCACGGATCCAACAAAAGTGGTTTCGTCGAAATCCTAGGTCGTTTGCAAAATTCCCATTTTTAAGGGCCTAAATTCCATAGCGACTATTCAGAATTTTCAACTGGACATATCTTTTGATTCCCGCTATGAAATCTCAATTTTTCGGATTCGTTGGAAAGATATTATCAATTAGATCCTATTATTTTTGGTTTCACTAAAATCCGGTTTGTTTTGCACCCGGTACATTCAATTGATGTTTGAAATCGAATTATCGAACTACCGCACCATTTTCAATTCCTTTTATAATTATATATAATTAATTATATTCTAACGACGGCGTATATAATATATACATTCTAAATATATTCAAAATACATTTCTCGTCGATAATATTTAAAATAACCTATTTTAAATCTTCAAAATTCGCTAAAATTACCAAAATAAAAATTTTAAACTAGTTCAGAATTTCCGGGTTATTACATCATACCACCATAGTGTGATGAAAGGGATATTGTCTGACACAGTCCCCGACCAAAAGTGCAGTTTGGCTTAAGTAACCCCTAGACTTAGTCCCCATTATTTGTTGTCATTTGGCCACTTATTTTCCTTAATCAGCCTATGGTGCATTATGTAACAATGATTGGAAAACTAAAACAAGTTTTGTAAAGGTTTTGAAAACTAAAAGAGTGTGATAAGTTATATTTAATAATAATTTTAATTTTAATAACAAGCTTAATTGTATATAAAATAATGTGTCTCTATCATGTGAAATGATGTAATTTGTATTTATTATTTTCAAATTTCATATGCATTAATTTAATTTCATGTGTAAGGATACTTGGCATTGTGCATGTGTTTTAAATGACAAGTGTGATACACATGTCATTTTGCATGCATGTTCTTATTATTTTTAAGGCAAGTGACACATTCTATTTAACTAATAAAACCTATAAATGGTGAGTTACATTACATAAATTATCTGAAATTATGTAGTTAAGATCTTATCTAAAGTTAATGAAAAATAAGAGAGAAGTAAAATCAATATTTGAAGAATTTGGAATTGGGAAAAGGTATGTTATTCTATAGGTATAGCCATGACAAATGATTATTAGGTTTTAATTTGAAATATAATACTTTATAAAGTTTTTAGAAGAGAAATATGATTAACTACAAAGAAATAACATCATCAAAAAATAAAATAAATTTTAAGAATACCAGTCAGTAGTTGAAGTGTCTATTCATATGAATAGAAATGTTTCATGTATCTAAAGTATTCAAAAAAATTAATATGGTTTTATATATATATATATATATATATATATTATATTCAAGAAAATAATTTTTATATGTTAAAAATTATTTGTATAAAATGTCATAAAGATTCAATGTTACAATGGTTCGCCTTAGAAAAATGGCCATTATATTGTTGCAAGGCCGACCGGTTTTTATAGTGATCCATAAAACTTATTATTATAACAAATAATATTTACAAATAAGTACAGGAGATTGGAAAATCGCCCACCTACTACAATTGGTTTATGAAGTGGTCCCTTCACTACAACTAATCTAGTTTACAGAGATGGAGCTAGACAAAAGTATCTAGACTACGATAATGTTCACTCCATGCTGGGAGTCAAAGCTGCCAACGACAACAAAGTACCAAAAAGAAAGTACAACAAGAACAGTAACTCACATGCTACACTAGGCTATGAAACTTTACAAAGTAAAGGTATCTCCTATATTGCTGCAATTAACCAAGAAAATAAGACCAGAGAAGTGTATTGTTGGAAACAGCACATCCCAAAGAGACAACATGGCAAAAAACCAGTATCAGGTGATATCCTCGAGCAACTCATAGGTACTATACCAGCATCAAAACTTGATAAAGACATGATAGAATGTAACATCCAAACAACAATGTACATACTTGTTAGACTAGAGATAAGACCTGAACAACATGATCACTACAATCTGACATAATAACATACCAAGATAGCCAAGAGGAGTTCATCAATTAAGAAACTAGCAGTGCAACGTCAACAACACCAATGTCCATGGTAGCAAAAGCTATCTTTGTGGCTAAGGGAAGGGATAAAAGAAGAGAGATAGCAATTAACTCCTCAGTGTCCACCTATTGCACAGATCCAGTAACAAAAAACACAATCCAAAAAAATAGCATAACACCTTATCACACAAAGCAACCAGCAAAAACTACAACCTCAGCACAAAATTAACGAAACACCACACAACAAAAAGACTAAGCCCAAGTCGAACCACAAAAAAAAACCCAAACATTGACAGATCCATCAACCTACCGCCAACACCCAAAGAGAACTACATACAAAAATCAAAGGGAAACTCAATAAAGTATTCAATCCACAGTCTTTGGGCCTGCCTTTCGACGGGCCTTTCATTATAACCATTAAGTGACGGATTATATGAAAATAATAAAATTTGGAAAAAAATTGGCTTAATATTTTTGAACATATATAAATGTATGTAGTTTTATGGGAAACATTTTGGTAAACAATAATTCAATTTAAGATTTTAGATATTTTCCACAAAACTGTTTAATATGTGTATTCATCATTAAAAGAGAGTAAATAGTCTTAAACCAAAATATTAATAAAATTAAATTTTTTGAAATGCTTTTATAATTTATATATATATATATGTGTGTGTGTGTGTGTATATGTATATATATATATATATATATATGTATATATATATATATGTATATACATATATATCGATTATAATCTATAGAAAAATTTATTATTGAAAAACCACTTAATTTTATGACCATTAACATTCAAATTTTGGCTCCAAATTTTGAAAATGTAGTTGTCGTAACAAACCAAGTGTCTGTTCTATCAAAAATAATAAAATAGTTAGATTTCAAATTTTAGCTCCAATTTTTTTTACATAATTAAGTACATCTCTCTACTATACACTTAAGAAATTTCAGTAAAAAATATTAATTTATAATTTCCTGGATTAAAAACATGCTACTTAATTTAATATTTTCTGCCTCGCTTTCAAAGTATATAGTCGACTTACAAAAATAAATGTTATTCTTTGAAATATTTTCCAAACTTTTAGAAGCTAATATAAATTTTGATGCCCAAAATGATCGCCAACACCCATGAGTTCCAAAAATTTGAAACTAAATGTCCAGAGCGGGAATGTGTGTGAGATGTAGTAATAATGTGAGGGAAGGTAAAGAAAACAATTGTTTATACTGGTTTGGTTTGGAGAACCTACAACCACTTTGAAGGATTTGCTGATTTTATTCATTATTAAGGGAGTACAGAGGTAGACATCTATAACGTCCTGATTTTTAGTCAATTTATTTTAAACATTTAATATTGTTTTAAAAATGTTGATTTGAAAATAAATGGATTTTATATGGAATTTATCAATTTAATGTTCGATGTACGATTAATTTCAAAGATATTGGGTTATCATAATATGGAAACGATAATAATTGAATTTTGAATTTAAGCCGAATCGAAACAATTTGTAGATTAATATAAATTCTATATTGAATTATAACGATAATAATAATTTATTGTCGATGAATTTGATTGTACTGAACCGAATTATATTTTAAATCTATTTAATTTAAGCCTTAGATATTTTATTTAAATCGTCAATTTTATATTGATAATCTGTATAAACAATTGAATTTGGTTGCAGAACTTGTTCCAGTGTGTTCAAAATGGTGGTTAAACCTAGATGTGAAAACCCGTAATTTCCCAGTAAAGGAAAGTGTCGGATAGTTCGAGAACAAACCACAACAGAACACATACAGAAGAACATTTCATTGTATATTACAACAATGCATCAGATTACAAGAATATACAGAGTATAAATGAATCAATATTACACAGAAATATCAGAGATTTAAATTACATTTAAATACATAGCAGCGGAAAATAATACAATACACAACTAGAAGAGATATACTGTAACGCCCGGCCCCTAGACCCATGCTAACCAAGAGCAACACTAAGTGTTACTGTCGGAAAGCACGAAGAATGGGACTCGATAGGGCTAAAAGTTGTTCTCATTCCTTTGAACGAACACTGGCATGAGAATTTAAAACTTCTCAACTTACCATTTGTGCTCAGTATAAGTTCAAAGTAATGATACAAGAAAATTTCCCAGGTACATAGTGCAAAATATAATAGAATCAAGCACAGCACAATAACAACAGCAGAATACATAATACATATCATAATAGAGGTGTCCAACCTACATGGTCCACCATCATAATGTCACATCCCAAAATACATAATAGCATACATACCATAATACTACACGCTACTGATAATTTGAAGCTGCATAGTCCAAAACCCCAAAACGTGGAAAAAGATAAGAACGCTGCTACAGTCCACGCAACCTAACCTGCAAACAATCCTCAACCTGACCCGAGGATTGTTTTAATAAAACAAATCACATGGGTCAGACTATGTCTAGTGTGAGTGAAGTAAGTATCTATGTACATTAAATAATTTAACAAATAAGGGTGCCACATGTATAAGTCAACACGGGGCGTATGAATGTTACAAAAATGTGAACAATTTAGCATAATTAACACATTAACATGCCATAATCGCAGGTATCGGTATTGTATATGACTCAATACAATACCAAAACAATTATCATATGTAAAGCAATATGATAATATAAAAAGTAAAGTTAAAGGGGCACAGGTATTGTATGTAAAGCAATACAATACCAAAATAATTATCATATGTAAAGCAATATGATAATGTAATAATTATGATTAAGAAGGCACATGTATTGTATGTAAAGCAATACAATACCGAAACAATTATCATATGTAAAGCAATATGATAATGTGATAATTATGATTAAGAAGGCACAGGTATTATATGTAAAGCAATACAATACCGAACAATTATCATATATAAAGCAATATGATAATATAATCAAACGTTGGTTAAAATACTGGGTTTCCAAATTATCTTGGGTAATATCCCATTAATATTCAAACAAATTAGAAGTTAATAAAGAATTATGGGAATTACGGGATAAATATAATATGACCCATAACAGACCAAATAAACAGACGCTAGTATTGTAAAATCACAGTGGTAGAGCTCTTGCGCGCGCGGAGACATCAGCACCGTAACCTACTCATAACGCCATAACGACACCTGGCGATCAACCCAGGATAACCAAGACGGTCTAAGGCGAAGGCCGTATGCTACCCGTTCACGGCACTACACGTGGCACACCCACGTCTCCATCTGATGTAGTCCGTGACCCGCCGATCGGGAATCCCGATCAAAACAACAAAATTGCCCAGTGTAGCAGACCGTTTGACCTTTGGTGGTAAGTGGGCGAAATTTATAACCACCGTGATTCAGGTAGCGAACCTGAATCAGGTCGACCAAAATGGAGTTTTGGCCCATTGGTACAACAGAGTCCAATCTATCCCAATCCCAAAATTAAAGTATTTTGAAATATTAATTTGTAAATTCATACTTTGAAAACTCATAGTGTTTATAACATCAAAACACTATATAAAACCATTCAGGCAACATTCATAAAAGTAAGTTTTTTTTACAAAACCCAGTATACTTTACAAAAAGGCTAACATCACATGTCCATAGATGGTTACACTTCTGTTTCGCTCTAATACACAAGCACCCCATAATACTTATGTATTATAACGAAACTTAATCATTGTTTAACATGTTTAATTTATTTGGAACTAATAAAATTATTTGGCCATTTAATTTGTACATGATACTGTTATTTTTGCAAGTAGGAAGAATTTATTCTAAAATATTAAAGAAAACAATAATTTTTCTAATATAAAATTGCATAATTATTTTTAAAGAAAATTTAAAAAAAAAATTTTTTTTTTTTTGAAAAAAAAAGCTCAAACTGGGCTGCACTTGCAGCTCAAACTGGGCTGCACTTGCAGCCCAACTTGCGGCCCGAATGGGCTGCTCCTGCAGCCCACCTGGGCTGCTTATGCAGCCCTACTGGGCTGCACTTGCAGCCCAACAGGCGGCCCGAATGGGCTGCACCTGCAGCCCACCTGGGCTGCTTTTGCAGCCCTACTGGGCTGCACTTGCAGCCCAACAGGGCTGCATAGTGCGGCCCGAATGGGCTGCGCCTGCAGGCCACCTGGGCTGCTTATGCAGCCCCACTGGGCTGCACCTGCAGCCCAACTGGGCTCCATAGTGCGGCCCGAATGGGCTGCACCTGCAGCCCACCTGGGCTGCTTATGTCGCCCCACTGGGCTGCACTTGCAGCCCAACTGGGCTGCATAGTGCGGCCCGAATGGGCTGCGCCTGCAGCCCACACTTGGGCTACACCTGCAGCCCTTGTGGGCTGCACAGTGCAGCCCGCCTGGGCTGCACTGCAGCCCACGCCTGGCTGCATCTGCAGCCCTTGCGGGCTGCACAGTGTAGCCCGACTGGGCTGCACAGTGCAGTCCAGCCTGGGCTGCAGGCAGCCTAGCTGCAGCTCATGGAGCTGCAGCTGCTCCTTCACCCCCCATACTGAAAAAAATAATTTTTTTTTTTTTTTGATAATTATGAACATGCTTTTCTATGAGGCAATTAAGCATATACTTTGCATGCAATAAAATCATATGCATGTCACAACTATGAGCCATTTGAACAAATACATTGCATGCACTAAAAATTGTTTGCATGCAACCAATTTGAAGGTATAATGCCTTCAATTTTGCAATACAACCGCAAATCTAATTAAATTGCCCCAAATATAGTAAGAATTGATCAAACATAGGGGAAGGAGCTAATTTACAATCAAAATTTCACCTTTAACCCATCATGCGTACAAAATCCATGATTAAAAGAGGAAAAAGGTGGAAACTTCACTCACTTTCAACTCCAAAAAGCAATCTTTAAGCTCTGAAACCACCAGCTTTGATTGCTCTCAAGGCCTTGAAGATTTGGGAATCTATTTCACTTTTAGATTGCAAATTTCTAATTTTTACTTTGATTGGATGAGAAGATTTGATCTTTTTTTTTTTTCTCTTTTCTTACGGTGGAGGAAGTTTCTGGTTTCTCACGTGAAAAAGAAAAGATACGTACTATAAGTTTTAATCGGAGAAGGGTGTGGTCTTTTTATCAATTGATCCCTCTCTAGATCCTTCCTTACAAATATCTTCTTTATTTTATTATTTCCCCCTTTTCTTCTTATGTAACATAATGATAACACTTTGTCTCATATGAGATATTTTTTGGATTTTCCCTCTTATTTAATTTTGTTTCTAGAGTTTTCCCCAAAAATGCATACATACATATTTCTATTTTTATTTTATTTACATTTTTTTTTTAATCTTTTATTTTCTTCTTATGAAAAATGACATAAAATTCCTTTTTACCTTATATTACACACATTTTCAACATTATGAAAACTTCTCTTTTTTTTCATAACTTGAAAACAACAAGAAAACATTATTTTAAAATAACACACATAATAATGAACACATTTTACGAAATCAATCATAATTTTCCATTAAAATTTGCACTTTTCCATTGCATTGAAATTTGTCTTTTTATTTCATGCAAAAGACTGGTTCACAACTATCACTAACTTATAACTACATTTTTTTTCCTTATTAACAAAAATGTACATTTTTTTTTCTTTTCAAAAGTACATTTGCTAAAATAAATTAATTATGCAACAAAAATGGTAAAATTCTTCATATTAACTACACACAACCGATTTATTGATCGTCAACAATTTTTCCTCTCATCCATTTTAATATTTTATTGCCATTTATTTAATTTTCAAACAATATTTAATATAATTATTGCCAATTTATTATTGGATTCCCAATTCAGTATCCCTAAAAAAAATTAGGTTGTTACAGACTTCCCCCCTTACAAAAATTGCGTCCTCGCAATTTCTATATAAGGGATACATCTGTAATAAACTTATAGATTCAACTCAAAACAAAAGGACATACCTTACTCAAGCGCCGAACAATTTAGGATAATGCCTCTGCATCGACTCTTTTGTTTCCCAAGTGCAGTCCTTTGGATTACATGACCACTGTACCTTGACTAAAAGAACCACTTTGCTACGAAGCTTCTTCGTCTCAGAGGCAATAATACGAATAAGCTCTCGAGTAAAAGTCATGTTAGGAGCGATCTCAAGCTGCTGCAACTGCTTCGGCTCTATGACCTCTTCGGAATCCCTTAAACACTTCCTCAAGTGAGACACATGAAAGACGTTGTGCACACTCGATAAGTGTTCGGGTAAGGCAACCCTGTAGGTAAGTTTTCTAATTCGCTCCACGATAGGATAAGGGCCAATAAATCTCGGAGCAAGCTTACCAATCTTACTGAACCTCATTACTCCTTTTAAAGGAGTAACCTTCACAAATACATGATCTCCAACACTAAACTCCAAGTCCTTTCTTCGACGATCTGCATAGGACTTTTGTCTATCCTGCGCCTCTTTTATCCTTGTACTAATTAGGTCCACCTTTTCAGAAGCTTCACACACAGTGTCGGGACCAAACACCAACCTATCCCCAGTCTCAAGCCAGCACGAAGGAGATCTATAGGGTCTTCCATACAATGCTTCAAAAGGAGTCATGCCTATACTGGACTGAACGCTATTGTTATATGCAAACTCGACCAAGTATAGGTGGTCCTCCCAAGACCCGCCAAAATCAAGGATACAAGAGCGCAACAAATCCTCCAATATCTAGTTAACCCGCTCAGTTTGCCCATCGGACTGAGGATGATATGCTGAGCTGATATTCAACTTCGTCCCCAAAGCAGACTGCAAGCTTCTCCAAAACCCACTAGTAAATAGTGGATCCCTATCACAAACTATAGCACTAGGTACACCATGGAGACGAACAACTTCCTTCACATATAGCTTTGCCAAATAAGGAGCGGTTCTTTTTGACTTGACTGGGATAAAATGGGCAGATTTAGTCAAACGATCCACTACTACCCATATGCTATCATGCCCTTGCTTTGATCTCGGCAATCCATCAATAAAATCCATGGATACCTAAACAAAGCATTTATATTTACAGCATTACGCCGAAGGATCTAAGTATAAATAAACAATTTAGAATTTTAATTCACTTATACCTGATCCCATTTCCATAGCGGAATCTCTAATGGCTGAAGAAGACCGCTAGGCTTTTGGTGCTCGCACTTCACCAATTGGCAGTTAATACACTTCTTCACATACTCGCCTATGTCGCGCTTCATTCCTTCCCAGTAATATAGACGTTTCATGTCCATATACATCTTACTACCACCTGGGTGAATGGTATATCACGAACAATGGCAATCACTCATCACCTCATGCCTAAGACCTGCAACATTAGGTACAAAGATCCTGCCCTTCTTCCTTAAACAACCTTGAGCATCCAACTCAAATCCTTTCAAATCATCAGCATCATCCCCATTCTTCAGCCGATGAATACGCTTTAAAGCAGTAGGATCTTCTGTCTGAGCATGAGAAATCCTATCCATTAGGCTCGGTCTCATAACCATACTGGCCAACATCCTTCCAGAGCTATGAGTGGGCATATTACAATAGATTCCACTAGAAGCCAACACTTCTAAGTCTCGCCGTTCAGCTATCATCATCGATACCACTGTTTGATGCTTACGGCTGAGAGCATCTGCTACACGATTACCTTTTCCAGGTGTATACTGAATATCAAAATCATATGCTGCCGAAAACTCCAACCGTCTTTGCTGGCGCATATTCAGCTCCTTTTGAGTAAAGAGATATTTCAAAGACTTATGGTCAATATAAAGAACAAACCGCTCACCCATAAGATAATGTCGCCACAGCTTCAAAGAAAAGACTACTGCTGCCAGCTCCAAATCATGAACAGCATATCTAACCTCGTTGGGTCTTAATTGTCTAGACGCATAAGCCATAACTCATCCTTTCTGCATAAGCACAACACCTAGCCCAGACCCACAAGCATCAGTATACACCACAAGATCCTGATTGCCTTCTGGAATCACCAAAACTGGTGCATTAGTGAGCATCTCCTTCAACTTAGAGAAAGCTTCTTCACACTTATCTGTCCACTCAAATCTTATACCCTTCTTCGTCAGCCTTGTCAAAGGAGTGAAAATCTTCGAAAAATCCTTAAGAAAGCGACGATAGTATCCTGCTAGACCGAGGAAGCTTCGAATCTCCGTAACAGTCTCGGGCCTTTTCCAATTCTGTATTGCTTCTATCTTAGAAGGATCCACAGCTAGACCGGCTTCGGATATAATATGACCCAAGAACTTTACCTCCTTCTGCCAAAAGTGGCACTTGGAAAACTTTGCTTTCAACTTATGTTCCCTCAAAGTCTCCAAAACAATCCTCAAGTGACCTTCATGCTCTTGCTCAGACTTGGAATAAACTAATATATCATCAATGAAGACCAAGACGAATCTATCAAGATAGCTTCTGAACACTCTATTCATCAGGTCTACAAAGTATGTAGGGGCATTCGTAAGTCCAAACGGCATTACCAACCATTCATAAGAGCCATATCGAGTGCGAAAGGCAGTGAGAGGGATGTTGTCTTCCGCTACTCGCAACTGATGGAATCCAGTGGCTAAGTCAAGCTGGGAAAAGACTTTTGCTCCACTTAACTGATCAAAAAGATCATCAATACGGGGCAGTGGATACTTATTCTTCACGGTCAGCTCATTAAGCTTCCTATAATCAATGCACAAGCGGAGAGAGCCATCAGCCTTCTTTACAAAGACTGCAGCCGCTCCCCAAGGAGAGCTACTAGATCGGATGAACTGCTTCCCTTCCAATACTGTCAACTGCTTTCGAAGCTCCTCCATCTCCACACGAGGCATTCGATTAGGTGGTCTACTAACTGGTTCGGCTCCAGGGATAAGATCTATGCGAAACTCCACAGCTCTCTTAGGCGGTAAGCCGGTAACAGGCTCAAACACATCACCAAAATCCCTAACAACAGGAACTCTGGCAATCTCCTCATCTTCTCGTGACTCAATGGAATAGAAAGAACCATGAGAATTAGGGCCTTGTGTATCAAGTGTTACATTAACGAGCCCTTTGAAAGATGGATGTCTCAAGGTAACAACTCTGTTTAAGCAAGAAAGTCGAGCCTCATATCGATCCAACCAATCCATCCCCAAGATAATATCAAAGCCAAGATGCTCAAATACATGCAAATCACATGAGAAAGGGAGTCCACCTAAAAAGATCTCAAGGTTCTTGCACACCATTCCAAGTGTTGCGGACCCACCAATGGGATTCGTAACCCTTAGAGATGTGACAAGATAAACTACTTCCAAATCATATCTATCAATTAAATCTACGAGTAAGGATGGCCTTCTCTGCCTCTGGAACGAATCTCCACTCAAAATGTTCCCTAAATCTTTCAGATGTGTCCAAAAACACGCTCACAGGTATTAAGCTAGGCCTGAACTTCAACAGCGCCTTCTTTCCTAAGGAAAGGCTTCCCTCCAAGGCTCGTAAAATCCTTGCACATACGAGCGAAATCAGCTCTAGGAGCAGCATTAGGAGCGGGTGCGGGCATGTTCCGCATCAACTCCAACCACTGCTCCATCGTCAAACGGGGAGGTCTTCCAGCCATCTTTCTCACTACTCTACATATAGTGAGAAAGATCATTAAGCTGGAATTAAAACAATACTCACACTAGAACGCTAAAAATTGGGGTTTTGGTTCAGGTATGTACAAATGTTATTATATAATGGGAGTGATACTGTAAAATAAACAGACATGTACGATGTTTCTACTGTCTTGTGCAAACCCATATTCTAAATATATTTTGTACTATGTCAAACCTGGGCTCTGATACCAACAATGTAACGCCCGGCCCCTAGACCCATGCTAACCAAGAGCAACACTAAGTGTTACTGTCGGAAAGCACGGAGAATGGGACTCGATAGGGCTAAAAGTTGTTCTCATTCCTTTGAACGAACACTGGCACGAGAATTTAAAACTTCTCAACTTACCATTTGTGCTCAGTATAAGTTCAAAGTAATGATACAAGAAAATTTCCCAGGTACATAGTGCAAAATATAATAGAATCAAGCACAGCACAATAACAACAGCAGAATACATAATACATATCATAATAGAGGTGTCCAACCTACATGGTCCACCATACATAATGTCACATCCCAAAATACATAATAGCATACATACCATAATACTACACGTTACTGATAATTTGAAGCTGCATAGTCCAAAACCCCAAAACGTGGAAAAAGATAAGAACGCTGCTACAGTCCACGCAACCTAACCTGCAAACAATCCTCAACCTGACCCGAGGATTGTTTTAACAAAACAAATCACACGGGTCAGACTATGTCTAGTGTGAGTGAAGTAAGTATCTATGTACATTAAATAATTTAACAAATAAGGGTGCCACATGTATAAGTCAACATGGGGCGTATGAATGTTACAAAAATGTGAACAATTTAGCATAATTAACACATTAACATGCCATAATCGCAGGTATCGGTATTGTATATAACTCAATACAATACCAAAACAATTATCATATGTAAAGCAATATGATAATATAAAAAGTAAAGTTAAAGGGGCACAGGTATTGTATGTAAAGCAATACAATACCAAAATAATTATCATATGTAAAGCAATATGATAATGTAATAATTATGATTAAGAAGGCACATGTATTGTATGTAAAGCAATACAATACCGAAACAATTATCATATGTAAAGCAATATGATAATGTGATAATTATGATTAAGAAGGCACAGGTATTATATGTAAAGCAATACAATACCGAACAATTATCATATATAAAGCAATATGATAATATAATCAAACGTTGGTTAAAATACTGGGTTTCCAAATTATCTTGGGTAATATCCCATTAATATTCAAACAAATTAGAAGTTAATAAAGAATTATGGGAATTACGGGATAAATATAATATGACCCATAACAGACCAAATAAACAGACGCTAGTATTGTAAAATCACAGTGGTAGAGCTCTTGCGCGCGCGGAGACATCAGCACCGTAACCTACTCATAACGCCATAACGACACCTGGCGATCAACCCAGGATAACCAAGACGGTCTAAGGCGAAGGCCGTATGCTACCCGTTCACGGCACTACACGTGGCACACCCACGTCTCCATCTGATGTAGTCCGTGACCCGCCGATCGGGAATCCCGATCAAAACAACAAAATTGCCCAGTGTAGCAGACCGTTTGACCTTTGGTGGTAAGTGGGCGAAATTTATAACCACCGTGATTCAGGTAGCGAACCTGAATCAGGTCGACCAAGATGGAGTTTTGGCCCATTGGTACAACAGAGTCCAATCTATCCCAATCCCAAAATTAAAGTATTTTGAAATATTAATTTGTAAATTCATACTTTGAAAACTCATAGTGTTTATAACATCAAAACACTATATAAAACCATTCAGGCAACATTCATAAAAGTAAGTTTTTTTTACAAAACCCAGTATACTTTACAAAAAGGCTAACATCACATGTCCATAGATGGTTACACTTCCGTTTCGCTCTAATACACAAGCACCCCATAATACTTATGTATTATAACGAAACTTAATCATTGTTTAACATGTTTAATTTATTTGGAACTAATAAAATTATTTGGCCATTTAATTTGTACATGATACTGTTATTTTTGCAAGTAGGAAGAATTTATTCTAAAATATTAAAGAAAATAATAATTTTTCTAATATAAAATTGCATAATTATTTTTAAAGAAAGTTTAAAAAAAAAATTTTTTTTTTTTTTTTTTGAAAAAAAACAGCTCAAACTGGGCTGCACTTGCAGCCCAACTTGCGGCCCGAATGGGCTGCTCCTGCAGCCCACCTGGGCTGCTTATGCAGCCCCACTGGGCTGCACTTGCAGCCCAACAGGCGGCCCGAATGGGCTGCACCTGCAGCCCACCTGGGCTGCTTTTGCAGCCCTACTGGGCTGCACTTGCAGCCCAACAGGGCTGCATAGTGCGGCCCGAATGGGCTGCGCCTGCAGCCCACCTGGGCTGCTTATGCAGCCCCACTGGGCTGCACTTGCAGCCCAACTGGGCTGCATAGTGCGGCCCGAATGGGCTGCACCTGCAGCCCACCTGGGCTGCTTATGCCGCCCTACTGGGCTGCACTTGCAGCCCAACTGGGCTGCATAGTGCGGCCCGAATGGGCTGCGCCTGCAGCCCACACTCGGGCTACACCTGCAGCCCTTGTGGGCTACACCTGCAGCCCTTGTGGGCTGCACAGTGCAGCCCACGCCTGGCTGCATCTGCAGCCCTTGTGGGCTGCACAGTGTAGCCCGACTGGGCTGCACAGTGCAGTCCAGCCTGGGCTGCAGGCAGCCTAGCTGCAGCTCATGGAGCTGCAGCTGCTCCTTCACCCCCCCAGACTGAAAAAAATAATTTTTTTTTTTTTTGATAATTATGAACATGCTTTTCTATGAGGCAATTAAGCATATACTTTGCATGCAATAAAATCATATGCATGTCACAACTATGAGCCATTTGAACAAATACATTGCATGCACTAAAAATTGTTTGCATGCAACCAATTTGAAGGTATAATGCCTTCAATTTTGCAATACAACCGCAAATCTAATTAAATTGCCCCAAATATAGTAAGAATTGATCAAACATAGGGGAAGGAGCTAATTTACAATCAAAATTTCACCTTTAACCCATCATGTGTACAAAATCCATGATTAAAAGAGGAAAAAGGTGGAAACTTCACTCACCTTCAACTCCAAAAAGCAATCTTTAAGCTCTTAAACCACTAGCTTTGATTGCTCTCAAGGCCTTGAAGATTTGGGAATCTATTTCACTTTTAGATTGCAAATTTCTAATTTTTACTTTGATTGGATGAGAAGATTTGATCTTTTTTTTTTTTTCTCTTTTCTTATGGTGGAGGAAGTTTATGGTTTCTCACGTGAAAAAGAAAAGATACGTACTATAAGTTTTAATCGGAGAAGGGTGTGGTCTTTTTATCAATTGGTCCCTCTCTAGATCCTTCCTTACAAATATCTTCTTTATTTTATTATTTCCCCCTTTTCTTCTTATGTAACATAATGATAACACTTTGTCTCATATGAGATATTTTTTGGATTTTCCCTCTTATTTAATTTTGTTTCTAGAGTTTTCCCCAAAAATGCATACATACATATTTCTATTTTTATTTTATTTACATTTTTTTTTATAATCTTTTATTTTCTTCTTATGAAAAATGACATAAAATTCCTTTTTACCTTATATTACACACATTTTCAACATTATGAAAACTTCTCTTTTTTTTCATAACTTGAAAACAACAAGAAAACATTATTTTAAAATAACACACATAATAATGAACACATTTTACGAAATCAATCAAAATTTTCCATTAAAATTTGCACTTTTCCATTGCATTGAAATTTGTCTTTTTATTTCATGCAAAAGACTGGTTCACAACTATCACTAACTTATAACTACATTTTTTTTCCTTATTAACAAAAATGTACATTTTTTTTTCTTTTCAAAAGTACATTTGCTAAAATAAATTAATTATGCAACAAAAATGGTAAAATTCTTCATATTAACTACACACAACCGATTTATTGATCGTCAACAATTTTTCCTCTCATCCATTTTAATATTTTATTGCCATTTACTTAATTTTCAAACAATATTTAATATAATTATTGCCAATTTATTATAGGATTCCCAATTCAATATCCCTAAAAAAATTAGGTTGTTACATATACGGATACAAAGCTTTCCGGATATCGTTCCAGCTATAAACCAGGATCCTGTGAATATAAATCTGCAAAACCAAAACTACTAGCTGCCCGTGCGAAAAATAGGGGCACCCAGAGTTTAGGTTAAAACAATAAACTCCAGGTCAGTCATGTGACTGGTGTGAGAACTAAAACAGTAATTAATCTTTATTTTTAAAGCTGGGTAAATCAAGGGACCACGCCGTATAACACGGAACGGGTTTCCTCCTAAGAATACCAGTGCATAAAACAACAGCGCAATGCTAAATAAAGAAAAAATGAAGCTGTTATAAGACCCATGTCCTATCACACAATGCAACGCAATCCGGGGGATAGGGTTTTCCCTTATAACAGCCAAAGAATGCTTGATACGTTTAAAACAAATCATTTGATACTATTATAAGTGCATAATGTATAGAACAACTTCAAATCATAAGTATCAATCATAGGCGACATGAGCGTCCCATGCCACTATGTCGCCATATATAGGTTTACAAATAAAACCGCAAATGTCACGTATTTGGAAATAGGATTTCCATCTATGAACCGAGGCAAAAGATAGTCCTCACCGTCTTCGAGACTCTCTAGCCCGAGCCTCAGGGTCAGAGCGCATCGACCCTTGGATCCTCAGGGCCAGTCCACCGATGTGGATTAAACTTAAACCCTGAACATGCGTTTCCCCGCCCTATGGGGCGTAAACGAGCCAACTAAATGACTCCATCGGTTCGAGAACGACCGATCAATCCGAGGCGCCTCGCAACAGCAACAACCACATAAGTCAAACTCGTCAGGGCGTGTAAAACCACTGACGCCACTTCTAGCAAGAAAGAAACGCATGCCCTCCCTGACGTCCTCTCCCGTTTTTGGTTCATACCGGGTGTGAAACTCGCGAAGTAAACGTTACACAAAGCTACGCCACAAAGGTCGTGCTTTGATCATCACCACAAGACTTTGCTTTTCAATAGAAGCCTCGATCATTTGCATCTTAGCATGCCACACAGGCAATTCACTCCATGCGATTGATATCCATCAATATATAACCCCTGAGCTCGTACGTCTCAGAGAAGGGCGTTAAGCAAGAAAATAAATTCTCCGCCGCCAAACAGATATATATTTAATAGAGATCAATCACACGGACTAAAATCCAATGCCAGACACACAGTCCATTTACAAGTCCGTTCTGGGTCTGAACGAAACCGGAGGCACCTAGTACCCCGCATATCCATCGATCTCCAAGTACGTCTGGACGATCACTAACTGTTTCCATCTTCTTGGGTGTACAGCCCAATCAAGATCATCAGTAATTACCCAAATGACGTGAAGACTTCTGGTCTTCGACCACCGTCTTCATCTTCGACATATCGTCGTATCAGTTATTCAGAATGGGATAAACCCGGTCTTTCCGAATAACTCGCGTATATTTTAAATAAGTGTTACACAAACACAACATACGCCTCATTCCAATTCATTAGTCACTAACCGTAAATTAATCAAGAGAATAATTCCCCAAATATTAACCCCGAAGGCCGAAACCAACATCAGATCAATATTCAGAAAACCATTCTGCTTGGCTAACCGACAGTTAGTTTCTAAATTTCACATTCATAGGGAAAGGTTTCCATTAATTTTATCCAAGATAAATTCCTTGAATTTATTCTTTATTCTATTTTTGAATCTCAATTCAAACTAGTCGGGATTAGCGAACCTTACCGAAGTAATTATTTATTTTAATTTCCCCATCCCAACCTATTCATCCCATGAAGTAAAACTGGTAATACTTCATATCTAACACCACAGTGTTATCGGTAAATTCAATTACCATTTCACGTTCAAATCTAATTAAAGATTTAACTATCGCCTGGAGCAAAACTGGTGATACTCCATTTTCGATCATTTCAATCTAATTAAAGATTCATTAAAACTCCACTTAGTTTTAATCTTCGACTGGGTTAAAGAATCAGTTTCATTTAAAACACGGTTCACGATAAACCCAAAATCACATTCATTAATTATCGGGTTAAAGAACGAGTGTTATTTAAAACACTATTCACGATAAACCCAAAAATCAATATCAATTCAATTCCAATTAAATATTATTTAATTGGTACACTTTATTAAATCTAAATAAAAAGATTTAATCTTTTCTCTGCTGGGTTCAAGAACAGTGTTAGTGAAGACACCATTCACGACAAACCCAATTCACATTTGATATTCAATACAAGGCTCTGAATAGAAAATATACCGGCTTATATTCAATATCAAATTCTACGACTAACAAATATCGCATTGGAAATAACGATATATATATATATATATATATATATATATATATATATATATCTTTCAAATTCCCATAACAATATCTGTATCATCACGAAATCCAACATCGAAATATTCCGAAGGCAATTTCGATTCAAATCCATTCCAATGCAATCATTGGAAATTCTGGTTATTTTCAAAACCATTTCAAATTCAATTTATTTATTTAAAAATAAATAGAATTGTAATTCTAGTTCAAAACTAGTTCATTTCGATAAAAATCTATTTTTATCTTTTCAAATATGGAGTTTTTCATCCCAATTCTTTCTAAATCATTTCTTATGATTTTACACAAATTATTACTATTTTTAATAATTTTATCAAGGCCCGTACAGTCGATTTCCATCAACGGCCATCGAACTGCACTTACAGCGACCTTTTTCAAATTTGATTTGGACGTAACTCCAAATCCAACCATTAGATTTCAAATTTCTAATATTCGTTAGAAAGATCTTTTCGATACGAACCCAACGGTTCCGATTTTAGGAGAATCCGACGGTCGGAGATCCCGTAATGTCCGTTTGAAATAAATGGTCGAAATTCACGAACTGCCGCAGCGCGGCGCGTTCTATTCAGGCCATTATATTATATATGTAATATATATAATATATACTTCGTCGATTTCTATTTAAAACGAATTATATAAATAGTTTTAAAATCGTTTCAAAAGCAATTTCAACTTTCTTTTCAATTCAAATCAAAATTGAATTCTTCTTTATAAATTCGTTTTAAAATTCATTTCTATTCAATTCAAATTTCAATTCAATTTGAATTCATTTCAATTCACTTTCAATTCAATTTGAATTCGTTTTCAATTCAATTCATTTCGAAATCGTTTTCAATTCAATTCATTTCGAAATCGTTTTCAATTCAATTCATTTCAAAATGAATAAAATCGATATAAATATCGTTTACGTCAAAATGGCGTCAATCTAATCAACACGGCTTCATAAATTTCTATTTTCAAATATTCTATTTCAAATATTTCTTTTTCAAAATAGTTGTTATTATCAAAATATTTCGTTCAACACATGACCAATCTCAATGGATGAGTACTGTCAACACATGAACCTTTATTTTATATTGATAAAGATGTAAATTTTATTACTAAAATATTTCGTTCAACACATGACCAATCTCAATGGATGAGTACTGTCAACACATGAACCTTTATTTTATATTGATAAAGATGTAAATTTTATTACTAAAATATTTCGTTCAACACATGACCAATCTCAATGGATGAGTACTGTCAACACATGAACCTTTATTTTATAATATTCTTTATTTTTCAAATTGGAATGGGGCCCAATCAATTACCATATAAAGTTAATTATATGGATTTTCATACATTACACACATATAATAGCATTGAAAAATAATCAACCATCAACCAAAGTGCACTACACTGTATAAGCATCAAATATAGATATCTAACGCTTATAACAGCCTGTCAATCAATCGATCGACATATTTAATCAATCAGGATGAGTGAACTTCAAATTTCATCCCAACACCCGTGTGGGGTTTCAAACAATCAAACACAGATTTTGTTTGTGCAGTTGGGCGATGTGTAAAATTTATCGACCCAATCAATGTCCTTCAAATCGGTGTACATAAACAAACCGTCTGGTTTGTAAATGAATATTTATTTATTCACATTCACATTAAAAATTATATTTTTAACGATAAAACATTTTATTCCAACATATGAATTTCTATTCAGTTCATTCTTTAAATAAAATGATATTTTTATTTATCTAACTTATTTTAGAAAATTTCGGCGGCATAACGGCACGATACTAGAAACGGGACAAGGCCTAGCCTTATCCCCGGTCTAGTGAAGGCCCACGCCATTCACACATCAATCAAATTCACCAAACAACCAAATTCAAATCAAATCATCTCACTGATTTATGCAACCAAACAAACAAGTCCATGGTCTGTGGACGATTGTGTCGGGTGCTACTAAGCACCGTCTGCATCCTAGTATATATATATAACTAGAAAATTTAAATTGAAAGGTGAGGAATTCTCACCGATAGCTATCCTAGCTCCACGGCTCTTCATTTGCAAAAGTCTTCGTCGTTTCGCCTTTTTGTCACCTTCGTTGATCGTAGCCACTACATATATAAAAATCGAATTTTTACTTCGCTATTCAATATATAAAAATCGAATTTTTACTTCGCTATTCAATATATAAAAATCGAATTTTTACTTCGCTATTCAATATATAAAAATCGAATTTTTACTTCGTTGTTCAATATATAAAAATCGAATTTTTACTTCGTTGTTCAAAATATAAAAATCGAATTTTTACTTCGCTATTCAATATATAAAAATCGAATTTTTACTTCGCTATTCAATATATAAAAATCGAAATTTTACTTTGTTGTTCAATATATAAAAATCGAATTTTTACTTCGACCAAAACCATAACTTTCTTATATGAAAATATGTACTTCATGCTTAAACAAACCATTCCTTTACTAGTCTAAAGATCGCTTCTTTTCTATTTTTAAAATTAAAAATATAAATTTGACTTATATAAAAATTATCTTAATTTTTACATAATCAAAATCCAAACTTGATTTGAATATATAAAATAAAAAAAAACCTAGCTTTAATTTCATATAAAAATCTAAGCTTTAACTATAATCAGAAATTAAAGCTTACTGCTCTTCGAAGAAGGAGGACCGAGGGATCGCAGTTCGTCGAAGGGTGGTGTTTTGCACGGAGGGGCTGCTGCGAGTGACGCCATTCGTCAGGGCGCAGGCGGCTCTGATCAGCGACGGAGGAAGGAGCGCGCGAGGCCGGAGGCGGCTCCAGGTGTCGGTTGTCCAGCGATGGGAGTCGGTTTTCAGGGGGAAAAGGGGGTCGCAGTGGGGTTTCAATCGTTCGAATGGGGGGGTGAACTCGAGGGAGGTGATGGGGCGAGGTGCGGAGTAGTCGAGAGGGGGGCGATGGACGGAGGTGAGGGGAGGGACCACGACGGTCACGGCGGCGGTGAACTGGGTGGAGGCGGGTCTCGATGGGGACCGATTTTGTTTTTTTTTCTTTTCTGAAACGAACTGAATCGAAAGAAGGGGGGCCTGGTTAAGGGAGGAGAGAGAATTCTTTTTTTTTTAATTATATTAATTTCAAAATGTTGACTTTTACATACGACCTCTAAACGAGGCCCACCGCCTGTCGTCCATAGCTAATTACCCCCATTCCGAACACAATGGGATATGTATCGTAGGCTGATTCGGCTGTTACAATCAGTTTCCGTTGAAATCAACATATAACTATATATATTGAATTTTAAACGTACATTTCGAATTACCGGGGTCACATACGAACTTTAAAAATTCCAGAAAAATATTTTCTAGCTTCGTATTGACGATACGGTCCTAACAAAACTAGTTTCGCCGAATTCTGAGACCGTTTGAAAAATGGCCAATTTCCAGTCGATTAAAATCAACTGAAACTGGTCAAACACGTTTTCCTTTGCCACACTCACATATTGATTCGAAAAATTATGAAATTTGAAAGCTAGCAATAACTTTACATCCCGGACCCAACAAAACTGGTTTCGTCGAAATCCGAGGTCGCTTGCAAAATGTCCATTTTTAAGGGCCTGAATTCCATAGCGACTATTCAGAATTTTCAACTGGACATATCTTTTGATTCCCGCTATGAAATTTCGATTTTTCGGATTCGTTGGAATGATATCATCAATTAGATCCTATGATTTTTGGTTTCACTAAAATCCGGATTGTTTTGCACCCGGTACATTCAATTTGAAGTTTGAAATCGAATTATCGAACTACCGCGCCATTTTCAATTCCTTTTATAAATATAAATAATTATTTATATTCTAACGATGATCTATATAAATATATTCGTTTAAATTCTATTCAAAATAAATTTCTCGTCGATATTATTTAAAATAATCAAAATTCGCTAAAATTGCCAAAATAAAAATTTTAAACTGGCCCAGATTTTCGGGTTGTTACAATCTCCCCCACTTAAAACTTTTCGTCCCCGAAAAGGAACAAAGTCGAAAGTGGTTTGATCATTCAACTCTACGTTCGATCTGGCTTCCATTCTCCAACTTTTCAGTTTCTAAGAATTTTCAAAAATTTCAAAAATTTGGCTAACACCCTAAATTTTCAAAAAATTTCGCCATAACCTCCCCTGCACCGGGAGCATCGGGGAATTTCAAATAGCTTCCCCGGTCCTTCAGATCTCAAAAAGAAAAAGAAAAAGCCAAGCGGCTAGCCAATAGGCTCATAAAATCATCATCACCCAAACAAAACAGTAAACTATGTAGTAAACATGTACCTATTTGTCGGGCAAACAAATTTTATTCTTCGTCTCTAGCCTCCTTGCTATGACCTGTTCAATGTAAGTATATGTATATGCAAGCAAATGCGACCAATTTTCAATATAATTCAATATTTGTTTCAATTAGGCTAAATGGTTCAAAATTATCAAACAAATAAACAAACAACACAAACATCAATCAATTAGTGAATTTAACGTTTCAAATTGATAATTTTGATATATATAAAGAAAATCATGTTTTGATGCCAAATCACAACAATGGGCCCTATCTAATTTTGGTTCTCACACCAGTCTAATGGAAATATATAGAAAATCACACCTTCGAAACTCGAACATAAATGTTGATGATGCGATCGCTATCATCAATAATATCTCTGGGCGACTAGAGTGTGATGCTATATATATCTATCCAATATATTAAAACTATGAATATACGTTTGCAAGGCGTATATGCAAATTCTTAATATACTGAATTGTCCAAAATCAATATAAACAAATAATCAAATACGAATAGTTGATTTAAATTTGCAAAACAAAATTTGTTTTCATTAGAAAAATATACTCTTCACACTCGTTCTAGGATACTACTGATCCTATCTCTAACGAGTTATCCCATTGGATATTACTAATCCAATATCTGATGAATTCTTTTGTATGGTTCTAATGTGCCTTGTTCTCTGCTTTGTAAACCAAAGCTCTGATACCAACTGTGAAAACCCGTAACTTCCCCGTAAAGGAAAGTGTCGGATAGTTCGAGAACAAACCACAACAGAACACATACAGAAGAACATTTCATTGTATATTACAACAATGCATCAGATTACAAGAATATACAGAGTATAAATGAATCAATATTACACAGAAATATCAGAGATTTAAATTACATTTAAATACATAGCAGCGGAAAATAATACAATACACAACTAGAAGAGATATACGGATACAAAGCTTTCCGGATATCGTTCCAGCTGTAAACCAGGATCCTGTGAATATAAATCTGCAAAACCAAAACTACTAGCTGCCCGTGCGAAAAATAGGGGCACCCAGAGTTTAGGTTAAAACAATAAACTCCAGGTCAGTCATGTGACTGGTGTGAGAACTAAAACAGTTATTAATCTTTATTTTTAAAGTTGGGTAAATCAAGGGACCACGCCGTATAACACGGAACGGGTTTCCTCCCAAGAATACCAGTGCATAAAACAACAGCGCAATGCTAAATAAAGAAAAAATGAAGCTGTTATAAGACCCAGGTCCTATCACACAATGCAACGCAAGCCGGGGGATAGGATTTTCCCATATAACAGCCAAAGAAAGCTTGATACGTTTAAAACAAATCATTTGATACTATTATAAGTGCATAGTGTATAGAACAACTTCAAATCATAAGTATCAATCATAGGCGACATGAGCGTCCCATGCCACTATGTCGCCATATATAGGTTTACAAATAAAACCGCAAATGTCACGTATTTGGAAATTGGATTTCCATCTATGAACCGAGGCAAAAGATAGTCCTCACCGTCTTCGAGACTCTCTAGCCCGAGCCTCAGGGTCAGAGCGCATCGACCCTTGGATCCTCAGGGCCAGTCCACCGATGTGGATTAAACTTAAACCCTGAACATGCATTTCCCCGCCCTATGGGGCGTAAACGAGCCAACTAAATGACTCCATCGGTTCGAGAACGACCGATCAATCCGAGGCGCCTCGCAACAGCAACAACCACATAAGTCAAACTCGTCAGGGCGTGTAAAACCACTGACGCCACTTCTAGCTAGAAAGAAACGCATGCCCTCCCTGACGTCCTCTCCCGTTTTTGGTTCATACCGGGTGTGAAACTCGCGAAGTAAACGTTACACAAAGCTACGCCACAAAGGCCGTGCTTTGATCATCACCACAAGACTTTGCTTTTCAACAGAAGCCTCGATCATTTGCATCTAGCATGCCACACAGGCAATTCACTCCATGCGATTGATATCCATCAATATATAACCCCTGAGCTCGTACGTCTCAGAGAAGGGCGTTAAGCAAGAGAATAAATTCTCCGCCGCCAAACAGATATATATTTAATAGAGATCAATCACACGGACTAAAATCCAATGTCAGACACACAGTCCATTTACAAGTCCATTCTGGGTCTGAACGAAACCGGAGGCATCTAGTACCCCGCATATCCATCGATCTCCAAGTACGTCTGGACGATCACTAACTGTTTCCATCTTCTTGGGTGTACCTCCCAATCAAGATCATCAGTAATTACCCAAACGACGTGAAGACTTCTGGTCTTCGACCACCGTCTTCATCTTCGACTTATCGTCGTATCAGTTATTCAGAATGGGATAAACCCGGTCTTTCCGAATAACTCGCGTATATTTTAAATAAGTGTTACACAAACACAACATACGCCTCATTCCAATTCATTAGTCACTAACCGTAAATTAATCAAGAGAATAATTCCCCAAATATTAACCCCGAAGGCCGAAACCAACATCAGATCAATATTCAGAAAACCATTCTGCTTGGTTAACCGACAGTTAGTTTCTAAATTTCACATTCATAGGGAAAGGTTTCCATTAATTTTATCCAAGATAAATTCCTTGAATTTATTCTTTATTCTATTTTTGAATCTCAATTCAAACTAGTCGGGATTAGCGAACCTTACCGAAGTAATTATTTATTTTAATTTCCCCATCCCAACCTATTCATCCCATGAAGTAAAACTGGTAATACTTCATATCTAACACCACAGTGTTATCGGTAAATTCAATTACCATTTCACGTTCAAATCTAATTAAAGATTTAACTATCGCCTGGAGCAAAACTGGTGATACTCCATTTTCGATCATTTCAATCTAATTAAAGATTCATTAAAACTCCACTTAGTTTTAATCTTCGACTGGGTTAAAGAATCAGTGTCATTTAAAACACGGTTCACGATAAACCCAAAATCACATTCATTAATTATCGGGTTAAAGAACGAGTGTTATTTAAAACACTGTTCACGATAAACCCAAAAATCAATATCAATTCAATTCCAATTAAATATTATTTAATTGGTGCACTTTATTAAATCTAAATAAAAAGATTTAATCTTTTCTCTACTGGGTTCAAGAACAGTGTTAGTGAAGACACCATTCACGACAAACCCAAATCACATTTGATATTCAATACAAGGCTCTGAATAGAAAATATACCGGCTTATATTCAATATCAAATTCTACGACTAACAAATATCGCATTGGAAATAACGATATATATATATCTTTCAAATTCCCATAACAATATCTGTATCATCACGAAATCCAACATCGAAATATTCCGTAGGCAATTTCGATTCAAATCCGTTCCAATGCAATCATTGGAAATTCTGGTTATTTTCAAAACCATTTCAAATTCAATTTATTTATTTAAAAATAAATAGAATTGTAATTCTAGTTCAAAACTAGTTCATTTCGATAAAAATCTATTTTTATCTTTTCAAATATGGAGTTTTTCATCCCAATTCTTTCTAAATCATTTCTTATGATTTTACACAAATTATTACTATTTTTAATAATTTTATCAAGGCCCGTACAGTCGATTTCCATCAACGGCCATCGAACTGCACTTACAGCGACCTTTTTCAAATTTGATTTGGACGTAACTCCAAATCCAACCGTTAGATTTCAAATTTCTAATATTCGTTAGAAAGCTCTTTTCGATACGAACCCAACGGTTCCGATTTTAGGAGAATCCGACGGTCGGATCTCCCGTAATGTCCGTTTGAAATAAATGTTCACGAACTGCCGCGGCGCGGCGCGTTCTATTCAGGCCATTATATTATATATGTAATATATATAATATATACTTCGTCGATTTCTATTTAAAACGAATTATATAAATAGTTTTAAAATCGTTTCAAAAGCAATTTCAACTTTCTTTTCAATTCAAATCAAAATTGAATTCTTCTTTATAAATTCGTTTTAAAATTCATTTCTATTCAATTCAAATTTCAATTCAATTTGAATTCATTTCAATTCACTTTCAATTCAATTTGAATTCGTTTTCAATTCAATTCATTTCGAAATCGTTTTCAATTCAATTCATTTCGAAATCGTTTTCAATTCAATTCATTTCGAAATCGTTTTCAACTCAATTCATTTCAAAATGAATAAAATCGATATAAATATCGTTTACGTCAAAATGGCGTCAATCTAATCAACACGGCTTCATAAATTTCTATTTTCAAATATTCTATTTCAAATATTTCTTTTTCAAAATAGTTGTTCAATGGATGAGTACTGTCAACACATGAACCTTTATTTTATATTGATAAAGATGTAAATTTTATTACTAAAATATTTCGTTCAACACATGACCAATCTCAATGGATGAGTACTGTCAACACATGAACCTTTATTTTATATTGATAAAGATGTAAATTTTATTACTAAAATATTTCGTTCAACACATGACCAGTCTCAATGGATGAGTATTGTCAACAATGAACCTTTATTTTATATTGATAAAGATGTAAATTTTATTACTAAAATATTTCGTTCAACACATGACCAATCTCAATGGATGAGTACTGTCAACACATGAACCTTTATTTTATAATATTCTTTATTTTTCAAATTGGAATGAGGCCCAATCAATTACCATATAAAGTTAATTATATGGATTTTCATACATTACACACATATAATAGCATTGAAAAATAATCAACCATCAACCAAAGTGCACTACACTGTATAAGCATCAAATATAGATATCTAACGCTTATAACAGCCTGTCAATCAATCGATCGACATATTTAATCAATCAGGATGAGTGAACTTCAAATTTCATCCCAACACCCGTGTGGGGTTTCAAACAATCAAACACAGATTTTGTTTGTGCAGTTGGGCGATGTGTAAAATTTATCGACCCAATCAATGTCCTTCAAATAGGTGTACATAAACAAACCGTCTGGTTTGTAAATGAATATTTATTTATTCACATTCACGTTAAAAATTATATTTTTAACGATAAAACATTTTATTCCAACATATGAATTTCTATTCAGTTCATTCTTTAAATAAAATGATATTTTTATTTATCTAACTTATTTTAGAAAATTTCGGCGGCATAACGGCACGATACTAGAAACGGGACAAGGCCTAGCCTTATCCCCGGTCTAGTGAAGGCCCACGCCATTCACACATCAATCAAATTCACCAAACAACCAAATTCAAATCAAATCATCTCACTGATTTATGCAACCAAACAAACAAGTCCATGGTCTGTGGACGATTGTGTCGGGTGCTACTAAGCACCGTCTGCATCCTAGTATATATATAACTAGAAAATTTAAATTGAAAGGTGAGGAATTCTCACCGATAGCTATCCTAGCTCCACGGCTCTTCATTTGCAGAAGTCTTCGTCGTTTCGCCTTTTTGTCACCTTCGTTGACCGTAGCCACTTCGTATATAAAAATCGAATTTTTACTTCGCTATTCAATATATAAAAATCGAATTTTTACTTCGCTATTCAATATATAAAAATCGAATTTTTACTTCGTTGTTCAATATATAAAAATCGAATTTTTACTTCGTTGTTCAAAATATAAAAATCGAATTTTTACTTCGCTATTCAATATATAAAAATCGAATTTTTACTTCGCATTTCAATATATAAAAATTGAATTTTTACTTCGTTGTTCAATATATAAAAATCGAATTTTTACTTCATTGTTCAAAATATAAAAATCGAATTTTTACTTCGCTATTCAATATATAAAAATCGAATTTTTACTTCGCTATTCAATATATAAAAATCGAATTTTTTACTTCATTGTTCAATATATAAAAATCGAATTTTTACTTCGACCAAAACCATAACTTTCTTATATGAAAATATGTACTTCATGCTTAAACAAACCATTCCTTTACTAGTCTAAAGATCGCTTCTTTTCTATTTTTAAAATTAAAAATATAAATTTGACTTATATAAAAATTATCTTAATTTTTACATAATCAAAATCCATACTTGATTTGAATAAAAAAAACAAAAAAAAACCTAGCTTTAATTTCATATAAAAATCTAAGCTTTAACTATAATCAGAAATTAAAGCTTACTGCTCTTCGAAGAAGGAGGACCGAGGGATCGCAGTTCGTCGAAGGGTGGTGTTTTGCGCGGAGGGGCTGCTGCGAGTGACGCCATTCGTCAGGGCGCAGGCGGCTCTGATCAGCGGCGGAGGAAGGAGCGCGCGAGGCCGGAGGCGGCTCCAGGTGTCGGTTGTCCAGCGATGGGAGTCGGTTTTCAGGGGGAAAAGGGGCTCGCATTGGGGTTTCAATCGTTCGAATGGGGGGGTGAACTCGATGGAGGTGATGGGGCGAGGTGCGGAGTAGTCGAGAGGGGGGCGATGGACGGAGGTGAGGGGAGGGACCACGACGGTCACGGCGGCGGTGAACTGGGTGGAGGCGGGTCTCGATGGGGACCGATTTTGTTTTTTTTTCTTTTCTGAAACGAACTGAATCGAAAGAAGGGGGGCCTGGTTAAGGGAGGAGAGAGAATTCTTTTTTTTTTTTAATTATATTAATTTCAAAATGTTGACTTTTACATACGACCTCTAAACGAGGCCCACCGCCTGTCGTCCATAGCTAATTACCCCCATTCCGAACACAATGGGATATGTATCGTAGGCTGATTCGGCTGTTACAATCAGTTTCCGTTGAAATCAACATATAACTATATATATTGAATTTTAAACGTACATTTCAAATTACCGGGGTCACATACGAACTTTAAAAATTCCAGAAAAATATTTTCTAGCTTCGTATTGACGATACGGTCCTAACAAAACTAGTTTCGCCGAATTCTGAGACCGTTTGAAAAATGGCCAATTTCCAGTCGATTAAAATCAACTGAAACTGGTCAAACACGTTTTCCTTTGCCACGCTCACATATTGATTCGAAAAATTATGAAATTTGAAAGCTAGCAATAACTTTACATCCCGGACCCAACAAAACTGGTTTCGTCGAAATCCGAGGTCGCTTGCAAAATGTCCATTTTTAAGGGCTTGAATTCCATAGCGACTATTCAGAATTTTCAACTGGACATATCTTTTGATTCCCGCTATGAAATTTCGATTTTTCGGATTAGTTGGAAAGATATCATCAATTAGATCCTATGATTTTTGGTTTCACTAAAATCCGGATTTTTTTGCACCCTGTACATTCAATTTGAAGTTTGAAATCGAATTATCGAACTACCGCGCCATTTTCAATTCCTTTTATAAATACAAATAATTATTTATATTCTAACGACGATCTATATAAATATATTCGTTTAAATTCTATTCAAAATAAATTTCTCGTCGATATTATTTAAAATAATTCATTTTAAATAATCAAAATTCGCTAAAATTGCCAAAATAAAAATTTTAAACTGGCCCAGGTTTTAGGGTTGTTACACTAGAGGTGTCGGTCGCTATGCTGAAAATGGAGTTCGAAATCAACGGATATTTTAAGTTAAATAAATTCATATTAATTTAAATAATAATAAAAATAATGTAATAAATTCACATAAAAAGGGCTAACATGCTTTTACATCGAATTAAATCGCACAGTTGTTTTCTTCTAGAGCTGTAAAATTTGTCTTCCATTTCTAATATCAACCAAACAACGAGTTTAATGGCATCATACCTTTTGCTCCTTCCTACCTCTATATAATCAACCCATCTCCTGTGTTCCTTTCTTCACTTCTAAAATCCATAAAACCCATTTCAACTGTTCCTTTTTCATTCTTCTTTTTTCTTTCTTTCTTCAGCAAATGAAAACCTGGTCCTCCAAAAAAAATTGAAACAATTTAAACAGTCAACAGAAATTCATGATTTTAGATAAAGCGAGCTTATATGCTTGAGTGCGTCAATTCCACGTGCTCAAATCTCAGTGTGATTAACTCCTACAAAACTCAATTTCAGAAATCGCGAGTAATGGTTCATGGCGATCGAGGTTGGCATGGTGGTCATGGCTTTGAATGGATCGATGTCTTGTATGGGGTGCGGAAATGGAGGAAGATGAGTTGGCAAAGACTCGTGGGCTTTGTTGATAAAAGCCTATGCACTTCGACAATGAGTGTCAGGAATAAGGTTCGATGGTGGAGTTCGAATGTCCAGGTGATGAAATGGGAGTTCGGCAATTAAGGAGTGCGGGTCTATGACTTGGGAATGGTGTGAAGTTGGTACTGGAACATGAGTTGTGGGAGTGCGGTGGTGTAAAACATGGGGAGTTCGTCCTTAGTTTTTAGATGGTGTGATACTGGGGATGTTTCGAGGTGCGATGACAGTGAGGGAAATTATGATGACCGGGATAAATTGAGGATTTGACAGTGGAGCATTAGAATGGTCGGGATGTGTATTTGAGGATAATGGAGCTCAGGTATGATGAATTGTTTGGTTGAGGAGGTTGTCAAGACATTGGAGTTGAGAGCACTAGGTTTGTGGCATTGTTTTTATGTCGATTTGGGAGCGCTGACACGACAGTGGTGTTTGGAGGAGTCGAGTTTTGCTAGTAGACTACGATGGTAGGATAGATGGAGATGGCCTGCAACATGTTCGATGAAATTCCATATCAGGGCTGATTTCAGTTTTGAAGCTGTTCTGGAAATTTGTATCGTGGATTGGTTGGGGTTTGCAAGATAATAAGGTATACGTCATTTCCAAATTTAAATTACATCGGAGAATTCATCTGTTTATGTTAAGTAGTTAATTTAAATTAATATAGCTTAATAAATAAATAAAATTAAATAATCGTAGGTACAAGTAGATTTATTCATGACGATCCATAGTCGCGATGAGATGAAATTTAACAGGATATTCGGCAAATAAAAGTAAAGGTGAGTAAATCTCCCTCAAGAATTTATATTTAAATTTATTTTTATAGTTAAAAATAAATTTTTGATTGTTTGGATCCATGCATGAATTATCAAATTATTGTGGTTATATATATATACATATATATATATATACATATACATATATATACATATACATATATATATATATATATTAGTTATTTAGGCTAAGTGGTTGTGGCTATTCTATATATATTGGATATTTCCCGTAGTACTATTAGCGAATGCCCATGGTATCATTAGCGGATACCCTATCGCCCCCACGATATATGAGTGGACGACCTTCTATACCGCCATATCTCTCCTTGAAGGAGGATTGGTATTATTTATGTTGTCTGACATTTATAGATGTAGGGAAACAGGTAGGAGGTATCCAACTGGATTCCTCAAAATTTATAATTGTTTGTTTCCATATTTATATTCATATATGATGTGTTTGAAAACTTTTGATTTATAATTGGGTGTTTGTAGATGTTGGATATCACTAGCCTTAGATATTTATATTTAAAAATATCAAAAAGGGATTCTTTTAATCTAAAAAGGAAATTTTACTTTTCAAAATGGAAACGGAATTTCGAATGGATTAAGAAATATTAACTTGTTTTTAATAATAAAAACAAGAAGCCGAATTTATAAACGATGTTTATAAATGGAAAGAAATATTATAATTTGATAATACTAAATTTTAAATTCAATTATAATATAAAAAAACATCTGAAATGGAATTGGGATTTCCAAACTGAATTTGAAATCGAAGACTGTTTTAATATTTAGAACATGAAGCGAAATTTATAAACGATGTTTATAAATAAAGAAAGGAAATTTTCATTGGATAATCTATAAATTTAAATTCAAGTATGAATTTAAAAAGAGATTTATAATTTAGAATAGTTTCAAAAAGAGATGGTGAAATTTATTTCGAAATTCGGAATGTAAAATGAATTCAAATAAATCCATAAGGATTCTGATTTCCAATTCGACTATATCGAATAAAAATAAATAAATAGAATTAACTATTTTCAGAAGCAATATTGAAATTGTATTAATTAGAAGTTATAATCTAAATTAAATATGAAATAGATTATATGTTTATACATTTATAAGTTAAATTATAAAATATCTTCGAATGTAAAATAAAAAGGGAAATTTACTTTCCACAGAGTCGGATTTGGTTTTAAATGAATTTTGGAATCGAAAACTTGTTTTAAATCATAAAACAAGGAAGTTACTTTACAAATAATATTTATTATCGTTGGATAATTTGGAAGTTAGTTTCAAATGGAGTTTAAATTGGAAGTTGATTTATAAACCATGGTTTATAAACGAAATGAACAAATTTTCATTGGATAAATTGGAAATAAATTTTCCCAAATATAAGAAATGACATTTAAAAATTGTATTTTTAAATGAGATAGAAAGGGGGATTTTTATGATAAGGAATGGTAGTTTTTTTTTATTACAAACTCTTGTCTGTCTCAAGATAAGAACATTATCGATTAAGGTCTGGGAGGTAAATAAAATACCCCAACTTGAACAACTTCACTATTATCGAGGGATGATATTAGTTTATAAGAGTAAGGAAGTTGGATTAATTGATTATTCTCATAAAGGAAATTTGAAATTTGAAATTCGATTATATCGAATTTTATAAATAATTTATTAATATAGGAAATGGGAATTCTAATATTGTAATTGAGTTGTAGATATAAATTACAACTAATTTGTGAGTTTAAGTAAAATAATCAACGAATCTAAATAATCAGAGTTTTTAGTTAGATTTGGAAAACGGTTTAATTTATATTAAATTATCGAAGAAGTAGAGTTGAAATTTTATTTAATAACGAGGCTTAACGTTTATAATTTAACCGTAGTGCGGTAGTTCGTAATTTGACGATTCGAACTTCAATTAAGAATATAAAACTCAATATAAGTTGAAATTCGATGAAACAAGAAATGATGGGACTTATTAAATGATATTTTTCTAATAGAAGAGAAAAACCTGGATTTCGTTTTATAGATTTTGAGTTATGTCAAAATCAATTTTTCGAAAAAAACAGTGCTATAATCATTTTTAAACTATAACGGTTTATTTAACAAATTAAAAGGATTTTGTGTAAATAAAATTTGAATTTCCATTAGAAAAATCAAGATTTGAGTTATAAAATAAATATAGACTCAAGTCGAGTAAATGGATTGATTTTTGGATTAAAAATCAGTTTTTTTTATTGAATGAAGTTGACTAATTTCTTTCAAATTAGTTAATTGAGTTTGACCCGAATTTAACTTTGTTTAAGTGATTTGAATTTATTAACTGAAATTGAAAATCCGAGTATAAAACGTGAATTAGAATTGGGAAGTGAGCAAGGATTTTGAGCTTGATTTGTATATAAGTGAATACAAATATATTTGAACGAGGTATGCTCAAATTAAAGGTAAATGAAACAAAGAAGCTAATTAGAAATTTAATTAGCGAATAGAAAGCGAGCTATGTAAAAAGGAAAATTGATTGAAATGAACTGGAAATGGTCGTGTACATTTTAAACAGTTATGGAATGAAGATAATGAAGATTTTGATTTATGTCCCCAACAAAAAGGTACATGTTTAAATTTCCATATGAGATTTTGTGAGCCTACTGGGCAAGCCGCTTGGCTTTTTGATTTTCTTTTTGAATGGAAAGGGCCTAGAGAGGTGAGTTGGGGTTTGAGCTATTGACAGGTACAAAGGAGGTGATGGCGAAATTTTCCGAAAATTTTAGGAGTTAGAATATTTTTAAGAAATTTTTTAACTAAAAATCAATTTATCGATATGTATAGAATTCGATAAGGAAAAAAACTTAAAATAATTTATAAAGGGCCAGTGATTGCTTGATGGATGTTTTGTTTTCCTTTGATAGTTAAATCACCAGCTATCAAAGATTTTTCACCATCGTTGTCAATACGGAGAGACCGGTTGGATTTATTATCAAGAACCACTTCGTATAGGCATAGGCATTGTGAATTAGATAAGGCTAAAGACGAAGTAAAGTGTAAGGGCTGTTCTGCTTGTCCAGACCTAGGACAATTCGTATGGACGAATGTTTGACTGAGTATCCTAAAGGATCACATAAGACATCTTTTCAAGGTATTACGTTTGGTGGAGGAGGAATTCGTTTCTCTTAGCTTGTATACCCATAATATTTTTGGGAAGTTACACTAGCGATTTAACAGTTTTGACGATGTGACATTCAAAGTAAACGGTGACCAGATGTTCTGAAAAGATTAATCTAGCCTCAAGCTTCACAATCAGGAAATGACAGAAATCGGGCAGGCAGCACGGCTAGTTAGGTCATACCCAAGCAGGGTATATTTTTCACCGATCTAGAGAAAAATTCGTTATTTGTTCTTCTTTCGATTCTGTATCTTACGAATTACGGTTGGACAGCCGACAACCCTGGGTGACAATATACCCGGTACACTCAAGCTAAATGTGTGGTCGGTCATGTGTGTCCAGGTTGCATGATGTTCTTGTTGAACCCTAATGCATCCCCTCCAGAGTACACTGATTGTAAGGTGGTCTCATACCTTCTCATAGTTAGAATCCAATCGCTAATAAGCGCCCTGCGGTTTTGGATTTTATACTATGTATGCAGAGTGTGAGATGCAAGTATTCTACTAGATGGCTATATTATTGGATTAGACATTATTATAATATCACTGGATTTTGATAACAAAAATGGATTGGTTATAGTAAGGAAAAAACCATCCATGTTTATGTGTGGGATGGTCTACTATTACTCTTTCTTTCAAAAGGATTTTCAAAGTTAAACAATATGGTTGGAGTTTACTCACACCAGTCCCATGACTGAGTTTATTTTGTTTGTTTTTACCAAAACTCTTGGGTGCCCAAATTTGTATGGGCAGTCAAGTGTTTCGGGCTTTTACAGATACATTTGGAGGAGCTTTAAGCATGAGGCTTCACCATTAGTTATTTAGAGTTATTTCTGTTGTGTTGTATATATGTTGATCCTTGATAATGGTATGTATATATGATACAAAATTTTGTATTTCAAAGATACGATATTATATTTTGTTCAGACCCTTGTGAGATTCTGATGTTTTCTTTGTTCTATGTTCTATCTATTTCTATTTCCTTAACCCTAATCACTCATTTTCCTGTATTATTTGGGTTGGACGTGTGTTATTTTAGTCAACTCAGATAGTACGGCTTTTCGGGTCATTACAACATCATTACAAGTGAATATAGTGACAATGAAGTTTTCTTGAACCTTATTGTCGAGATTCTCAGCTGATCGGGATAAGTCGAGGAGTTCCGAGGTGCCGGAGGAGTTAGGAGATTCTGAGGTCCGAGAAGAGTCAGGATGTTCCGCGGTCCGAGCGGGGTCGGGAGGTTCCGGGGTCCGAGCGGAGCTAGGAAGTTTCGGGGTTCGATCGGTGTCGGGAGGTTCCAGGGTCTAAGTGGAGTCGGGAGGTTCCGGGGCCCAGACCAAGTCGGGAGGATCGAGGGTCCAGTCGGAGTCGAGAGGTTTCGAGATCTTGGCAAAGTCGAGACGCACCAGGATCCGGGCTGAGTCGGAGGTTCCGGGGTCTGGGTGGAGTCAGGAGTTTCCGAGGATCAGGATGTGTCAGGAAATTTCCGAGGTACATGCCGTGTTGGGAGTTTCCGAGGTCCGGGATGAGGCGGGAGATTCTGAGGTCTAGTATGAGTCAGGAAGTTCCGAGGTAATGGTTGTATCGAGAGTTTCCAAGGTCCAAGATGTGTTGGGAATTTTAGATATCTACGGTCTTCTTTTTCCCCAAAGGCTATGCTGCCCTTAATGGTATCCAAGGTCCTCTCAAAGTCTCAATCCAAGCAAAATTCCAACCCCTCTGAAGAATGAGGTTGGGGTGTTTATTAGAAGTGGAGTAGTTGGGAGTAGGTGAGATATGAGAGTAAGGAAAAAAGGAGTGGGAAATGCAGAAATTTGTATCCAGCAAACATGTTCCACAGAAATCTCGTATCCCTCTAGGGATGTGAATTCCATCCGTTGGAATATGAGATATCGCATGCATCTAGGGTGGGGATGCGATATAGCATCCCACAAAAGGATGCCAAGGGATGTGATATCGCATCCCACAAAGGCATATGAATTTGTATCCCTTGAGGGGTACGAGTTCGCATCTTGGGGGGATGCGAGGGGATGTGATATACAAATTCATATCCCGTATGGGATAAAAATTTGCATCCCGGGTGGGGATGCGAGGGGATGTGAATTCGTATCCCACGAAGGGATACTAATTCGTATCCCGTGTGGGATACAAATTCGTATCCCGTGTGGGATACAAATTCGCATCCTGGGTTAGGATGCGAGGGGATGCGAAATCATATCACATAAAAAGATATGGATTTTGTAACACCCCACCTCCGCTAGGGTCACTCACAAAGGGGATGCCCTAGTTTTGGAGAGGTATTATCGAGATAACATCACAGAATTATCACAAGACAGAACATAAATAAATAATTGAGTAAACAGCGGAAGAATTTCTGAGCAAAACAAAACTTCATTTCATTCCAAATTAAACCATGTCTTTTACAAACATTTCAAGTAACCTCATTACAACTGTCTTGTAATAATAGCCAAAGAAGCAGTAATTTAAAAAAGTAAAACAGCTTATTCCCCAAGTGCAGTCAAAAGAAGCAGCCATAGCAATCCGTACATGCTGAGCCAAAGCAAGTGATATCCAAGCTAAGAGCAAGTTATTCCTCCCTGAGAACCTGGGGGGGGGGGACGAAAGAAAAAGAGGCGAAAGGAAAAGGGTCAGTCATAAAGACTGAGTAAGTTCTAGTGACTTTCAGTGTAAAAACGGTTAAAACAACCTGTCATGTATGAACTGGAACTAGACTTAAGAATAGTGTCAAGGTGAACAAGATAGACTAAGGTGATCAGGATAAGTCAAGACAAGTCAAGTAAAGCATCACATGTTCGAGATCCGTTGCATCGACTTCACTAGTATACTAAGCCCGTGTCACAAGTTAATCACGAAATAAATCCCATGGCCCAATATTATGAAATGACCCTGAAACAGGGTCTGACCCAAGTACGGGGTCCTACGGAGCGATTATCTAGTCGATCGGCTCCCTACAAGTTCTAGCTCGTCAAGTGTCCGTGTCATACGGCTAATCACGAATGTAGTCACCTGTGCTGGGTCCACCTTCGGGTGTATCAGCCCTAAGGTGTCAACCCCTGACACGATTCAAGATGCACAGATAAATCTATGGATACCCAGTGTCTGCCCCGGATACGTGCACGATCATAGTCCGCCGAACCTACACTGGCGTACCCCACTGCCGCCGTTCACCTCTTACAATCAGCCCAGTAATCGTGCCCCCACCCGGCCTAGCCCCAGGGTACCTTGATCCATCTAGAGGGTTACTGCTGAAAGGGGTCGTGTCTAGGGTTTCGTCTAATAGATTAGGTCATGTAATTCGTGACCCAACCCGCCTAACAGATTAAGTCATGTAATTCGTGACTCAATCCTTTTGTAGTCTAGTCATGTCAAGATGGTTAAGCATGTCATTTCAGTTCGCGACTTAACCCGCCTACGTGTCATGTCAAGTTGGCTAAGTGTCGTCGTTTTCAAGTTCATGACTTAGCCCTTCAAATCGTGTTCAAGTTGGTTAAGTTGTCTTTTCATGTTCATGACTTAACCCTACTTGGCATTAATTGATTCGTTAATGCACCGAACCACTCACATTGGATCCTGTTGTTCGTAGCCACTGGATTTGCCGGGCGGTTCCGGGCAGATTTACACTACGAACTCAACCCAACCTCGGGTTTCAAGCGCGATGTGACCAACTACTCACATTGGATCCTATTGTTTGTAGCAACTGGATTTGCCGGGCGGTTCCGGGCAGATTTACACTACAAACTCAACCCAACCTCGAGTTGGCCACTTTCTTGTTTTCTAAAGTCATGCCCATGTTCTTATCAGAATTTTGATATCATGTTCATATGTCAACTTCGTGCCCAACTAAGGCATGTTTAAAGTCAAGTTATGGCATGTTCAAGTCAAGTTTTTCGTGCCATATTTCATGTTCTACTTATGCCAAATTTCATAGTTTATGCTTATAATTAATTCAAGTTTTGCCTATTCTACCCAATCGTATCCCCAACGTATATAAACGTACTTCGTTCACAAGTATAAACAGTTCAAGAGATAAAGGGGAATAATACCAAACATGTGATAGGCATATGTGACAGTTATAACATTACTTGCATAATAAACAGGCTATAACATGTCACATAGTTGCAATACTAGTATGGTGATAACTTGGCATAGTGATGATTCCAACTTAATTTAACATGATGTTTTCAACTTTGCATCATAGGCATAATAGTCATTGCGGCATCATAAAAATTTTATTATAAACATGAAACATTAAAGGCATAGTAATCCTAATGGGCATAGTGGATTCCAATTTAGCATTTTTAACATAATGATTCTCATAGACATAATAATTCCAATTTATCATAATGATTCTCATCTAATATTATAAACATAATGGTTCCAACTTAGCATTGTTAACATAATGATTCTCAACTAACATGATAGACATAATGATCCCAATTTAGCGTTTTTAACATAATTAACATGATAGACATAATGATTCCAATTTAGCGTTTTTAACATAATTAACATGATAGACATAATGATTCCAACTTAGCGTTTTTAACATATCTAACATTATAACAATTTCAACTTTTCATCATAGCCTAGCAATACCCTATTTTTCATAAATCATGATGGGTATAATAACACCACAGGCATAATTCCATCAATATTCATAGCCATGGTCTAATTAGCATCATAGGCATGGTTTAATCAACATAAATATTTCAATAAACATAGCGATTTCATGGACATGTATTAGTCCAACTTGCCAAACAATTAAGCCCAAGTGATTCATAACAACATCAAAATCATGACAAGTTTAACTTGCAACGTTGCCATAGCAATATCCCCAAATTATAATTCAACGATAAATAATATAAACAATGGATTAGCAATAGTTCATAAATTCGGTTTCAATTCATCGCATGTCCATATTGTTTTAGCGTTTTTGCCTAAAAAGTAACATAGAACTTACAATATGAAGCAATTAAAAAATCCCAAATCAATTATTCTCGAATTCGTTGTCTAAAGCGTCGTAGTTGTTGTAGCTTCTAGTTGTAGCCTTCAAGAATCGTCCTCCATCTTCTATAATTTTATTCTTTATATTTTTAATTCAGAGCTCTAGGTTTAATGGCAGCGGCCTGAGGCTAAAATGAAATAGTATGATTTAGGCTAGGTCTTAGGTCCTTTTTATAATGTTTGTGAGTTGTTTTAGACCGTCGATGGAGCTTGATTCAACAATAGCCGTTCAGTCAGGATAGAGTTATCCTATTGACTCAACCATGAGTCAGAAATGACTCAGCATTGACTCAGCGATGAGTCAGAAATGACTCAGCGTATTAAATGTTCACCAATTCAAACGTAAATACGTATTTAATAGATACATTTTCCCCTTTACCGTATTAATTACCCATATATAAATATTTATTTATATATGAATAAATATTTTCTTACCTTTAATTTGTCATAATTAAAAATTGGAGAAGGCCAAAAAAAAAAAACCATCCTTGACAACCAAAAATGCGCAACGTACGCTACATGATGCGTACACGTCATATATATATATATATATATATATATATATATATATATATATGCGTATATGTATATATATATTATGGGCTTGGCTATTCGCACCTCATTATTTGCTCTTCACCCCCCGAATAAAATTTTAAATTTTCATTTCCGAATTTGCCCTTTAACTGCCGATTACATAGTTTGTCTAATGTTGCAAAATGATTGAAAAATAATAATTTCAACTATATATATGAGTTCGATGCTAAATTGCAAACTATAATTAAATTTAAAATCAACATTGTACATGATTTTTATAAAAAAAATAGAAACTACAAATACTGATTAAAAAATTTAAAACAATTATTATAAATTCAAAAACTGTACTATCAATGATGTGTATCGTTATGCATTTTGAGATCGAGTATGTTAGCAATAACAAAAATTGCAAAGATCTAAACAGTAAATAAATAATTCATTAATATAGATGATATTGTTCAAATAAATCGATGTCGAAATAATATTCAATAAGGGCATTTTTGGATTAAACGGGGTGGGAAGAGCAAATGATGGGGTGCATATTTTATTTTCTTGTTAGCGGGTGGTGAAGAGCAATTAACGGGGTGTTAATAGACGCACCCATATATTATATATATATTCATTTTTTTTTTCTCTATCTTCCCAATTACCCATTTTCACACTAAACCACTTTTTGAACTGCGTTCACACTAGGCTATTTTAAGCCATTCCCCTAAAACAAAAACAGGGCGCTGGCGGGGATCGAACTCTGTACCTCTTGTATGCAAGTCATGTGTTCCAACCAAATGAGCTACTAAGTCTTTTGCTTACAAACCCTAGAACAATGCTAAACATTATTCGTTTCCCATTCTTTTTTTTTCATGTTTGCCTGCGATATTTAAATTAAAGATATCTTCTTCACACGTTATCCGTTTTGCGTAAACTCGGACTCTATCTTAAGCAGAATTTCGAGGCGAATGCAATGGCGTAACCCATTTCCCTTAATTCTTTGATTTGAAATTAATTATACTTTAATTTGTGAATCTCACTGTTATAGAATACACGGGGTGTTACATTCTTCCCCACTTAAAAGGATTTCGTCCCCGAAATCTTCAAGTTAGGAGGAATGTATATCCTAACATCCAAACATCCATCTACTCATCCATCAAACACGAGCATCCATTGTCCTTAAAAGACTTCTAATGCTTTATGATCATATGCGAAGTGTGTGTATATGTTCCTTAGCTAATGCTAGTGATCAGGCCTGATTGATCTTCTAAATGCAAAATATGTTTAGTGAAATGAATCCAATATGTATGCAAATTTTTCCTACTATAATTCACAATTTCTACATGAGTGCTCAAACATTCAATCATATGCAACAACCAAATGATAGCACAACCAAGTTTCCTTAATAAACACTCATGCATATGCAATATGTAAATGTGCCTGAGCCGATCTAGTGCCTAATGTGTATTCATGCATCCACGAGCAACCACTTGCGACCACTTGCAACCATTTCGCAATCATAACATGTTTCAATTACATTTTTACATCCAAAAAGATTCTACCTATGGTTCTCAAGATAGGATCAAAGAGATAACAAAACAAACATGGATAGCAAGAGAAATGTATGTAAACCTATAGGAAAAATAGATCTAGAATGTACCCTAAAAAGAAATGGGTATAGCGCGCTTAGCTTTTCTTAAATTTCCCAAGTTGCGTCTTCTAGGGCTTCACCCCACTGTATTTTAACTAGCTTGACTTCTTGATTCCTTAGCTCCTAGATCTCCGTTCCTAAGACACGAATCAGAACTCGCCTCAATGTTTCCACTTTTACGCCTTCAAGGATGCTTGGCTCAATCACTCCGGAAGACTCATCCGCCTTATCTTTATCCTTATCACTCATACCTATCCTATATAACATGTTAACAAGCCTCACGAAAACTATCTCCATCATACGGGAAAACCCTCTACGAAGCTAGAAAGAAGATTAGCCGCAGGTAAAGCTACAGTGACTACAAATGGAGAAAAGAAAGGGAAAGAGATTCAAACAAGGAAACAAAGGATAGTGCTAATGGCTTTTGGAGAATAGCCTTTAAAAACTTTTTCTTGGAAAATGCTTCTTTGTAAATGGTTTTGAAAAAAAAATTCAAAAGGTTTTCAAAACTTTTGCCCAGTCTTGGTAACCTTCTGCTCTGATACCAAGTGTAACACCCCATCTCCGCTAGGGTCACTCACAAAGGGGATGCCCTAGTTTTGGAGAGGTATTATCGAGATAACATCACAGAATTATCACAAGACAGAACATAAATAAATAATTGAGTAAACAGCGGAAGAATTTCTGAGCAAAACAGAACTTCATTTCATTCCAAATTAAACCATGTCTTTTACAAACATTTCAAGTAACCTCATTACAACTGTCTTGTAATAATAGCCAAAGAAGCAGTAATTTAAAAACAGTAAAACAACTTATTCCCCAAGTGCAGTCAAAAGAAGCAGCCATAGCAAACCTTACATGCTGAGCCAAAGCAAGTGATATCCAAGCTAAGAGCTAGTTATTCCTCCCTGAGAACCTGGGGGGGGGGGGGAACGAAAGAAAAAGAGGCGAAAGGAAAAGGGTCAGTCATAAAGACTGAGTAAGTTCTAGTGACTTTCAGTGTAAAAACAGTTAAAACAACCTGTCATGTATGAACTGGAACTAGACATAAGAATAGTGTCAAGGTGAACAAGATAGACTAAGGTGATCAGGATAAGTCAAGACAAGTCAAGTAAAGCATCACATGTTCGAGATCCGTTGCATCGACTTCACTAGTATACTAAGCCCGTGTCACAAGTTAATCACGAAATAAATCCCACGGCCTAATATCATGAAATGACCCTGAAACGGGGTCTGACCCAAGTACGGGGTCCTACGGAGCGATTATCTAGTCGATCGGCTCCCTACAAGTTCTAGCTCGTCAAGTGTCCGTATCATACGGCTAATCACGAATGTAGTCACCTGTGCTGGGTCCACCTTCGGGTGTATCAGCCCTAAGGTGTCAACCCCTGACACGATTCAAGATGCACAGATAAATCTACGGATACCTAGTGTCTGCCCCGGATACATGCACGATCGTTGTCCGCCGAACCTACACTGGCGTACCCCACTGCCGCCGTTCACCTCTTACAATCAGCCCAGTAATCGTGCCCCCACCCGGCCTAGCCCTAGGGTACCTTGATACATCTAGAGGGTTACTGCTGAAAGGGGTCGTGTCTAGGGTTGCGTCTAATAGATTAGGTCATGTAATTCGTGACCCAACCCGCCTAACAGATTAAGTCATGTAATTCGTGACTCAATCCTTTTCTAGTCTAGTCATGTCAAGATGGTTAAGCATGTCATTTCAGTTCGCGACTTAACCCACCTACGTGTCATGTCAAGTTGGCTAAGTGTCGTCGTTTTCAAGTTCATGACTTAGCCCTTCAAATCGTGTTCAAGTTGGTTAAGTTGTCTTTTCATGTTCATGACTTAACCCTACTTGGCATTAATTGATTCGTTAATGCACCGAACCACTCACATTGGATCCTGTTGTTCGTAGTGTAATAACCCGCAAAATGCGAGCCAGTTTGAAATTTTTATTTTGGCCATTTTGGCGAATTTTAAATATTTAAAATAGATTATTTTAAATAATATCGACGAGAAATTTATTTCGAATATAATTCGACGTATATATTATATACGTCGTCGTTAGAATATAAATATTTATATATAATTATAAATAGAATTGAAAATGGCGCGGTAGTTCGATAATTCGATTTCAAACTTCAATTGAATGTACCGGGTGCAAAACAATCCGGATTTTAGTGAAACCAAAAACATTAGGATCTAATTGATGATATCTTTCTAACGGATGTAAGAAACTGAGATTTCACTTTAAAAATTGAGAGATATGTCCAGTTGAAAATTCTGAATAGTCGCTATGGAATTCAGGCCCTTAAAAATGGACATTTTGCAAATGACCTCGGATTTCGACGAAACCAGTTTTGTTGGGTCCGTGATGTCGAATTATTGCTAGGTTTCAAATTTCATAATTTTCTGAATCAATATGTGAGCGTGGCAAAGGAAAACGTGTTTTGACCATTTCAGTTGATTTTAATCGACTGGAAATTGGCCATTTTTCTTACGGTCTCAGAATTCGACGAAACTAGTTTTGTTAGGGCCGTATCGTCAATACGAAGCTAGAAAATATTTTTCTGCAATTTATAGAGTTAGTATGTGACCCCGGTAATTCGAAATGTACGTTTAAAATTCAATATAGTGATTTAAATGCAAATTAAAGGGAAACTGATTCAAACAGTCGAATCAGCCTACGATACTTATCCCATTGTGTTCGGAATGGGGGTAAAACGCTATGGACGACAGGCGGTGGACCTCGTTTAGAGGTCGTATGTAAAAGTCAACTTTTTAATAATTAAATAATAAAATAAAATAAAATATTCTCTTTCCCTTTTAACCCAGGCCCCCCCCCCCCCCCGATTAAAACAGAATCGATTTCATAATAAAAAAAAAAAGGAAGAAAGCGACGGGGGAGGAGCCGCCGCCCCTCCCCGATGAACCGCCGCCGCAGCCAGGGGTGGCGCAGCCCCTGCGCCGTCCTCCCCTCTTCTTCTTCCTTCTCCCCTTGCCTTCCTCGACACCGACGCAACCGAGCCCTCGCCTGCTCCGTCGCAACCCACCTCCCTCCAGCGAGGCAACCGCCGACCTCTTTCCCCCCCCCCCCCTAGCCACCTCCGGCGAACTCAAAGGAACCCCCCCCCCCCCCTCGGAAAAACTGTCTGTAAGTTTTTTTTCCTTTTTATTTATTTTACTTTTATTTTATATAAACTGAATTTTATTTATTTTTCTTTAGGAAAAAAACTGAATTTTATTTGCTTATTAAACTGTTTTTTTTTAGGATTTTAAACCGAATTTTTTTTTTAAAAGGTTTTAAAAACTGATTTTATTTTTAAACTTTAATATTAGAAAAGGCGGAATCTTTGTTATGTAGAAGAAAGAAAAATATGATTTTTATATTTTTAAAGTATTAAAAATATAATCTTTATAGGATAGAGAATATAAAAATATCATCTTTGTATATGTAGCGAAATAAAAATCTGATTTTTATTTTATATACGTTGAAATCAAGTGATGATTTTTTTTATATAAAGGCGAAATCTTTATTTTAGTAAAGGCGAAATCTTTATTTTAGAAAAGGTAAAATCTTTATCGACGAAAAGACGATATTTTTAAAATAGAAAAGATTAGATTTTAAAAATAGAAAAGGCGAGATTTTTAATATTGAATAGCATAGTAAAGAAATTCGATTTTTAAATATATGAAGTGATTATAAAAAATATGATTTTTAAATTGAAAATGAATAAATAAAAATGTGATTTTTATTTTAAAGACATCAAAATATAAAAATGTGTGATTTTTATATATGTAGTAACTACGGGCAACGAAGATGACGAAGATGGGATAACGAAGAAGATTTCAATCAAAGAAGAGTCAAGATGATTGGATAGCTTTCGGTGAGAATTTCTCACCTTTCAATTTAATTTTTCTAGTTATATATATACTAGGATGCAGACGGTGCTTAGTAGCACCCGACACCCGTCCACATACCATGGACTTGTTTGTTTGGCTGTTTGGTAATTGATTGAGATATTGATTTGAATGTGGTTTGTGGTGTGAAAAATCGAATCGATAAATTGGTTAGGATTAGACGTGCGCCGTTATAAGGCGAAAGAGTAAGACTAGGTTAGACTCTTACTCCAAATTTTGTGGTTTGCATAACGAAAGTGATTTGATTGATGTGTGAATGGCGTGGGCCTTCACTAGACCGGGGATAAGGCTAGGCCTTGTCCCGTTTCTAGTATCGTGCCGTTATGCCGCCGAAATTTTCTAAAATATGTTAGAAAAATAAAAATATCATTTTTATTGTGTAAATGAACTGGATAGAATTCAAGTGTTAAAATAGAATATTTTATCGTTAAAAATAGAATTTTTAACGTGAAAGTGAAAGTGAATAAATATTTATAAACAAATCGGCCGATTTGTTTATATACACTGATTTGACTGATATCGATTGGGTCGATAAATTTTACACATCGCCCAACTGCACAAATAAAATCTGTGTTTGATTGTTTGAAACCCCACACGGGTGTTGGGATGAAATTTGAAGTTCACTCATCCTGATTGATTAAATATGTCGATCGATTGATTGACAGGCTGTTATAAGCGTTTGATATCTATATTTGATGCTTATACAGCGTAGTGCACTTTGGTTGATGGTTGATTGTTTATTGATGCTATTAAATACATGTGTTGTATGGAATCCGTATAATTAACATTATATGGTGATGGATTGGGCCTCATTCCAATCGGGAGAATAATGAATATTATAAAAGAAAATTCATGTGTTGAATATAAAGAAAATAGTCATGTGTTGACGATGTTCATGTGTTGAGTGAAATATTTTAAATAAAATAAATTATATCTTTATCATATTTAAAATTAGAACTACTTCCTAGTAGAAGTCTAATTAAAATCAAACGATAGATACCATAGTTTATAAAATATTTTACATAACAAAAATAGTGAGGTGTTGACAGGACTCATGTGTTGAGATTAGTCGTGTGTTGAAAGAAATATAGATTCATGTGTTGAATGAGATAAATATTCATTTGTTGAATAGAATAAAGAAGTGGTGTAAAATATAAAGCCGTGTTGATTAGTTTTGCGCCATTTTGACGTGAACGATATTTATATCGATTTTATTCGTTTTATAATGAATATTGAAAAGTGATTTCAAAATTAAATATTTTGAAATGAATTCAAATTGAATTAGATTGAAATTGAAATTTAAAACGAACTGAAAGTGAATTGAAATCAATTTGAAACGAATTCGAATGAGATCAAATAGAAAGTAAATTCGAATTGAATTGAATTGAAACGAATTTGGATTTGAATTTGAATTGAATTGAAACGAGTTAGAATTTGAATTGAATTGAAATGAACTCGAATTGAATTGAAATCAAATCGATTTGAAATTGAATGTAGTGTTGAAAGGGTTTTGAAAACGAATTTAAAACGATTTATAAAATTCGTTTTAAAAGGAAATCGACGAAATATATATAATATATATATATTATATATATAATGGCCTGAATAGAACGCGCCGCGCCGCGGTAGTTCGTGAATTTCGACCATTTATTTCAAACGGACATTGCGGGAGATCCGACCGTCGGATTCTCCTAAATCCGGAACCGTTGGGTTCGTATCGAAAAGAGCTTTCCAATGAATATTAGAAATTTGAAATCTAACGGTTGGATTTGGAATTATGTCCAAATCAAATTAGAAAAAGGTCGCTGTAAGTGCAGTTCGATGGCCGTTGTTGGAAATCGACTGTACGGGCCTTGATAAAATTAATAAAAATATCTATAATTTGTGTAAAATTATAATATGTGAATTGGAAAGATTTAGGCTGGAAAATTCCACATTTGAAAAGATAAAAATAGATTTTTATCGAAATGAACTAGTTTTGAACTAGAATTGAAATCAATTTATTTTTGAAATAAATAAATTGAATTTGAAAGCGATTTTGAAAATAATCGATAATTTCCAATACGTGGATTGGACTGGAGCTGAATCGAAATTATCTTCGGGATATTTCGATGTTGGATTTCGTGACTATACAAATATTGTTATGGGGATTTGAAAGATATTTTATATCGTTATTTCCAATACGATATTTGTTGGTTTCAGAATTTGATATTGAATATAAGCTGATATATTTTCTATTCAGAGCCTTGTATTTAATATCAAATGTGATTTGGTTTGTCGTGAATCGTGTTTTTGATGACACTGGTTCTTTAACCCAGTTAAAGGCAGGATATTGAATTTTGAAAAGATTAAAACTAAGTGGAGTTTTAATGAATCTTTAATTAGATTGAAAAGTGAATTGATAATTTAAATTATCAAATCTGAAAAGTGATCGAGAGTGGAGTACCACCAGTTTTGCTCCAAAGCGATAGTTAAATCTTTAATTAGATTTGAACGTGAAATGGTAATTAATTTTACCGATAACACCGTGGTGTTAGATATGGAGTATTACCAGTTTTCTCCATGGGATATATAGGTTGGGATTGGGAAATAAAATAAATAATTACTTCGGTGTGGTTCGTTAATCCCGGCTAGTTTGAAGTGACATCCAAAGGAGGATTAAAGAATAAATTTAGAAGAATTTATCTTGGATAAAATTAATGGGAACCTTTCCCTAAGAATGTGATTCTGTGAATAAAAGAATATTCTGAATTGGAATGAGGCGTTTGTTGTGTTTGTGTAACATTTGTTTATCATATACGTGGGTTATTCAGAAAGGCCGGGTTATACCCATTCTGAATAACCGATTCGACGAGATGTCGAAGATGAAGACGGTGGTAGAAGACCGGAAGTCTTCACATCGTTTGGGTGATTACTGATGATCTTGATTGGGCTGTACACCCAAGATGAGGGAAACAGTCGGTGATCGTCCAGACGTACTTGGAGATCGATGGATATGCGAGGAAAGTGCCTCCGGTTTCGTTCAGACCCAGAATGGACTTGTAAATGGACTGTGTGTCTGACATTGGATTTTAGTCCGTGTGATTGATCTCTATTAAATATATATCTGTTTGGCGGCGGAGAATTTATTCTCTTGCTTAACGCCCTTCTCTGAGACGTACGAGCTCAGGGGTTATATATTGATGGATATCAAACGCATGGAGTGAATTGCCTGTGTGGCATGCGTAAGTGGCAATTGATCAAGGCTTCTGTTGAAAAGCAAAGTCTTGTGGTTGATGATCAAAGCACGGCCTGTGTGGCATAGCTTTGTGTGTAACGTGAATTCGCGAGCCTCACACCTCGGTATGAGTCAAAAACGGGAGACGGACCCAAGGAGTGCATGACGTTTCTTTCTAGCTAGGGTGGTGTCAGTGACCTACCAGCCCTGACATTTATATACTTTTCACCTGTGTGGTTGTTGGATACGAGGCGCCTCAGATATAGGTCTGTAAGGACCGGGAAACGTGTGTTCAGGAATAACTAATCCTCAAAAGTAAGAGAGGACCGGCCTTGGAGGTTCCAAAGGATCAGAGTGGGGTCCTGAGGCATTGCTAGAGTGTCTCGAACGCGGAGAGGAGCTTGCCCCTTGCCTCGACTCATGACGGAAATCCAATTTCCAATACGTGTATTGCGGTTTTAATTGTAGAACTAGTATGGCGACATGATATATGGTACCCATGCCGTCTATGATTGATATTTATGATTGAAATTGTTTTGACACTATACACTTATTATAGTATCAAATAATGTGTTTTAAACGTATCAAGCATGCTTTGGCTGTTATAAGGGAAAACCCTATCCTCCGGCTTGCGTTGCATTGTGTGATGGGAACCTGGGTCTTATAACAGCTTCATTTTTCTTTATTTAGCATTGCGCTGTTTGTTTTATGCACTGGTATTCTTGGGAGGAAACCCGTTCCGTGTTATACGGCGTGGTCCCTTGATTTACCTGACTTTAAAAATAAAGAATTATAACTGTTTTAGTTCTCACACCAGTCACATGACTGACCTGGAGTTTATTGTTTTAACCTAAACTCTGGGTGCCCCTATTTTCCACACGGGCAGCTAGTAGTTTTGGTTTTGCAGATTTATATTCACAGGGTCCTGATTTACAGCTGGAACGATGCTCGGAAAGCTCTGTATCCGTGTATCACTTTCAGTTGTGCTTTTGTATATTTTTCCGCTGCTATGTAATTTATTGTAATCTCTGATATTTATCGAATGTAAATTATTCATTTATACTCTGTATATTCTTGTATCTGATGGAATTGTTGTAATAGCAATGAAATGTTCTTCCGTATGCGCTCTGTTTTGTCTTGTCCTCAATTCTATCCGTGCTTTCCTTCACGGGGAAGTTCGGGTCGTCTCAGTTTGGTATCAGAGCTTTGGTTTACAGAGCTCGAGAACAAGACACATTAGAACCATACGAAAGAATTCATCAGATATTGGATTAGTAATATCCAATTAGAATGACTCGTTAGAGATAGGATCAGTAGTATCCTAGAACGAGTGTGAAGAGTATATTTTTCAAATGAAAACAATTTTGTTTTAAAAATTTAAATCGCTTTATACGTATTTGATTATTTATTTATTTTGAATATGGACAATCGAGTATATATAGATTTCGCGTATACGCGTCATGAACGTATAGTCGAAGTTTTAATATACTGGATAGATATAGAATCACATTCTAGACATCCGGGGATGATTCTGATGATGGTGCATCATCATCAGTACTCATATTCGAGTTTCGAAGGTGTGATTTTCTATATATTTCCATTAGACTGGTGTGAGAACCAAAGCTTATATAGTTAGAACACATTGTTGTGATTTGTCATCAAAACATGATTTTTGTATATATGTATCAAAATTATGAATTAGCAACTCTAATCACTAATTGATTGCTGTTTGTGTTGGTTGTTTATTTGTTTGCTAATTTTTAACCATTTATGCCTAATTGAATCGAATATTGAATTGTATTGAAAATTAGTCGCATTTGCTTGCATATACATATATATTATTGAACAGGTCATAGCAAGGAGGCTAGAGCCGAAGAATAAAATTTGTTTGCCCGACAAATAGGTACATGTTTACTACATAATTTCCTGTTTTGTTTGGGTGATGATGATTTTGTGAGCCTATTGGCTAGCCGCTTGGCTTTTTCTTTTTCTTTTTGAGATCTGAAGGACCGGGGAAACTATTTGAAATTCCCCGATGCTCCCGGTGCAGGGGAGGTTATGGCGAAATTTTTCGAAAATTTAGGGTGTTAGCCAAATTTTTGAAATTTTGAAAATTCTCAGAAACTAAAGAGTTGGAGAATGGAAGCCGGATCGAACGTAGAGTTGAATAATCAAACCACTTTCGACTTTGTTCCTTTTCGGGGACGAAAAGTTTTAAGTGGGGGAGATTGTAATAACCCGCAAAATGCGAGCCAGTTTGAAATTTTTATTTTGGCCATTTTGGCGAATTTTAAATATTTAAAATAGATTATTTTAAATAATATCGACGAGAAATTTATTTCGAATATAATTCGACGTATATATTATATACGTCGTCGTTAGAATATAAATATTTATATATAATTATAAATAGAATTGAAAATGGCGCGGTAGTTCGATAATTCGATTTCAAACTTCAATTGAATGTACCGGGTGCAAAACAATCCGGATTTTAGTGAAACCAAAAACATTAGGATCTAATTGATGATATCTTTCTAACGGATGTAAGAAACTGAGATTTCACTTTAAAAATTGAGAGATATGTCCAGTTGAAAATTCTGAATAGTCGCTATGGAATTCAGGCCCTTAAAAATGGACATTTTGCAAATGACCTCGGATTTCGACGAAACCAGTTTTGTTGGGTCCGTGATGTCGAATTATTGCTAGGTTTCAAATTTCATAATTTTCTGAATCAATATGTGAGCGTGGCAAAGGAAAACGTGTTTTGACCATTTCAGTTGATTTTAATCGACTGGAAATTGGCCATTTTTCTTACGGTCTCAGAATTCGACGAAACTAGTTTTGTTAGGGCCGTATCGTCAATACGAAGCTAGAAAATATTTTTCTGCAATTTATAGAGTTAGTATGTGACCCCGGTAATTCGAAATGTACGTTTAAAATTCAATATAGTGATTTAAATGCAAATTAAAGGGAAACTGATTCAAACAGTCGAATCAGCCTACGATACTTATCCCATTGTGTTCGGAATGGGGGTAAAACGCTATGGACGACAGGCGGTGGACCTCGTTTAGAGGTCGTATGTAAAAGTCAACTTTTTAATAATTAAATAATAAAATAAAAAAAAATATTCTCTTTCCCTTTTAACCCAGGCCCCCCCCCCCCCGATTAAAACAGAATCGATTTCATAATAAAAAAAAAAAAGGAAGAAAGCGACGGGGGAGGAGCCGCCGCCCCTCCCCGATGAACCGCCGCCGCAGCCAGGGGTGGCGCAGCCCCTGCGCCGTCCTCCCCTCTTCTTCTTCCTTCTCCCCTTGCCTTCCTCGACACCGACGCAACCGAGCCCTCGCCTGCTCCGTCGCAACCCACCTCCCTCCAGCGAGGCAACCGCCGACCTCTTTCCCCCCCCCCCCCCCTAGCCACCTCCGGCGAACTCAAAGGAACCCCCCCCCCCCCCCCCTCGGAAAAACTGTCTGTAAGTTTTTTTTCCTTTTTATTTATTTTACTTTTATTTTATATAAACTGAAATTTATTTATTTTTCTTTAGGAAAAAAACTGAATTTTATTTGCTTATTAAACTGTTTTTTTTTAGGATTTTAAACCGAATTTTTTTTTTAAAAGGTTTTAAAAACTGATTTTATTTTTAAACTTTAATATTAGAAAAGGCGGAATCTTTGTTATGTAGAAGAAAGAAAAATATGATTTTTATATTTTTAAAGTATTAAAAATATAATCTTTATAGGATAGAGAATATAAAAATATCATCTTTGTATATGTAGCGAAATAAAAATCTGATTTTTATTTTATATACGTTGAAATCAAGTGATGATTTTTTTTATATAAAGGCGAAATCTTTATTTTAGTAAAGGCGAAATCTTTATTTTAGAAAAGGTAAAATCTTTATCAACGAAAAGACGATATTTTTAAAATAGAAAAGATTAGATTTTAAAAATAGAAAAGGCGAGATTTTTAATATTGAATAGCATAGTAAAGAAATTCGATTTTTAAATATATGAAGTGATTATAAAAAATATGATTTTTAAATTGAAAATGAATAAATAAAAATGTGATTTTTATTTTAAAGACATCAAAATATAAAAATGTGTGATTTTTATATATGTAGTAACTACGGGCAACGAAGATGACGAAGATGGGATAACGAAGAAGATTTCAATCAAAGAAGAGTCAAGATGATTGGATAGCTTTCGGTGAGAATTTCTCACCTTTCAATTTAATTTTTCTAGTTATATATATACTAGGATGCAGACGGTGCTTAGTAGCACCCGACACCCGTCCACATACCATGGACTTGTTTGTTTGGCTGTTTGGTAATTGATTGAGATATTGATTTGAATGTGGTTTGTGGTGTGAAAAATCGAATCGATAAATTGGTTAGGATTAGACGTGCGCCGTTATAAGGCGAAAGAGTAAGACTAGGTTAGACTCTTACTCCAAATTTTGTGGTTTGCATAACGAAAGTGATTTGATTGATGTGTGAATGGCGTGGGCCTTCACTAGACCGGGGATAAGGCTAGGCCTTGTCCCGTTTCTAGTATCGTGCCGTTATGCCACCGAAATTTTCTAAAATATGTTAGAAAAATAAAAATATCATTTTTATTGTGTAAATGAACTGGACAGAATTCAAGTGTTAAAATAGAATATTTTATCGTTAAAAATAGAATTTTTAACGTGAAAGTGAAAGTGAATAAATATTTATAAACAAATCGGCCGATTTGTTTATATACACTGATTTGACTGATATCGATTGGGTCGATAAATTTTACACATCGCCCAACTGCACAAATAAAATCTGTGTTTGATTGTTTGAAACCCCACACGGGTGTTGGGATGAAATTTGAAGTTCACTCATCCTGATTGATTAAATATGTCGATCGATTGATTGACAGGCTGTTATAAGCGTTAAATGTCTATATTTGATGCTTATACAGCGTAGTGCACTTTGGTTGATGGTTGATTGTTTATTGATGCTATTAAATACATGTGTTGTATGGAATCCGTATAATTAACATTATATGGTGATGGATTGGGCCTCATTCCAATCGGGAGAATAATGAATATTATAAAAGAAAATTCATGTGTTGAATATAAAGAAAATAGTCATGTGTTGACGATGTTCATGTGTTGAGTGAAATATTTTAAATAAAATAAATTATATCTTTATCATATTTAAAATTAGAACTACTTCCTAGTAGAAGTCTAATTAAAATCAAACGATAGATACCATAGTTTATAAAATATTTTACATAACAAAAATAGTGAGGTGTTGACAGGACTCATGTGTTGAGATTAGTCGTGTGTTGAAAGAAATATAGATTCATGTGTTGAATGAGATAAATATTCATTTGTTGAATAGAATAAAGAAGTGGTGTAAAATATAAAGCCGTGTTGATTAGTTTTGCGCCATTTTGACGTGAACGATATTTATATCGATTTTATTCGTTTTATAATGAATATTGAAAAGTGATTTCAAAATTAAATATTTTGAAATGAATTCAAATTGAATTAGATTGAAATTGAAATTTAAAACGAACTGAAAGTGAATTGAAATCAATTTGAAACGAATTCGAATGAGATCAAATAGAAAGTAAATTCGAATTGAATTGAATTGAAACGAATTTGGATTTGAATTTGAATTGAATTGAAACGAGTTAGAATTTGAATTGAATTGAAATGAACTCGAATTGAATTGAAATCAAATCGATTTGAAATTGAATGTAGTGTTGAAAGGGTTTTGAAAACGAATTTAAAACGATTTATAAAATTCGTTTTAAAAGGAAATCGACGAAATATATATAATATATATATATATTATATATATAATGGCCTGAATAGAACGCGCCGCGGTAGTTCGTGAATTTCGACCATTTATTTCAAACGGACATTGCGGGAGATCCGACCGTCGGATTCTCCTAAATCCGGAACCGTTGGGTTCGTATCGAAAAGAGCTTTCCAATGAATATTAGAAATTTGAAATCTAACGGTTGGATTTGGAATTATGTCCAAATCAAATTAGAAAAAGGTCGCTGTAAGTGCAGTTCGATGGCCGTTGTTGGAAATCGACTGTACGGGCCTTGATAAAATTAATAAAAATATCTATAATTTGTGTAAAATTATAATATGTGAATTGGAAAGATTTAGGCTGGAAAATTCCACATTTGAAAAGATAAAAATAGATTTTTATCGAAATGAACTAGTTTTGAACTAGAATTGAAATCAATTTATTTTTGAAATAAATAAATTGAATTTGAAAGCGATTTTGAAAATAATCGATAATTTCCAATACGTGGATTGGACTGGAGCTGAATCGAAATTATCTTCGGGATATTTCGATGTTGGATTTCGTGACTATACAAATATTGTTATGGGGATTTGAAAGATATTTTATATCGTTATTTCCAATACGATATTTGTTGGTTTCAGAATTTGATATTGAATATAAGCTGATATATTTTCTATTCAGAGCCTTGTATTTAATATCAAATGTGATTTGGTTTGTCGTGAATCGTGTTTTTGATGACACTGGTTCTTTAACCCAGTTAAAGGCAGGATATTGAATTTTGAAAAGATTAAAACTAAGTGGAGTTTTAATGAATCTTTAATTAGATTGAAAAGTGAATTGATAATTTAAATTATCAAATCTGAAAAGTGATCGAGAGTGGAGTACCACCAGTTTTGCTCCAAAGTGATAGTTAAATCTTTAATTAGATTTGAACGTGAAATGGTAATTAATTTTACCGATAACACCGTGGTGTTAGATATGGAGTATTACCAGTTTTCTCCATGGGATATATAGGTTGGGATTGGGAAATAAAATAAATAATTACTTCGGTGTGGTTCGTTAATCCCGGCTAGTTTGAAGTGACATCCAAAGGAGGATTAAAGAATAAATTTAGAAGAATTTATCTTGGATAAAATTAATGGGAACCTTTCCCTAAGAATGTGATTCTGTGAATAAAAGAATATTCTGAATTGGAATGAGGCGTTTGTTGTGTTTGTGTAACATTTGTTTATCATATACGTGGGTTATTCAGAAAGGCCGGGTTATACCCATTCTGAATAACCGATTCGACGAGATGTCGAAGATGAAGACGGTGGTAGAAGACCGGAAGTCTTCACATCGTTTGGGTGATTACTGATGATCTTGATTGGGCTGTACACCCAAGATGAGGGAAACAGTCGGTGATCGTCCAGACGTACTTGGAGATCGATGGATATGCGAGGAAAGTGCCTCCAGTTTCGTTCAGACCCAGAACGGACTTGTAAATGGACTGTGTGTCTGACATTGGATTTTAGTCCGTGTGATTGATCTCTATTAAATATATATCTGTTTGGCGGCGGAGAATTTATTCTCTTGCTTAACGCCCTTCTCTGAGACGTACGAGCTCAGGGGTTATATATTGATGGATATCAAACGCATGGAGTGAATTGCCTGTGTGGCATGCGTAAGTGGCAATTGATCAAGGCTTCTGTTGAAAAGCAAAGTCTTGTGGTTGATGATCAAAGCACGGCCTGTGTGGCATAGCTTTGTGTGTAACGTGAATTCGCGAGCCTCACACCTCGGTATGAGTCAAAAACGGGAGACGGACCCAAGGAGTGCATGACGTTTCTTTCTAGCTAGGGTGGTGTCAGTGACCTACCAGCCCTGACATTTATATACTTTTCACCTGTGTGGTTGTTGGATACGAGGCGCCTCGGATATAGGTCTGTAAGGACCGGGAAACGTGTGTTCAGGAATAACTAATCCTCAAAAGTAAGAGAGGACCGGCCTTGGAGGTTCCAAAGGATCAGAGTGGGGTCCTGAGGCATTGCTAGAGTGTCTCGAACGCGGAGAGGAGCTTGCCCCTTGCCTCGACTCATGACGGAAATCCAATTTCCAATACGTGTATTGCGGTTTTAATTGTAGAACTAGTATGGCGACATGATATATGGTACCCATGCCGTCTATGATTGATATTTATGATTGAAATTGTTTTGACACTATACACTTATTATAGTATCAAATAATGTGTTTTAAACGTATCAAGCATGCTTTGGCTGTTATAAGGGAAAACCCTATCCTCCGGCTTGCGTTGCATTGTGTGATGGGAACCTGGGTCTTATAACAGCTTCATTTTTCTTTATTTAGCATTGCGCTGTTTGTTTTATGCACTGGTATTCTTGGGAGGAAACCCGTTCCGTGTTATACGGCGTGGTCCCTTGATTTACCTGACTTTAAAAATAAAGAATTATAACTGTTTTAGTTCTCACACCAGTCACATGACTGACCTGGAGTTTATTGTTTTAACCTAAACTCTGGGTGCCCCTATTTTCCACACGGGCAGCTAGTAGTTTTGGTTTTGCAGATTTATATTCACAGGGTCCTGATTTACAGCTGGAACGATGCTCGGAAAGCTCTGTATCCGTGTATCACTTTCAGTTGTGCTTTTGTATATTTTTCCGCTGCTATGTAATTTATTGTAATCTCTGATATTTATCGAATGTAAATTATTCATTTATACTCTGTATATTCTTGTATCTGATGGAATTGTTGTAATAGCAATGAAATGTTCTTCCGTATGCGCTCTGTTTTGTCTTGTCCTCAATTCTATCCGTGCTTTCCTTCACGGGGAAGTTCGGGTCGTCTCACGTAGCCACTGGATTTGCCGGGCGGTTCCGGGCAGATTTACACTACGAACTCAACCCAACCTCGGGTTTCAAGCGCGATGTGACCAACTACTCACATTGGATCCTATTGTTTGTAGCAACTAGATTTACCGGGCGGTTCCGGGCAGATTTACACTACAAACTCAACCCAACCTCGAGTTGGCCACTTTCTTGTTTTCTAAAGTCATGCCCATGTTCTTATCAGAATTTTGATATCATGTTCATATGTCAACTTCGTGCCCAACTAAGGCATGTTTAAAGTCAAGTTATGGCATGTTCAAGTCAAGTTTTTCATGCCATATTTCATGTTCTACTTATGCCAAATTTCATAGTTTATGCTTATAATTAATTCATTTTTTGCCTATTCTACCCAATCGTATCCCCAACGTATATAAACATACTTCGTTCACAAGTATAAACAGTTCAAGAGATAAAGGGGAATAATACCAAACATGCGATAGGCATATGTGACAGTTATAACATTACTTGCATAATAAACAGGCTATAACATGTCACATAGTTGCAATACTAGTATGGTGATAACTTGGCATAGTGATGATTCCAACTTAATTTAACATGATGTTTTCAACTTTGCATCATAGGCATAATAGTCATTGCGGCATCATAAAAATTTTATTATAAACATGAAACATTAAAGGCATAGTAATCCTAATGGGCATAGTGGATTCCAATTTAGCATTTTTAACATAATGATACTCATAGACATAATAATTCCAATTTATCATAATGATTCTCATCTAATATTATAAACATAATGGTTCCAACTTAGCATTTTTAACATAATGATTCTCAACTAACATGATAGACATAATGATCCCAATTTAGCGTTTTTAACATAATTAACATGATAGACATAATGGTTCCAATTTAGCGTTTTTAACATAATTAACATGATAGACATAATGATTCCAACTTAGCGTTTTTAACATATCTAACATTATAACAATTTCAACTTTTCATCATAGCCTAGCAATACCCTATTTTTCATAAATCATGATGGGTATAATAACACCACAGGCATAATTCCATCAATATTCATAGCCATGGTCTAATTAGCATCATAGGCATGGTTTAATCAACATAAATATTTCAATAAACATAGCGATTTCATGGACATGTATTAGTCCAACTTGCCAAACAATTAAGCCCAAGTGATTCATAACAACATCAAAATCATGACAAGTTTAACTTGCAACGTTGCCATAGCAATATCCCCAAATTATAATTCAACGATAAATAATATAAACAATGGATTAGCAATAGTTCATAAATTCGGTTTCAATTCATCGCATGTCCATATTGTTTTAGCGTTTTTGCCTAAAAAGTAACATAGAACTTACAATATGAAGCAATTAAAAAATCCCAAATCAATTAGTCTCGAATTCGTTGTCTAAAGCGTCGTAGTTGTTGTAGCTTCTAGTTGTAGCCTTCAAGAATCGTCCTCCATCTTCTATAATTTTATTCTTTATATTTTTAATTCAGAGCTCTAGGTTTAATGGCGGCGGCCTGAGGCTAAAATGAAATAGTATGATTTAGGCTAGGTCTTAGGTCCTTTTTATAATGTTTGTGAGTTGTTTTAGACCGTCGATGGAGCTTGATTCAACAATAGCCGTTCAGTCAGGATAGAGTTATCCTATTGACTCAGCCATGAGTCAGAAATGACTCAGCATTGACTCAGCGATGAGTCAGAAATGACTCAGCGTATTAAATGTTCACCAATTCAAACGTAAATACGTATTTAATAGATACATTTTCCCCTTTACCGTATTAATTACCCATATATAAATATTTATTTATATATGAATAAATATTTTCTTACCTTTAAGTTGTCATAATTAAAAATTGGAGAAGGCCAAAAAAAAAAAAAAAAAAAAAACCATCCTTGACAACCAAAAATGCGCAACGTACGCTACATGATGCGTACACGTCATATATATATGCGTATATGTATATATATATTATATATATATTCATTTTTTTTCTCTATCTTCCCAATTACCCATTTTCACACTAAACCACTTTTTGAACTGCGTTCACACTAGGCTATTTTAAGCCATTCCCCTAAAACAAAAATAGGGCGCTGGCGGGGATCGAACTCTGTACCTCTTGTATGCAAGTCATGTGTTCCAACCAAATGAGCTGCTAAGTCTTTTGCTTACAAACCCTAGAACAATGCTAAACATTATTCGTTTCCCATTCTTCTTTTTTTTTTTCATGTTTTGCTGCGATATTTAAATTAAAGATATCTTCTTCACACGTTATCCGTTTTGCGTAAACTCGGACTCTATCTTAAGCAGAATTTCGAGGCGAATGCAATGGCGTAACCCGTTTCCCTTAATTCTTTGATTTGAAATTAATTATACTTTAATTTGTGAATCTCACTGTTATAGAATACACGGGGTGTTACAGATTTGTATCCCGCGAGGGATACAAATTAGCACCCCGAGTAGGGATGCAAGATCGCATCTAGTGGATGCGAGGGGATGAGATATCGCATTGAAAGAAGGGATATGAATTCTTATCCCTTGAGGAATGAATTTGCATCTGGTGTTGGGATGCAAGATCACATCCAATGGAGGATCCAGGGCAATGTCTATGCGAGGCATCGGATGTGAAGCATGGTGATGCGGAGCATAGGATGCGAAGCAAGGGAAAGTGTCGAGCATGGAATGCGATGTATGGTGAGGCGAAGCATGGGAATGCGAGGCAAGGTAATGCGAGACATGGTAATACAAAGAACGGTGATGCGAGGCAAGGTGATGCGAGGAATAGGATGTGAAGCATGGGAGAGTTTCGAGCATGGGATGTGAGGCATGGTGGTGCGGAGCATGGGAATGCAAGGCAAAGTGATGCAAGGCATGGGATGCGGAGCATGGGAAGCATGGGATGCGAGACATGGTGAAGCCAAGGATGGATTCTAGAACCAATCGGTGCTTGTTGCACAAGCTTTTGGAGGTGACTGGTACGTGCCGGTGAGCGATCCTCAATGTTGATGAATTTCGCATCCGAGGGCTGCCAGTGGTCCGATTTGAGCTTTCTAGTGCCAGAACCATGGTTTACCCGATACGATCACACGGTTCTGAGTGCGTACACTTGATTCATGACTTGTATTGTTCGAGAGCAGTTTGATGAGCCGTGACGAATGTCCTCGCGCGAGCCCATCTTGGCTTAATTCTTGAGAATGTCGGCGACACTTCTTAGCCGTTGAACCACACGATGGGTCAAGTCATGTGGGCCTGGACTTCTTTTTAACACAGTGTTATAGTTAAGTACATCATTATACCAGAGACAGTGTCATGAGTATGATCATCTCCATAACCATCTTCAGCATGTGTCGTGTACTATCTTTTGGGTGTATCACCAATTATTATTGTTTTCATATGTCGCATTATAATTCTTTGGCATATCGCTAAATTACATTAAATGATATTTATGATGTTTATTCATCGTTTGTGATTCTATTTGTCTATCACAACCTTCACTAGCATATATCGTACTTTTCTACGATATTGTGTATCGATATTTATTTTATTGATGCGGAGAGTATTTATTTTAGAGATTAATTATTAATCCAATTGTACATGGTGATATCTCTTTGAATATGATTTTGGAATTTGAATGACAATTATTAAATTTATATGATTTAACTATCTGTGATGATTTTATGAATTTTGTTTTGATGGATTTTATGGGTGATGATATTTTGGATTAGATTGAGATGAGATTTCCTTATATTGTTGTTATTATTATTATTCAACAATAACCTGTTACTTATAATGGATTCAAATATAGTATGACCCATTTATTACTTGTATAATTTTCGAGTCGGTCCGAGATATTTCAGGTATTGGGACACTGAGACAAGATTGCATTTTACTAGGTATAGAGAAATACAAATATTTCATATATTAGACTATATACATATATACACACATATATATAGGGGCAGCTATTTAGACACAAACTTAGACACAAACATAGAGACACAAAGCCTCGGCCGTTGGATCTTTTTGTCCTTATGTGGAGGAGTGGTATTCGGGGGGCTATCCAGTGGTGGAGATCAATTGTGTCACCAATTATGTCAAAATTTTGTGCCTAAATTGACTTTCTCTCTCTCACACGCACAAAAACATATATATATACATATACATACATACACATATATCATACATTGTCGGTGCGGTTGACTCCATAAACTATGTTATTGCCGAATATTATGTATACAAGTGCAAACCCGTGCTATGCACAAGGTCATTGCAAAATTTAAAAAAAATACATAGTTTAATTTCTCAAGTAATAATCATAATATTTTACACTGTGATCATTGAAATTAAAATAAAAAACATACTTTAAGATGTAACTTCCCATTAATTTACGCAAGACATAGTACCCTATGAAAGTGATGACTTGCATTATTAAGGTCAACGTCTTGCATGGAACCCTTTTATGAAAATGTTAAAGTTTGACTTATGACATAAAATTATAATAAATCCTACTTTAAGAATATTCTAAAGCCACTAACAAAGTTCAGTTACGTATTGTTTCCATATTGTGGAAATAATCGTTTACAATGATCAATAAATAAGAACTGTTACAAAAATTAATACTTCAAGATATACATATAAAGCATACCAAATTAACCTTTTATGTTATATAGGCTTTTCCCTTATAGTATGTAATAACCCAGAAATCCAAGCCAATTTAAATTTTTTATTTTGGCAATTTTAGTGAATTTTGAATATCTAAAATGAATTATTTTAAATAATAGCAACAAGAGATTTATTTTGAATAGAATTGGAATGTATATATTTATTTGAATTGTCATTAGAATATAAATATTTTATTTTAATTATAAAAGGAATTGAAAGTGACGCGGTAGTTCGAAAATTCGATTTCAAATTTCAAATGAATTGCAGGATTCACTACAACAGATTTGTCTTTTAATAGCACGTGAAAAACGCTATAATATCTTTACATAGCATTAATGACGACGCTATATAACGACATGTTATAATAGCCCTGACACATCTCATAGCACTTTATAAACCGCTATTGTATCACACATTTTATAACGTACATACACCACTATAAAAACTTTTCATAGCATTTTACCCATGCCAACTAGTAAATTTTCAACCTTTTTTTATAGCATAATTTTTTTCCTCATAACACGTATTGAAGGCTATAAAAAGTTTTCCGTGCCAGTCTATTATTTTACATAGCTCTTTTCTGCATTATCGCATTATTTCTTATAGCGTATTGTTGATTCTCCATCATTTTCTATAGCAGTATTTTTCCATTATCAATATGTCTAGCATAATATATAGCACATAAATTTTGCTATACCATCCATTTTATAGTGCACTACAAATCTTCTCTTATCTGAATTCTGCACATTACTAACATTACAATTATAAATTCTTAAAATAAAAAAATACTGCATATCAAAAGGTAAAAAAATCTAATAGCAAAAGCATATTTGATTATAAAAGACAATAAGTATGGTCTTATACAATTGATATTCTTACATAGTTGATATTTTTACACATTCAAGTAAATAAGTTCAGATATGGTTTCAAAAAAAAAGTAGACATGAAAAACCATAACTCCTTAGTGTTCCACCCATCAGCTTGCACGCATTGTATATTTCAAAACCTACCATTTTGCTGTCCAAGGCTTCCTGCCACAGTTGAATCACAAATAACACCAAAACTGAGATTGATTTTTCTACTATTAAAGATGATACAAAGAACTAGAAATGCATACAATATATAGTTCTTCATAACAACATTTTTGTTTCAGATATAAGTTTTACCAGTTTGGTCAGTTATTAATTGCTCTGAGATCCTTTGATGAGCTCCAATAAGCGTGAGTACTCTCCAACATAAGCATAGCAGCCTTTTGAACTGGGAGGAAGTAAGAATCTTTCTGGTATGAAATACACAAATTAAATGATTCAGTTTTAAGTGGTAGATGAAATAAACATCATTATTGGTTAAAGCAATTTAAGTATTGACTGTCCAAAGGTTATGATAAAATATAAATAATGGCTTGCTATAGTTTGCATCTCTTATGCAAGTGGGAAATATATAATAAAATAGGAATACTACATCATACATGACAAAAATGATATGTAGCGAGATTTGCTATAGGATTAACAAATAGCAGAATGTGTTGTGTATGCGTAAGTTTCTGAAAAATGGTCGACACGACTGGACATAAAATAAATGTTTCAATCTTCTACAACTAATCTGAATAGTGGATGGGGTTTGGAATCCATGATCCATACAGGAGAAACAGAATTAATGTGAGTGAAATTAATGAATTGATATAGTGTTATACACTTACCGATATTGAACCAAAATTTTGATTGCCTTGAATAGTAATTGCTTTATGAATCAGGAAAATCTCAGACTCAATTGTCGCAACTCATTCTAAAATTTCAGGTCTGCTCACAAACCGAACAAACCTAATAAAAATGCTCTCATTTTTATGAATTATCTAATTATGAAATGCATGAGATGTTAAAGAAAATCCTATGGCTAGACACCTTTGAACAGTCCCTTTGGTAAACCAGATGCGTCAAAGGAAGGATCAGGTTGTAGGGTGATCAAATAACCTCCTTTTGTAGTTTAATCTGGAGCAGTCTTCAAATGAGCAAGAAAATGATTCAGTAATCCAAATGCAATCTTCTCTGGATTTCCATTTGTGATCATCACAAGATCGCACCTAAACACAACATATATTTACCAATTTAGCATATTTCCATGTAAGTGTTCGTCAAAAAATAAATTTGATTTTTATACAAAAGATCCATGTTTATCAAATCATACACTTGCAATTTCAGTAACATGAGACTAATTTCCACTGTATGCACATACATTCCAATAAAATGATTTTAAGATTAGAATATAGTAATATGTAGTTTTCCCCAAACATTATAATATTTAGGCCTTTGTCAGTATCAATATTGTTTTTCAGATCATTTCATCAATATATTGACTTCTGCATTGTATACCATACCATATAACCAAAACAGCATTATATGAAGAAATTTTCACAAAATATAGTTGATTTGAACTTACAATAAATTAGTAAAATGGTGTTTTAGTTGCATCTCTATGCTTTCTTGTACTTCACACGTCAGCTTAAGTTTTTCAGTAACAACGTGGAAGAAGACACAGTCAGTCCCCACTGAACCCAATTTTCAAATCAATAAAAAAAAACTAAACAAATTCATCCCACTGCAAAATTTGTTTTAAAAAAGAACAAAAGTCGATCTATACTCCACGCATCTACCAGAAGGGATTCCTTAGTCACACTGAAATACGGCAATGCGAACCTCGTTGCGTACTTCACGAATTCGTTCTAGTCGACTCCTTCCATGATGGCTACATTTGATGGGAGGAACCGATGCTACTTCAACACGGGAGTGATGGTGATGAACTTTGGTCTGTGATACGCTAGCTAGTATATTTGTTTGACAGAGCAGTGCATGGTCATGCAAAAGAGGTTTAGGATCATTAAATCCAGATCTTGTCTTTGTTTCATTTGGTTTTCACAGGTAAGAATCGTAAGATAGCAGACGTGGATCACAAGCTAAACCGATGAAAAAAAAACAGTTGACGATGAATGAATTTATTGGACTGCGCTGTGTAGAGAGCTGTGAAAACCCGTAACTTCCCCGTAAAGGAAAGCGTCCGATAGTTCGAGAACAAGCCACAACAGAACGCATACAGAAGAACATTTCATTGTATATTACAACAATGCATCAGATTACAAAAATATACAGAGTATAAATGAATATTACACAGAAATATCAGAGATTTAAATTACATTTAAATACATAGCAGCGGAAAATAATACAATACACAACTAGAAGAGATATACGGATACAAAGCTTTCCGGATATCATTCCAGCTGTAAACCAGGATCCTGTGAATATAAATCTGCAAAACCAAAACTGCTAGCTGCCCGTGTCAAAATAGGGGCACCCAGAGTTTAGGTTAAAACAATAAACTCCAGGTCAGTCATGGGACTGGTGTGAGAACTAAAACAGTTATAATTCTTTATTTTAAAGTTCGGTAAATCAAGGGACCACGCCGTATAACACGGAATGGGTTTCCACCCAAGAATACCAGTGCATAAAACAAACAGCGCAATGCTAAATAAAGAAAAAATGAAGCTGTTATAAGACCCAGGTCCCATCACACAATGCAACGCGAGCCGGAGGATAGGGTTTTTTACCTTATAACAGCCAAAGCATGCTTGATACGTTTAAAACACATTATTTGATACTATTATAAGTGCATAGTGTATAAAACAACTTCAAATCATAAGTATCAATCATAGGCGACATGAGCGTCCCATGCCACTATGTTGCCATATATAGGTTTACAAATAAAACCGCAAATGTCACGTATTTGGAAATTGGATTTCCATCTATGAACCGAGGCAAAAGATAGTCCTCAACCGATTCGTGACTCTCTAGCCCGAGCCATAGGATCAGAGCTCGAGTGACCCTTGGATCGTCAGGGCCAGTCCACCGATGTGGATTAAACTTAAACCCTGAACATGCGTTTCCCCGCCCTATGGGGCGTAGGTGAGCCAACTAAATGACTCCATCGGTTCGAGAACGACCGATCAATCCGAGGCGCCTCGCAACAGCAACAACCACATAAGTCAAACTCGTCAGGGCGTGTAAAACCACTGACGCCACTTTTTAGCTAGAAGGAAACGCATGCCCTCCCTGAGGTCCGTCTCCCGTTTCTGGTTCATACCGGGTGTGAAACTCGCGAATTCACGTTACACAAAGCTGTGCCACACAGGCTGTGCTTTGATCATCACCACAAGACTTTGCTTTTCAACAGAAGCCTCGATCTATTGCCACTTAGGCATGCCACACAGGCAATTCACTCTATGTGTTTGATATCCATCAGTATATAACCCCTGAGCTCGTATGTCTCAGAGAAAGGCGTTAAGCAAGAGAATAAATTCTCCGCCGCCAAACAGATATATATTTAATAGAAATCAATCACACAGACTAAAATCCAATGTCAGACACACAGTCCATTTACAAGTCCGTTCTGGGTCTGAACGAAACCGGAGGCACCTAGTACCCCGTATATCCATCGATCTCCAAGCACGTCTGGACGATCACTAACTGTTTCCATCTTCTTGGGTGTACAACCCAATCAAGATCATCAGTAATTACCCAAACGACGTGAAGACTTCTGGTCTTCGACCACCGTCTTCATCTTTGACACCACGTCGAATCAGTTATTCAGAATGGGATAAACCCGGTTTGTCTGAATAACTCGCGTATATATTATAAAAGTGTTACACAAACACAACACACGCCTCATTCCAATTCAGAATATTCTTTTATTCCAATATTCCTATACTTTGGGAAAGGTTCCCATTAATTTTATCTAAGATAAATTCTTTAAATTTATTCTTAAATCTCCTTTGAATATCAATTCAAACTAGTCGGGATTATCGAACCACACCGAAGTAATCATTTATTTTATTTTCCCAATCCCAACCTATTCATCCCATGAAGTAAAACTGGTAATACTTCATATCTAACACCACGGTGTTACCGGTAAATTCAATTACCATTTCACGTTCAAATCTAATTAAAGATTTAACTATCGCCTGGAGCAAAACTGGTGATGCTCCATTCTCGATCATTTCAATCTAATTAAAGATTCATTAAAACTCCACTTAGTTTTAATCTTTAACTGGGTTAAAGAATCAGTGTCATTTAAAACACGGTTCACGATAAACCCAAAATCACATTCATTAATTATCGGGTTAAAGAACGAGTGTTATTTAAAACACTGCTCACGATAAACCCAAAAATCAATACCAATTCAATATCATTTAATTGGTACACTTCATTAAATCTAAATAAAAAGATTTAATCTTTTCTCAACTGGGTTCAAGAACAGTGTTAGTCAAGACACCATTCACGACAAACCCAAATCACATTTGATATTAAATACAAGGCTTTGAATAGAATATATGCCGGCTTATATTCAATATCAAATTCTACGACTAACAAACATCGTATTGGAAATAACGATATATATATATCTTTCAAATTCCCATAACAAAATCTGTATCATCACGAAATCCAACATCGAAATAATCCAAAGGCAATTTCGATTCAAATCCATTCCAATGCAATCATTGGAATCTCTGGTTATTTTCAAAACCATTTCAAATTCAATTTATTTATTTAAAAATAAATAGAATTATATTTCTAGTTCAAAACTAGTTCATTTCGATAAAAATCTATTTTTATCTTTTCAAATATGGAGTTTTTCATCCCAATTCTTTCTAAATCATTTCTTATGATTTTACACAAATTATTACTATTTTTAATAATTTTATCAAGGCCCGTACAGTCGATTTCCACCAATGGTCATCGAACTGCACGTATAGCGACCTTTTTCAAATTTGATTTGGACATAATTCCAAATCCAACCGTTAGATTTCTAATTTCTAATATTCGTTAGAAATCCCTTTTCGATACGAACCCAACGGTTCCGATTTCAGGAGAATCCGACGGTCGGATCTCCCGTAATGTCCGTTTGAAATAAATGGTCGAAATTCACGAACTGCCGCGGCGCGGCGCGTTCTATTTAGGCCATTATATTATATATATAATATATATAATATATATTTCGTCGATTTCTATTTAAAACGAATTATATAAATAGTTTTAAAATTCGTTTCAAAAGCAATTTCAACTTCCATTTCAATTCAAATCAAAACTGAATTCTTCTTTATAAATTCGGTTTAAAATTCATTTCTATTCAATTCAAATTTCAATTCAATTTGAATTCATTTCAATTCGTTTTCAATTCAATTTGAATTCATTTCAATTCATTTCGAAATCGTTTTCAATTCAATTCATTTCGTAATCGTTTTCAATTCAATTCATTTCGAAATCGTTTTCAATTCAATTCATTTCGAAATCGTTTTCAATTCAATTTATTTCGAAATCGTTTTCAATTCAATTCATTTCGAAATCGTTTTCAATTCAATTCAATTCATTTCATTTCGAAATCGTTTTCAATTCAATTCATTTCGAAATCGTTTTCAATTCAATTCATTTCGAAATCGTTTTCAATTCAATTCATTTCGAAATCGTTTTCAATTCAATTCATTTCGAAACCGTTTTCAATTCAATTCATTTCGAAATCGTTTTCAATTCATTTCGAAATCGTTTTCAATTCAATTCATTTCGAAATCGTTTTCAATTCAATTCATTTCGAAATCGTTTTCAATTCAATTCATTTCGAAATCGTTTTCAATTCAATTCATTTCGAAATCGAATAAAATCGATATAAATATCGTTCACGTCAAAATAGCGTCAATCTAATCAACACGGCTTCATATATTGATATTTTCAAATATTCCATTTTGAATATTTCTATTTCAAATATTTCTATTTTAAAACTGGAATGAGGCCCAATCAATTTCCATATAATGTTAATTATATGGATTTTCATACATTACACCCATATAATAGCATTGCAAAATAATAAACCATCAACCAAAGTGCACTACACTGTATAAGCATCAAATATAGATATCTAACGCTTATAACAGCCTGTCAATCCATCGATCGACATATTTAATCAATCAGGATGAGTGAACTTCAAATTTCATCCCAACACCCGTGTGGGGTTTCAAACAATCCAACACAGATTTTTGTTGTGCAGTTGGGCGATGTGTAAAATTTATCGACCCAATCAATGTCCTTCAAATAGGTGTACATAAACAAACCGTCTGGTTTGTAAATGAATATTTTATTTATTCACATTCACGTTAAAAATTATATTTTTAACGATAAAACATTTTATTCAACCTATGAATATTCTATTCGGTTCATTTATTCAATAAAATGATATTTTTATTTTTCTAACATATTTTAGAAAACTTCGGCGGCATAACGGCACGATACTAGAAACGGGACGAGGCCTAGCCTTATCCCCGGTCTAGTGAAGGCCCACGCCATTCACACATCAATCAACATCACCAAACAACCAAATTCAAATCAAATCATATAACTAATCTATGCAACCAAACAAACAAGTCCATGGTCTGTGGACGATTGTGTCGGGTGCTACTAAGCATCGTCTGCATCCTAGTATATATATATATATATATATATAATTAGAAAAGAAATTGAAAGGTGAGAAATTCTCACCTATAGCTATCCTAGATCCACGGCACTTCAAATGCAGGAAATCTCCACTGTTCTCGTCTCTTCGTCATCTTCGTTGCCCGTAGCCACTACATATAAAAATCATATTTTTATTTCGAAGTTCAATATATAAAAATCATATTTTTATTTCGAAGTTCAATATATAAAAATCCTATTTTTATTAGTTTAAAAATCGAATCTTTTCTAATTTAAAAATCGAATCTTTTCTAGTTTAAAAATCGAATCTTTTCTAGTTTAAAAATCGAATCTTTTCTAGTTTAAAAATCGAATCTTTTCTAGTTTAAAAATCGAATCTTTTTCACTTCAAAAATCACATCTTATTATTTTAGAAAACACCTCTTGTTCATTTCAAAAATCACATCTTGTTAATTTTTAAAATGAATAAAAATCCTATCTTTATACTAACAAAAACCGTATTTTCTACTAACAAAAATCGCATTTTTAACTTGCTAAAAATCCTTTCATATCAGAAACTAGCTAAAAATTACATTTTTAACTTGCTAATACTTTAAATCAAAGGATAAAATCAGTTAACTCACAATTTAAAAGTGTTCGAAGATGGAGGGGGTCCCGGGGTCGCTGAAGGTGGCGCGGGCAGCTGACTGGACGGCTTGGTGGCGCTGGACTTCGCTGGTGGGGAGGGAAGGCGGCACTGGTGGCTCTGGAGTTGCGGCAGCTTGTTTTAGGGTTCAGAGTTCACGTTTTGATTAGGGGCTCTCGATTTAGGGAGGATTGGGGCTCGGGAATGGTCGGAGAAGGAGGGGAAAGGGGCGATGGTCCTTGTGGGTGGCGGCGCCGGAGATGTAGTAGCGCCAGGGAGGTCAACGCCGACGATCGCAGTTGATTTGGGGGAGCGCCTGGGTAACGGCGGGTTTTGATTTAAAAAGGCTCGGGTTATTTTTTTCTGAAGTAGGTTTAGAGGAGGGTGGCCCTTATATGTTATTATTTTATTTTATTTATTTTCATAAAAGCAACTTTTTATTTCGGCCCCCAAATTGGGCCCAACAACTGTCGCCCCTAGCTAATTACCCCCATTCCGAACACAATGGGATATGTACCGTAAGCCAATTCGGTTGTTACGTTCTGTTTTCGTTGAAATTAAAATATAAATCTTTATATATTCAGTTTAAACGCACATTTCAAATTACCGGGACCACATACAGTTTCCAAAAATTCCCGAAAAATACTTTCTAGCTTCGTATTGACGATACGGTCCTAACAAAACTAATTTCGTCAGATTCTGAGACCGTTTGAAAAATGGTCATTTTCCAGTCGATTAAATTCAACTGAAACTGGTCAAACGCGTTTTCCTTTGCCACGCTCACAAACTGATTCAGAAAATTATGAAATTTGGAATCTAGCAATAACTTGACACTGCGGGCCCAACAAAACTGGTTTCGTCGAAATCCGAGGTCATTTGCAAAATGTCCATTTTTAAGGGCCTGAATTCCATAGCGACTATTCAGAATTTTTAACTGGACATATCTTTTGATCCCCGCTATGAAATTTCGATTTGTCGGATTCGTTGGAAAGATATTATCAAATAGATCCTAATGTTTTTGGTTTCACTAAAATCCGGATTGTTTTGCACCCGATACATTCAATTGAAGTTTGAAATCGAATTATCGAACTACCGCGCCATTTTCAATTCTATTTATAATTATATATAAATATTTATATTCTAACGACGACGTATATAATATATACGTTGAATTCTATTCAAAATAAATTTCTCGTCGATATTATTTAAAATAATCTATTTTAAATGTTCAAACTTCGCTAAAATTGCCAAAATAAAAAATTTAAACTGGCCCACATTTTCGGGTTGTTACAATCTCCCCCACTTAAAACTTTTCGTCCCCGAAAAGGAACAAAGTCGAAAGTGGTTTGATTAATCAACTCTACTTTCGATCTGGCTTTCATTCTCCAACTTTTCAGTTTCTGAGAATTTTCAAAATTTCAAAAATTTGGCTAACACCCTAAATTTTCGAAAAATTTCGCCATAACCTCCCCTGCACCGGGAGCATCGGGGAATTTCAAATAGCTTCCCCGGTCCTTCAGATCTCAAAAAGAAAAAGAAAAAGCCAAGCGGCTAGCCAATAGGCTCATAAAATCATCATCACCCAAACAAAACAGTAAATTATGTATCAAACATGTACCTATTTGTCGGGCAAACAAATTTTATTCTCTGCTCTAGCCTCCTTGCTATGACCTGTTCAATGATATATATGTATATGCAAGCAAATGCGACCAAATTTCAATACAATTCATTATTTGATCAAATTAGGCTAAATGGTTCAAATTTATCAAACAATTAAACAAACAACATAAACATCAATCAATTAGTGAATTTAACGTTTCAAATTCGTAATTTTGATACATATACAAAAATCACATTTTTGATGCCAAATCACAACAATAAGCCTTATCAAATTTTGGTTCTCACACCAGTCAATAGGAAGTATATAGAAATCTCACTTTCGTCGCTCGAAAATAAATACTGGCGACAGTGCCCCATCACCAGAATTATTCCCGGGCAACTAGAGTATGATTCTATAACCATCCAGTATATTAAAACTTCGAATACACGTTTGCAAGACGCATATGCAAAATCTTTATATATCGGATTGTCCAAATCAATATAAATAAATAATCAAATACGAATAATTGATTTAAATTTTCAAAACAAAACTTGTTTTCACTTTAAAAATGTACTCTTCACACTCGTTCTAGGATACTACTAATCCTATCTCTAACGAGTCATTCTAATTGGATATTACTAATCCAATATCTGATGAATTCTTTCGTATGGTTCTAATGTGCCTTGTTCTCTGCTTTGTAAACCAAAGCTCTGATACCAACTGTGAAAACCCATAACTTCCCCGTAAAGGAAAGCGTCGGATAGCTCGAGAACAAGCCACAACAGAACGCATACCGAAGAACATTTCATTGTATATTACAACAATGCATCAGATTACAAAAATATACAGTATAAATGAATATTACACAGAAATATCAGAGATTTAAATTACATTTAAATACATAGCAGCGGAAAATAATACAATACACAACTAGAAGAGATATACGGATACAAAGCTTTCCGGATATCATTCCAGCTGTAAACCAGGATCCGGTGAATATAAATCTGCAAAACCAAAACTGCTAGCTGCCCGTGTCAAAATAGGGGCACCCAGAGTTTAGGTTAAAACAATAAACTCCAGGTCAGTCATGGGACTGGTGTGAGAACTAAAACAGTTATAATTCTTTATTTTAAAGTTCGGTAAATCAAGGGACCACGCCGTATAACACGGAACGGGTTTCCTCCCAAGAATACCAGTGCATAAAACAAACAGCGCAATGCTAAATAAAGAAAAAATGAAGCTGTTATAAGACCCAGGTCCCATCACACAATGCAACGCAAGCCGGAGATAGGGTTTTTTACCTTATAACAGCCAAAGCATGCTTGATACGTTTAAAACACATTATTTGATACTATTATAAGTGCCTAGTGTATAAAACAACTTCAAATCATAAGTATCAATCATAGGCGACATGAGCGTCCCATGCCACTATGTTGCCATATATAGGTTTACAAATAAAACCGCAAATGTCACGTATTTGGAAATTGGATTTCCATCTATGAACCGAGGCAAAAGATAGTCCTCAACCGATTCGTGACTCTCTAGCCCGAGCCACAGGATCAGAGCTCGAGTGACCCTTGGATCGTCAGGGCCAGTCCACCGATGTGGATTAAACTTAAACCCTGAACATGCGTTTCCCCGCCCTATGGGGCGTAGGTGAGCCAACTAAATGACTCCATCGGTTCGAGAACGACCGATCAATCCGAGGCGCCTCGCAACAGCAACAACCACATAAGTCAAACTCGTCAGGGCGTGTAAAACCACTGATGCCACTTTTTAGCTAGAAGGAAACGCATGCCCTCCCTGAGGTCCGTCTCCCGTTTCTGGTTCATACCGGGTGTGAAACTCGCGAATTCACGTTACACAAAGCTGTGCCACACAGGCTGTGCTTTGATCATCACCACAAGACTTTGCTTTTCAACAGAAGCCTCGATCTATTGCACTTAGGCATGCCACACAGGCAATTCACTCTATGTGTTTGATATCCATCAGTATATAACCCCTGAGCTCGTATGTCTCAGAGAAGGGCGTTAAGCAAGAGAATAAATTCTCCGCCGCCAAACAGATATATATTTAATAGAAATCAATCACACAGACTAAAATCCAATGTCAGACACACAGTCCATTTACAAGTCCATTCTGGGTATGAACGAAACCGGAGGCACCTAGTACCCCGCATATCCATCGATCTCCAAGCACGTCTGGACGATCACTAACTGTTTCCATCTTCTTGGGTGTACAGCCCAATCAAGATCATCAGTAATTACCCAAACGACGTGAAGACTTCTGGTCTTCGACCACCGTCTTCATCTTTGACACCACGTCGAATCAGTTATTCAGAATGGGATAAACCCGGTTTGTCTGAATAACTCGCGTATATATTATAAAAGTGTTACACAAACACAACACACGCCTCATTCCAATTCAGAATATTCTTTTATTCCAATATTCCTATACTTTGGGAAAGGTTCCCATTAATTTTATCCAAGATAAATTCTTTAAATTTATTCTTAAATCTCCTTTGAATATCAATTCAAACTAGTCGGGATTATCGAACCACACCGAAGTAATCATTTATTTTATTTTCCCAATCCCAACCTATTCATCCCATGAAGTAAAACTGGTAATACTTCATATCTAACACCACGGTGTTACCGGTAAATTCAATTACCATTTCACGTTCAAATCTAATTAAAGATTTAACTATCGCCTGGAGCAAAACTGGTGATGCTCCATTCTCGATCATTTCAATCTAATTAAAGATTCATTAAAACTCCACTTAGTTTTAATTTTTAACTGGGTTAAAGAATCAGTGTCATTTAAAACACGGTTCACGATAAACCCAAAATCACATTCATTAATTATCGGGTTAAAGAACGAGTGTTATTTAAAACACTGCTCACGATAAACCCAAAAATCAATACCAATTCAATTCCAATTCAATATCATTTAATTGGTACACTTCATTAAATCTAAATAAAAAGATTTAATCTTTTCTCAACTGGGTTCAAGAACAGTGTTAGTCAAGACACCATTCACGACAAACCCAAATCACATTTGATATTAAATACAAGGCTTTGAATAGAATATATGCCGGCTTATATTCAATATCAAATTCTACGACTAACAAACATCGTATTGGAAATAACGATATATATATATCTTTCAAATTCCCATAACAAAATCTGTATCATCACGAAATCCAACATCGAAATAATCCAAAGGCAATTTCGGTTCAAATCCATTCCAATGCAATCATTGGAATCTCTGGTTATTTTCAAAACCATTTCAAATTCAATTTATTTATTTAAAAATAAATAGAATTATATTTCTAGTTCAAAACTAGTTCATTTCGATAAAAATCTATTTTTATCTTTTCAAATATGGAGTTTTTCATCCCAATTCTTTCTAAATCATTTCTTATGATTTTACACAAATTATTACTATTTTTAATAATTTTATCAAGGCCCGTACAGTCGATTTCCACCAATGGCCATCGAACTGGACGTATAGCGACCTTTTTCAAATTTGATTTGGACATAATTCCAAATCCAACCGTTAGATTTCTAATTTCTAATATTCGTTAGAAAGCCCTTTTCGATACGAACCCAACGGTTCCGGTTTCAGGAGAATCCGACGGTCGGATCTCCCGTAATGTCCGTTTGAAATAAATGGTCGAAATTCACGAACTGCCGCGGCGCGTTCTATTCAGGCCATTATATTATATATATAATATATATTTCGTCGATTTCTATTTAAAACGAATTATATAAATAGTTTTAAAATTCGTTTCAAAAGCAATTTCAACTTCCATTTCAATTCAAATCAAAATTGAATTCTTCTTTATAAATTCGGTTTAAAATTCATTTCTATTCAATTCAAATTTCAATTCAATTTGAATTCATTTCAATTCGTTTTCAATTCAATTTGAATTCATTTCAATTCATTTCGAAATCGTTTTCAATTCAATTCATTTCGAAATCGTTTTCAATTCAATTCATTTCGAAATCGTTTTCAATTCAATTCATTTCGAAATCGTTTTCAATTCAATTCATTTCATTTCGAAATCGTTTTCAATTCAATTCATTTCGAAATCGTTTTCAATTCAATTCATTTCGAAATCGTTTTCAATTCAATTCATTTCGAAATCGTTTTCAATTCAATTCATTTCGAAATCGTTTTCAATTCAATTCATTTCGAAATCGAATAAAATCGATATAAATATCGTTCACGTCAAAATAGCGTCAATCTAATCAACACGGCTTCATATATTGATATTTTCAAATATTCCATTTCGAATATTTCTATTTCAAATATTTCTATTTTAAAACTGGAATGAGGCCCAATCAATTTCCATATAATGTTAATTATATGGATTTTCATATATTACACCCATATAATAGCATTGCAAAATAATCAACCATCAACCAAAGTGCACTACACTGTATAAGCATCAAATATAGATATCTAACGCTTATAACAGCCTGTCAATCCATCGATCGACATATTTAATCAATCAGGATGAGTGAACTTCAAATTTCATCCCAACACCCGTGTGGGGTTTCAAACAATCCAACACAGATTTTTGTTGTGCAGTTGGGCGATGTGTAAAATTTATCGACTCAATCAATGTCCTTCAAATAGGTGTACATAAACAAACCGTCTGGTTTGTAAATGAATATTTTATTTATTCACATTCACGTTAAAAATTATATTTTTAACGATAAAACATTTTATTCAACCTATGAATATTCTATTCGGTTCATTTATTCAATAAAATGATATTTTTATTTTTCTAACATATTTTAGAAAACTTCGGCGGCATAACGGCACGATACTAGAAACGGGACGAGGCCTAGCCTTATCCCCGGTCTAGTGAAGGCCCACGCCATTCACACATCAATCAACATCACCAAACAACCAAATTCAAATCAAATCATATAACTAATCTATGCAACCAAACAAACAAGTCCATGGTCTGTGGACGATTGTGTCGGGTGCTACTAAGCACCGTCTGCATCCTAGTATATATATATATATAATTAGAAAAGAAATTGAAAGGTGAGAAATTCTCACCTATAGCTATCCTAGCTCCACGGCACTTCAAATGCAGGAAATCTCCACTGTTCTCGTCTCTTCGTCATCTTCGTTGCCCGTAGCCACTACATATAAAAATCATATTTTTATTTCAAAGTTCAATATATAAAAATCATATTTTATTTCGAAGTTCAATATATAAAAATCCTATTTTTATTAGTTTAAAAATCGAATCTTTTCTAATTTAAAAATCGAATCTTTTCTAGTTTAAAAATCGAATCTTTTCTAGTTTAAAAATCGAATCTTTTCTAGTTTAAAAATCGAATCTTTTCTAGTTTAAAAATCGAATCTTTTCTAGTTTAAAAATCGAATCTTTTCTAGTTTAAAAATCGAATCTTTTTCACTTCAAAAATCACATCTTGTTATTTTAGAAAACACCTCTTGTTCATTTCAAAAATCACATCTTGTTAATTTTTAAAATGAATAAAAATCCTATCTTTATACTAACAAAAACCGTATTTTCTACTAACAAAAATCGCATTTTTAACTTGCTAAAAATCCTTTCATATCAGAAACAAGCTAAAAATTACATTTTTAACTTGCTAATACTTTAAATCAAAGGATAAAATCAGTTAACTCACAATTTTAAAGTGTTCGAAGATGGAGGGGGTCCCGGGGTCGCTGAAGGTGGCGCGGGCAGCTGACTGGACGGCTTGGTGGCGCTGGACTTCGCTGGTGGGGAGGGGAGGCGGCGCTGGTGGCTCTGGAGTGGCGGTAGCTTGTTTTAGGGTTCAGATTTCACATTTTGATTAGGGGCTCTCGATTTAGGGAGGATTGGGGCTCGGGAATGGTCGGAGAAGGAGGGGAAAGGGGCGATGGTCCTTGTGGGTGGCGGCGCCGGAGATGTAGTGGCGCCAGGGAGGTCAACGCCGACGATCGCAGTTGATTTGGGGGAGCGCCTGGGTAACGGCGGGTTTTGATTTAAAAAGGCTCGGGTTGTTTTTTTTTGAACTAGGTTTAGAGGAGGGTGGCCCTTATATGTTATTATTTTATTTTATTTATTTTCATAAAAGCAACTTTTTATTTCGGCCCCCAAATTGGGCCTAACAACTGTCGCCCCCAGCTAATTACCCCCATTCCGAACTCAATGGGATATGTACCGTAAGCCAATTCGGCTGTTACGTTCTGTTTTCGTTGAAATTAAAATATAAATCTTTATATATTCAGTTTAAACGCACATTTCAAATTACCGGGACCACATACAGTTTCCAAAAATTCCCGAAAAATACTTTCTAGCTTCGTATTGACGATACGGTCCTAACAAAACTAATTTCGTCAGATTCTAAGACCGTTTGAAAAATGGTCATTTTCCAGTCGATTAAATTCAACTGAAACTGGTCAAACGCGTTTTCCTTTGCCACGCTCACAAACTGATTCAGAAAATTATGAAATTTGGAATCTAGCAATAACTTGACACTGCGGTCCCAACAAAACTGGTTTCGTCGAAATCCGAGGTCATTTGCAAAATATCCATTTTTAAGGGCCTGAATTCCATAGCGACTATTCAGAATTTTCAACTGGACATATCTTTTGATCCCCGCTATGAAATTTCGATTTGTCGGATTCGTTGGAAAGATATTATCAAATAGATCATAATGTTTTTGGTTTCACTAAAATCCGGATTGTTTTGCACCCGGTACATTCAATTGAAGTTTGAAATCGAATTATCGAACTACCGCGCCATTTTCAATTCTATTTATAATTATATATAAATATTTATATTCTAACGACGACGTATATAATATATACGTTGAATTCTATTCAAAATAAATTTCTCGTCGATATTATTTAAAATAATCTATTTTAAATGTTCAAACTTCGCTAAAATTGCCAAAATAAAAATTTTAAACTGGCCCAGATTTTCGGGTTGTTACAAGAGCTGCACCTGGGTCCTATAAGTCTTTTACTTGGACACCTTATTATTGGTTGGATAGTAGAAATTTGCGGATTTCCGATGAAAGATTTTTTTATTCATTCGATCCAAGGTTTATTTTACAGCAGACGTGCTACAGGGCCCCGAAAATCTGAGTGCGGGATGTGCGAATTGTTGTTCAACGGTGGATTTCACGGGGAAAAATTATTGATCAAGTGCTCATAATATTTTGGGTCCATTCCCTGACATATTCCTTCAGGCTCTCTAGAATTTTTGATTTTACAGTTGTAAAGATGAAACAGTAGGACATGTAAATAGTTTAATATTTTTTTATCAAGGTCAACAAAATCAGTGGAACACTTTATGTTATTGCAGTTTAATATATATTTCTACAATTATCTAGACAACATAATGGTCTATTACCAGAGCCGAAACTTTCAAAGAAGGTAAATTATATGTTTATGGTCTTTTCAGTCTTACTTATGGAACACTATGCGAAACTATGCATCCTTATTCTTTTGCAGAGAGTTCAAGCAAACGTAATGTTAGATAAAAATGGAAGAGCGATAATCTACGATCCAAGAAGCAAAGATGTTCATATACTACTTGGTAGTTAATATTTCCAGAGAATTTACCATAAAGATCAAATAAAGTTTTTAAATATAATATATTCTAAAAAAAGATGTTTCGATTTTACAGAACTATTTGACAATAATGTTGACAAACAGAGAGCTACATATTTCAACCAGTTTTGGACTATTTTCCCAGCGTTCTTATATTTTGATTTTACAAAACCATTTGACAAAAGTGATGGAAAACAGAGAGCAAGCACTGTCATTCGGTTTCAATAGATGCACTGGCATTTGTTTCATTTTCATTTAAGGTCATTTAATAATAATATGAAATTATAAAGAACAACCACCATTAATCGGTTTTGTATAATGGATGTCTTTTGTTCTCTGTTTTTTAATATGGTGTACCAGAATGCCCAAACAAACAATAAATGTTAGATATAAGCAAACAAGAAAACTATTTAGTAGGAAAATGTTAGAATATACTATATATATACACTTCTTGGTAGTTAAAACAAGCAAAGCAGGAACCATACAGCCAAATATAAGGATGGTGGGCATTTTTCTCTATGTATGTAAAGTATTTTAAATTTTGCGTGGATAAAGGAGAATTTACTAAAAGAAATATACATATATACAAAAATGTTTCAAGGATAGAGTCATAACAACCACATTCTTTTGTCTTTTACCCTCGTTCTAACAATCCTGAACCAATCACTTATTAAGTAGACAATACAATCTATCCCATCCAGTAACCAGTAACAACTTGTCAATTGTGCTATATATATTACACACACACACACACACACACACACACACACACACACACACACATATATATATATATATATATATATATATAGGATTTTTTCGATTTGGTCACCTTTAGAAAACTAATCACTGAATTATCCCGGTTTTAAAACTTATTACTGTCATAGCCTAGTTTTGGCCGTGGAGACAAAAACAGTTATTTTTTACAAGCGTCATTCCAGATGGCACAATACAATTTTGCTTTATTTGAAATAACGCTCGGCTGCGCTATCTCAAATAGCGCATAATTTTTTATTTTATGCACCATCTCAAATGGAGCACCTTGCGCCATCTCAAATGAAGCAAGTAAAATAACTGTTTTTGCCACCGAGGCCAAAACCAGGCTATAACCGTAATAAGTTTTAAAACCGGGCTAATTCAGCAATTAGTTTTCTAAAGGTGGCCAAATCAAAAAAAAATCCAAATATATATACATACATATATATATATATATATATATATATATATATATAGGCAAGCGTTCGGTTGCACCCCAAATGCCCCCTGATTTCCACCACTCGTTTATAATAAATAATGTGAGTGGGAAGTGAGAGAGTGAGTGGAAGGAGAGAGAAGGAGAAATACTTGGTGGAGATTGAGGAGCATTTGGGGTGCCGCACTGTTTAGGATGTTCTCGAACCTGCCTCATATATATATATATATATATATATGTGTGTGTGTGTGTGTGTGTGTGTGTGTGTGTGTGTGTGTGTGTGTGTGTGTGTGTGTGTGTGTGTGTGTGTAGTATTGTATTCATCACCGGTTATTGGCTGTAAATATCTCTAAATAAAAGGGACCTTGCACTGCCTAATTAAAGCATCAAAATATATTCTATATCTATGTTAGCTCCTTACAGAAGTATCTGAAAATGGGAAAGAAATGTCAACAAAAACAACAGATGGGAGAGAGGAGCATGTTAATAAACAGGATGGGAAATTACTTTATGTAAACGAAACGTGGTTTGCTTATATCATAATATTGTTTTATTGATTATAATTGCCACGATACGGACATGACGAAGATAATAGATGGGACAATGGATCAAAAGAAAACCTCTATGTAACACAAAGTGTAAGACATGATACATACATACACACAGACTCGCAAATGTGCACAAGTGTGCATGATTAGGCATAATTACTCGAGATAATATTCCATATATAATGGTTGTGGTGAGCAGCTGAGCAAACATTTTAAAAAATATGTTTAACAAGCGAATTATTACCTGGAAGCTTTTGGACACCCAGCTTTTCACAAAAATCACCACAGAAGTAGTTGCAGTTTCTTGAAAGTAGATCGTATGTGTCTGCAGGCCAAGCTCTACCAAGTTCTCCCAATATTTTATTCATCATGTTATTTTTGCAGTCTGTTTGTCCAAGAGAAACTGACTCACGATATGTGAACATTGAGTTCTAGGTCAATGGACAACCAAATCCTCCATTACCATGCTCACAAAATCCAAGATCATTCTTTTGAGCCATATACCTAAAAAAAAGAAAACATGTTATAAGGACCCAGCACAGAAGTCTCTCTGAATGCTATAGTTATAAGTATAAAATATGGTTATCTTAAAATTTTGGTACAATCTACACCTAGTGGTCTAAATCAATACAATTATTACATTATATCAATAGTCTTACCAATACCACCAAATTCATTATCTACAGCTCTTAGAGCTTAAACAAAATGATCTTCATCTAGACACTCCTTTAAAACATTCATGTTTAGATATACGAGCTCCATTCGCTTTAAAGTATAGACATAAGTCAATATAATAGTCCATTGACAAGTTCACATAACACCAAACTTGTGCGTTCTATTTATAACCCATGTATTCTCTCTTCTTAATTCTCAGTGGTTGGAATTGATGATTAAAAGGTATTCTAGATGATTAGTAGTAGAATGGTTCATAAAATGTACAAACATGACATTTTGTGTTTGCAAAAATGCATGTCAAAATGAAGTAAAAAAAAAACTATTTGAATATTAGCAGGAACTTCATTGACTAAAAAGAGCTCTACCACTATCATATCAAAATCACTTGGCAAAGAATATACCAATATAAATCACAATGATCACAGGGTTGTGCTATACAAGATGCAGGCATACATCAAAAATACAAGGAAAAATTGATTTGTGTGTAATACTACTGTAGTTGATGCCAAAAAAATGCAGCTTTCCCAAAAATCAAATCCACCCATCGATATGAGAATATTTTGCACTAATCAGGTAATCAGGTGCGAATTAGAAATAAAGTAAACAACTGATATAAAAATAAATGTACAAAGATGAATAAAGATCCAGACCTGAACACCACTCTGCAAAATTCCATCAATTCCTATCCTATCTTTAAAAATCTTTTTGATACTCATTATTGTGCTATTTATCGTCTTTGCATGTAAATTCATTACTGCACAAGAATACAAAATATGTAAATGATTTTGCATAAATACATTTGTAATAACAATGACTAGCTGAAGTAAATAACTTAAACTATGTGTGACATATAAATCTGGACCAGAGCCATTGAAGCTATACTAATGTTTTTATTATGAAATATATAATTTCTAAATCTAGGACTGGGGTCGCTAATAAATAATTGCTGAATAGATAATCAAAAATCATTGTACATGATGTAAATAATTAATCAGACATCACTATGATACTCTAATTCAGAAGAGTAAACGCACAGGTTAAGTTATGGAAATCAAAATCACCAGGATATTAAGCTTCCCATCAAAAGTTAATGTCACCTTCTTCATCAATTCTTCTCTCTTCTTTCGGATGGATAAATCACAATGGGACCTGTTACCTTCGTATCCAAACTTGAAATTTATAAAATATCATTACAATCTATTTAAAAAAAATCAAAAGAAAAAAATGTACACAAATTTCATTTTATACGCTAGGAGCAAAAGAAAATAACAAGCAAAGAGTAAAAAAATACACATAATGGCGCATATGCACACATTTGAAGGTGTGTAGGGTCAGTGGGTCAATATACACAGCGCATAAAATGAAAGTTAATGGGTGTTTCATGGTTCATAAAAGAGGCAAACAGAGGTTTTCCATAGGGGTAGACATTGGTTATAATTTATAATAGGTGATATAAGACAACTGAAACTCGATCAATTTGTATAATTCATAAAAGAGGCAAACAAAGGTTTTCCATAGGAGAAAAGCAACCAAGTTGAAGAACAAAAGAGAAGCAATAACAATAAAGAAGCTTTACTTGTCGCGGTCAAAGACCTTTAGAAAACAAAGGAGTTGGCTGCACAGATGGTAGATAAACATAAAGAATTTTTGACAAAAGTTAGAGGACTGAATCATGATCTTATTTACAAACTTGAAAACCATGCATGTGCTTGTAGCAATGTTCACAATTGGACCGATAGTAAAAGCAGAACATTTCATAATTTTAGATTTATCAGTAGAACTTATGATGATTCTATGATGCAATAAAAGCAACTTCTTCTCATATGTGTTATGAACTTATGATGATTCTAGGATGCAATTAACTGCTCTGAAAATCTCTTAAAGAAACACGTTTCAATAAACTTTGAATGACTGTATTGATAATATGAACTTACTGAAAAGAGAATACAAGAATTGTGTAGATCGATTGACTGTAGTCAATAGTTTCTAGCCCTCTTGCAAGAATTATCTGTACAGAAGCTCTAGAGCATTTGAAAAATGTAAGCTTAACTTTGTTGTTATTATTTTATAAATCACATCAATTAAATAGCATAACAAATTGATTGCAATTCAATTGTTGAACAACTCAAATAGTCAGTAGTGTTAAAAAAAATATACCAAATATTTAAGTTTTAGTGAATATGAATTCAATATCAAACAAGCATAAATTATAATGACCTGATATAGAAGTGTTTACATTATATAATAGAAGACAGAAACATAAAAGATAGATAGATAGATAGAATTTATGTACCCGGATTTTCCAATCGCTCAAGAACTTTCCACAAGAGATTGGAACGAAGACACATTTGATTACCGAAGAAACCATGTAGACCATTTTCCTCTTATCTCAGTTGTAAGGCTTACGTTTACAGGACACCTAAATCAAACAAATGTGATTCCAAAAACAAAATTTGTAACACACACTCTATACTCCTTAAAGGATTCAAAACAAAGCATTGTTAACACAGATGTAACTACGCGTGAAAAGTGCTAGACAAAGTTGTCTTGTATACATCAGCAATACCGAGTAGTGCAAAAATGGACCAAGCATTGGCTGTTAGTAATACAGTTGATGATAAGACTGAAAGCCTGAAAGGGGAAAAGTGGGGTATAGATATATCTATATGGCTGTGATTTTGAACTCAATAACCTAAAAACTAGCTAGTATATATCAACAGAAATTATGCTCTTTTATCATGCATGTGGCTATAGTATTTATTAATTGTGACTAGTCATACCATCTAGTTAGTAACAATATGATTAGCTACAAATTAGGTCCACTTTAGAATAGCTGCAGGTTTTGCATGCCACTCTCTAAGCATCTATGTTGTAATATATGATGACTATTTACACAATGTTATCTGTTGTATTTATTTCCTTTTATTGTACTAAATTTCCTTTTACTGTACTAAATCTAGTTGGTTGTTATTTGAACTATATTTCATGCATAATAAGTACAACACTATGTTATTATTAATCAAAGGGAAAAATAAGTGCTAAAGGGCTCGGTGTTGTTTGTTATAAAAAGAAACAAAGTAATGGATGGAAATTATTCACAAATCATAGAGGGTCGGTTAAATTTTCAAATTTAAATAAACATCAGCCATACATTGACGACTCGAATATTAAAAGCAACGGAATAACAAAAGAAGAAGAAATACAAACATAAGAAACTTACTTGTAGCACAGATTTCATTTACTTTCCTGAAGTCATATAAGTCACCACTCAACCTGGAAATTAGTATATACTAGTACTGTGTGTATGCTCAAAAAAGAGGTAGGTTTCTAGGGATAATAGCTTACGAAATAGTGGTTTTGACAACTGAGGACTAACTAGCACCACCAGCTGCAAAATATTGGTGCAAGTAACTAAATGTGAGGTTTGAAAAGGCTACTTAGGAAACAATGTTGCATGATCTAAGATTTGATAAACTCCACTTTATGCATAGAATATATATAATCAGCTGTATCTGTGGCTTTAATCTGAATAGTACACCTTATTGTAGCTCGTTCAAATCCACAAACCCTTCCTATTTCAGTTTGACAATAGAAAGGAAGGTTAATCCAGATGATGGTAATATAGATGTAGCAGTAGTAGGGAAAAAACATAGTAACAGCTAGGACAAGAAGAATGCTGAACAGGTATATACAAATTTAAGAGGCAGCTGCTTGAATATAATAACTGATTTTAACTTTTTGTGTAGCAGGAATGAATTACAAGTAAAAAGTCTCTGACGAAGATTATGATTTTTTATTTTGAAAAATATCTTTTACTTTTCACTGGTAGCACCAGTAGTCCATGGTAGAATATACCTTGGCACAGTATGCTTACAGCTGAAAGGTACAAATGAATACGCCCTGACAAAGCACACATTTCAGGTCAGTCCTTATCATCAAAAACATAAGCTACTAAGAAAATCTAAAGTATACTTCTCATATGCTAATAGATTCTGATACATTAGCTATTAAGAAAACTCAAATAAACTTGATTTTTTTGGCAAGAACTCTAAACATATATACTGATACAATAGCACTGGTATAAATCCTCTCATGCGGTCGAACTGCCAAATTGTGAAAATGAAGGGTAAGGGTGTCATGTTATAAAATTTCCGGGCAAGCTGCTCAAAATCAACAGTATATTAGTGACAATTCATGTTTTTCGAAGGCGATATAGGATGTTTAATCTCTGAAAGATTCCCACAAATCTAAATTGAAATAGATGAAACATAACTTTATTGTTACATTAAACTGTTAAAAACTACACTGCATGTGAAAATGCAACCTGTAAACCCCCCTACTGCCTCACAGCCCACATTATACAAAAACACCCTAATCATCACAAACTTCCAACATTAGTCCACAAATTGCCTACCTGTAAATCACTTCATCTCATCTACTTCAATAAAACTGTCAACTTGCACCAATCCTACAAAGCTACCTTCACTAACAACAGCAACCTAATTTTGAACTCCACTGTCACCAACTACCTTCACTAACAACAACCACCAAAGTGCATCCTTAACATACAAACCAATATAATATAATCCAATATTCTAAATTCAGTAACTTAGAAAGCTATCATAAATTGTTATCTCTTTAAGCATGCGATGACAATAGATGCTGAACAAATAAGCATCTAATTCAAAAAACTATCCAACACAAAATATAATAGTCACTATTTTCCCAATTTTAGGGTATTTTAATTTGTCGGGCATACTAAAACAAATAAAAAAAAATGTTCAAACTTAAATTTTCATAGATGAGAAAGAAAATCTTACAGGAGCTTTTTTTCCATATTTACAAAATAGTAAATATTAATGATGTAAACTACAAATAAAATCCTCCTATATTTACAACTTGTCTATCTTTTGACCACTTAGCAACTTTAACAAAAGCACTCCTCTGATTCCACTATTTCAAAGCCAGATGTGAATGAAGACATTAGGATCTCATTCTCTTATAAAATCCCTTTATCGAAAGTGGGAAAACAAACTAAGGCCCACAAGCCTGTGCCCATGCCTGATCCCACTAAATCGTTATAGCATGATATAAATAAGCCTGATATGGCCCGGTATTTTCATTTGAGGCATGAACTTATTTCATTAAATTTCGTTAATGAAACATAAAAAAATTGAATTAATGAAACAGAAAAAACGTATTTAGTTAAATTTTGTTATGTCATCATCTTCTTCTTTTTTAAAGTTATGTTAAAAACGCTAGAATCTGAGCTGGCCTTTTTTTTATTTGTTTTTGAGTTCTAGCAAATAAGATGACGCAGAAATATGATATCAATTTGTAGAAATTATACTGTTTGCAAAATCTGGCATCAAGAGCAGTGATTTCTAACTATTTATACGAAAGAAATGAAAATTCAAACATAAATGATTGTAACAGAGAGCGAAAAATGAAAAATAAAAGATGAATTAGTGTAGAAGTAGCGTAAGAGGTGGAAGCTGAACTAAAATGCATAGAACAGAGAAATGTATAGAACATTTGTTTTTCATTTGCACTCTTTCGTGGAATATATAGGACAGGTTGAATTAATAATTAATCCTGAGATTGTTAAACCCTAATAGCTATGACTTCTCAACTCTATTGGAGAACTATACCAACTCTATCCAGCAAAGTTACGCACTAAATGATGTTAGATAAGTCACCGTTACAATCGCAATAAGCCATATCCAATTTATCGAGATTACCAAACGACAATTTATTATATTACCAAACAAAAATTTTATCTAAACTACCTAACAGCAGTTTATCGAAATTACCAAACAACGATTTACCAAAATTACCAAAGCTCGAGGAATTTGGTCGATGAAGTCGCCGATCCTAGACTGTATACATGCCGATGTCGCTATTAATCAGTGTTTGATTCGGCTTCTTTGCTAGCCATGAAAATCGGCGTAGAATAGCTGAGATAGTTGCGGTGGAGTGGATGGATACGAAGAGGTTGCTGATGGGAGTGAATTTTAAATTATTTCGGTCAGAAGAGGAAAGTGAAGAAAGAAGACCTTGCCAAAAAGAAAGAGAGGATAAAGGGAAATTTAAGTTTTCACGGCCAATTTTTCACTCGATGCCGCGCTCCCGCGTGTTAGGGAACACATAGCGGAATGATAAATTTAATAGCTAAATTTATTATTTGATCACCTATTTTATAGCTCAATTTATTTTATACATTTTACAACATATAGCTTTTTAATTACAATGCTGTTATATTGTGCTATATAAATGATGTTTTGTTGTAGTGATTCAAAATAAAGCAGGTTTTAGCGAAACCAAAAATATTAGAATCTATTTGAGAATATCTTTCCAACGAATCCAAAAAATTGAAATTTCATAGTAGGGATAAAAAGTTATGCCCAGTTGAAAATACAGAATAGTCGCTATGGAATTCTAGCCCTTAAAAACGGAAATTTTGCAAACGACCTCGGTTTTCGACGAAACCACTTTTGTTGGATCCGGGATGTCAAATTATTGCTAGGTTTAAAAATTCATAATTTTTGAAGTCAATATGTGAGTGTGGCAAAGTTAAACGTGTTTTGACAATTTCAGTCAATTTCGATCGACCAAAAAATGGCCATTTTTCACACTGTCTCGGAATTTGACGAAATTAGTTTTGTTAGAACCGTGTCATACATACGAAGCTAGAAATAATTTTTCCGGAATTTTTAGAGTTCGTATGTGGCCCTGGTAATTTGAAATGTGCATTCAAATTAATATATAATGATTTGTGCTTTATATTTAGCGGAAACTGGTCGTAACAGCCGAACTGGATTACGAAACATATCCTATTGTGTTCAGAGTGGGGGTAATTAGTTAGGGGCGACAGTCGATGTGTCTTGTTTGGGGTTCGAAATAAAAAGTTACTTTTTGAAATAGTTAAATAATAAAATATATATATTACACTTACCCCTCCCCCTTTTTCACTCCTTATCAGTTCAAAAAAAAAAACCACCGCGACCTAGTCTGCCCTAGCCACCTCACCATCTCGTCGTGCCTCCAACGAAGAGCAGCCGCCGCCGTGGGCCAGCCACCAGCCTCCCTCGCGCCTCTCTCTTCTCTCCAACCCCAATGCCCTTCAAATAGCGTCGCCCTCCCCTTCCATAACCATCGTCAGGAGGCCCCACCGCCTGAGCCGCCGCTCCTCCAACTCCCTTGCGCAACCCCAGCCGCCTCCAGCGCATGGAAGACCACTTCGCTAGCCCTCTTTCGTTGTAATTTTTTATTTTATTTTATTTACTTGCTTTATTTAATGAAATTAGTTTTGAAAGGAACTTTTAAATAAGTTTTTATTTAAGGATAACATTGTTTGAATAGCATGAAAAGAAATGATTTTTCATAACAAAAGATTGGAGTTTTAAATTAAAAAGTTTAGATTTTTATAAATTAAAAGACTAGATTTTTATATAGGAAGATATATAATTTTTATATTAGAAAAGTTTGAATCTTTATATTAGGAAAGTTTGAATTTGTATATAGGATAAAAATTCAATTTATATATATATGAAGTGAAGATAAAAATTTGATTTTTATATATGAAGTGAAGATAAAAAATTCGATTTTTAAAGATATGAAGTAGCGATAAAAAATTTGATTTTTACATATATGAAGTAGAAATAAAAATTCGACCTTTATATAGAAAGTAGCGTTATAAAAATATAATCTTTATATAGGAAGCTGCGTTGTTAAAAATATAAATTTTAACATATGTCGCGTGAAACAGATCTCGTTGGAAACACGGCGAAGATTTCTACATATGAAGAATCGCGGCATTTGGTTTAGCTCTTGGTAAGGACCCCTCACTTTTAAATTTATTTTCTAGTTGAAACATATACTAGGATGCAGACGGGCTTAGTAGCACCCGACACCCGTCGTCCGCAGACCATGGATGGCTTGTTTGTTTGATTTGTGTGTTGTGAAAGTTGATTGTGTGATGTGGAATGGAATAAAATATTTTATAGTGGAAAATATTTTATAGTTAAAAATATAATTTTTAACGTGTATATAAAATAAATATTTATAAACGAATCGGACGATTTGTTTATATATACCCATTTGACTGATTTTGATTGGGACGATAAATTTTACACATCACCCAACTGCACAAATAAAAATCTGTGTTTGTTGATTTGAAACCCCATATGGGTGTTGGGAAGATATTGACGTACACTAATCCCAATTGTTTAGTAATATGTCGACCGATGGGTTGACAGACTGTGTAAGCGTAAATTATTTATATTTAATGCTTATGTAGTTGTGTGGTGCACTCTGGTTGAGGGTTGATGATTTATCGTTGCTATTTTATCCATGTGTTGTAGGGAATCCATATAATTAACGTTATATGGTAATTGGTTGGGCCTCATTCCAATATGGAAAATAAGGAATATTAAAAAAGAAAATTCATGTGTTGAATAAATAGAAAATTCATGTGTTGAATAAATAGAAAATTCATGTGTTGAATAGAATAAAAATTCATGTGTTGAATAAATAGAAAATTCATGTGTTGAATAGAATAAAAATTCATGTGTTGAATAGAATAAAAATTCATGTATTGAATAAATAGAAAATTCATGTGTTGAATAGAATAAAAATTCATTTATTGTATAAATAGAAAATTCATGTGTTGATTAGAAAGAAAATTCATGTGTTGAATAGAATAAAAATTCATGTGTTGAATAGAATAATAATTCATGTGTTGAATAGAATAAAAGTTCATGTGTTGAATAGAAGAAAATATTCATTTGTTGAATAGAATAATGAAGTTATTGAAATATATAAAGTCGTGTTGGTTAGACATGCGCCATTTTGACGCGAACGATATTTATATCAATTATCTTCGTTTTTATAATGACTATAGAAAAGAAGTGATTTCAAAATATAACGATTATCTTTGTTCTTATATCGATTATCTTCGAACCTGTAAATGGACTGTGTGCCTGACATTGGATTTTATTCTGTGATTGATTTCTATTAAATATATATCTGTTTGGCGGCAGAGAATTTATTCTCTTTCTTAACGCCCTTCTCTGAGACGTACGAGCTCAGAGGTTACGTATTGATGGATATCAATCGCATGGAGTGAATTGCCTGTATGGCATGCCTAAGTGGCAAATGATCAAGGCTTTTGTTGAAAAGCAAAGTCTTTTGGTTGATGATCAAAGTACAGCCTGTGTGGCACAGCTTTGTGTAGCGTTAATTCACGAGCCTCACACCCCGGTGTGAACCAGAAATGAGAGAAGGACTTCAGGGAGGACATGCGTTTCTTTCTAGCTAGAAGTGGCGTCAGTGGTTTTACATGCCCTGACGAGTTTGACTTACGTGGTTGTTGGATTGCGAGGCGCCTCAGATATATCGGTGACTATGTGGAGCCGATGGAGTCAGTGGACTCATTGACACCCCATAGGGTGGGGAAACGCAGTGTTCAGGCATTTTAATCCACATCGGTGGACCGGCCCTGACGATCCAAGGTCCCACCTGAGTCTGGGTCCTGAGACACGGGCTAGAGCGTCTCGAATCGGTAGAAGACTATCTTTTTCCTTGGTTCACAGATGGAAATCCCACTTCCAAATACGTGATATTTGCGGTTTTGATTGTAGAGCCTAGTATTGGCGACATGATATACGGTACCCTTGTCATCTAGGATTGATACATTTATATTTGAAGTTGTTTTATACACTATGCACTTATAATAGATTTGTTTTAAACGTACCAAGCATGTTTGGCTATTATAAGGGAAAACCTTATCCTCTGACTTGTGTTGCATTGTGTGATGGGACCTGGGTCTTATAATAGCTTCATTTTTCCAAAAAGCATTGCGTTGTTTTGTTATATGCACTGATATTCTTGGGAGGAGACCTGTTCCGTGTTATACGGCGTGGTCCCTTGGTATATCTGATTTAAAGTAAAGTTTTAAATAACTGTTTTAGTTCTCACACCAGTCACATGACTGACTTGGAGTTTATTGTTTTAAACTAAACACTGGGTGCCCTTATTTTGACACGGGCAGCTAGTAGTTTTGGTTTTGCAGATTTATATTCACAGGAACCTGGTTTACAACTGGAACGATACTCGGAAAGCTCTGTATCCGCGTATTACTTTCAGTTGTGTTTTGTATTATTTTCCGCTGCTATGTGATGTATTTAAATCTCTGATATTTTCTGTGTAATATCTTCATACTCTATATATTCTTGTATTCTAATGGAATTTTTGTAATATATAATGAAATGTTCTTCTGTTTGCGTTCCAATTTGTCGTGTTCTCAAAATAATCATGGGTTTCGAACGGTCTTGGTTGGTTTAGCGATCGATTCGGATCGAGCGAAATTCTTTATCGTTTCATAGTACGTTATAGAGTTAGTAAGAGGAAAATATTATTCCCTTTATTTCAAACTGAGTTGCTTAAGGAATTATTAGCTACTAAATTAGATGAAAGTATGTTTATATAATAAAAACAGTTGATCGTTCTTCTAACTTCAATTGTGGAGTGAAGTTATCATTTTATCTGTAGAGAATTATTCATAGCGATCAAAATCGACTAATAATAATTTTAGTGGAACTATGCTATCATTTATTAAAAAACGCAAGCATACCAAATTTATGGTTAATTTCTTTATAATATAAATAGAACAAAGTAACAAAAATGTAATAAAACCGAAACACTGTAACAATTTTTAAAGCTTTCCACAAAAAAACTTACTTTGGAATATTGAAAGGCGAACAACTAAGAAAGTCCATTAGTAAATATATTTATATTACTTTTACAGTAACAACATTGTGAGTGTGTATCAACAAAATGAACGGACAAAATTTAAATTTGTGATATACACCAATTAATGTTAAATAAGTTTGGAAGAAAAAATTTAAATAGTTCAACATTTAATTTTCAAAGCAACCAAGAAAATATTTTGGTTAGCCTATTCTTGGATTCCACTTCAACTGTTATACGGGTTAGACTTGATACATTTGAGTAAGCAAAATAAAAAAAGGAAGTACTACTCTTACTTCAGGGTTTAATTAACATATTTTTTTGAAAATAGATTCTTTATTTCATAAACGTGTATTAGTACAATACATGCCTATATATAATAGAAATGTACACATCACCGCGCATGTAACTGGCCCAAAGACATCTAATATCCACCAAACCATGCCACAAACAATGCAGATGGAAATATAAAATAAATCAAAGGCATGTCGACCTATTAGCGCAATTTCTTTTGGTATGTGCAGACCAAACCATAACATCTATCTTTCACTTGCCAATACCATATGTTAAGGGTATCTTCACACTAATCATTTAACATTATCAGTTGGTTGACCAAGCTAAAACAAATATTACTCAAACAGGAATCATTCAAACTACATGCTAAAACCATAGTGCATTTATGGAGATGAATAATACACAATTATTCACGGCACAACAGATTTAAGGCCGCATACCTTATGCTAGCAGTCACTGCTTAGTTGGACCGTCGAAAATATAAATTACCTCTATCTTATGGAACTGAACCATGCACAATAACTCAAACACAGCAAGCCTTAGGCCACCCAAATGCATGAATACAACCAACTACTCCTACACGTCTTATATGTAAATATCACTGCTCCACATACTAATTTATGCATTGTACCTACCTTCATTCAACTCCAGTATACCCACTAAACTTCATATCCAAAGTAACACCAATTATATCAATATGTTTATGCGCAATTACAAGATTTTCTTTAATAAAAATATTCAAAGCTATATATGTGTAAATCAACTAGCTATAATTCAATGTAGATATTATGCTATATAACATCTTCCACTATGTATAAACTATTTTGTTAACTCAACATATATTGTGCAAAATGTGCATTAAAAAGTAACCCATAAAGAATTTGATGAATCACAAAATCAATGAAGTAATGACCATATTTTGCATACAGAAATCATGTGCCAATCACGGTTTATATATCCTTACTTTTAAAAAAGCTTTATTTCAGTACATATATATAATAATTGATAGTAACCATAATAAAAGTAATCCAGTACAAAAGATTAAAGAATGACATATCAAAAGCTGGAAACAAATGCAAGAATTAAAAAAATCGCGTATAAAGATTTTATTAAGTACATTAAAATATTTTAAATACTTAGAGAAATGTTATGTCCTTCCTCCAAGAATTTGATCAAAGTTTTCTTCGTTTCAAAAAAAATGATTTTAAGTTGTACCATATATTATATTTCCTAAATAAAAAATAAATAATAAAGTAAGATTGTTTACTAATATTCAGTAGACTAACTTAATATTTCTTACCTCATAATATGGTTATTAGTAGATAATGACAATGATATTTCTTCTATGAGGGGAACTTAATGGAGACATCCATGTGCTTCAAGTCTTTAGCCTAGCTGCATTTGCTTACATCACACAAAAACCAACAATTATCATAAGATATATTTCGTTTTAAATATTGATATCTAACCAGAAAATAGAAAGTAATAACTTTTCTAGCCCTATCCCTATCAGTTATGATGTAGACACATGTGAAGGATATGTATTTATTCCCCACAACCCAAATAATGGGCCTGCAATACTACGGTTATTAACACAAGAAGTGAACGACTTAATCTCAAAAAAATTATATTAAATGATATACATATAGAGTGTCAAGTCAATTGGTTACTCACATAGCTTGTAGAAAATATTCACCAATTTCCATGCACATAATTAAGCACCCTATAAGCAAAGTTAGTAAAGGTGGTGCATAAATATATTCAAAACACAATAAAATTTAAACTAACTACAATTTAATATAAAATCTTCTTTTGCATAATCAATGTAAAGATCACGTTCATTAACATGTACCCCATTGCCTTTTCTAGGCATTTAATATATGCTTTAGGTGAAGGCAATCTTTAGTTGTAGAATGGCTATTGATATATAGCCCAGCTACTATTTTAATGTCCTTGAATAAAAATAAACAGAAGAATATGGATTAACCTAGGCTACATATTGTACTTAACCATTACAATGTCCATGAATAATATATCTATCCATTGGTATATAGGTTGTGCTAATGCCAAAAATAGCATGAACACCCCAAGAGGTGTATTAACACTTTAAATCTATGAAAAACAAGGATAAGAGCAAGTAAAATCAGAAAATAGCAAAAATAGAGAGCGTTTATAGTGGTTCGGCCTTAGAAATGCCTACATCCACTTTTAAAGATGATTTCATTACGATCTTCACTACAAAGTACATCTTCATTTCATATATTTTCTATTTATTTTTATAATAAATCTCTCTTATCTCTACACAACGTCTCGATGATTCTCTTTCTCTTGATTTCTTCAGAGAAATACTTGAATTCTCGATGGAGATGTTCTAGAGATTTTTGAATCTCGATTGAAGATGCTTTAATGGAGTTTGAGATGTTGTAGCAATGTTGGAGATTGAAAATGGCAGCCCTTTGGGGTAGAAAATCAGAGCCCTTTAATGTGGGAGAAGGCGGGGTATTTATAGACGAAGTTTGGAGTGGAGTGGCAGAGTTGAAATTATGTGTGTGCATGCCACTAGATCGACATCCGATCCATGCCATGGGGTACGCACGATCTATCAATGTGCAGCTCCAAATATGTCTGATCCATGGCTATGGATTGGCATACTCGTCCATCCAACAAAATCAAGTTGATCCCCTATGTGGCATCTCGCTCGATCAAGCGTTTTTTCAAGCGCAGCACCATGAGATCCATAAGCAGCATAACGTCGATCCATGGCATAAGGCATTACAGATCAATCATGTGGAATCATGCTGATCCATCGGTGAATTCTGCTGATCCATCGATATTATACGCGGGCATGGAAGAAGAAAATATACGCTAAAATAGCAATTTTAAACTAATTGAAACTTGATCAAGAAATAAAACAGAACGACAAACAAACTCGGAATTCGACGAAATCTAATCCGTTGGATTCGGAATTACGTTTATTATCGTAATCCAAAATTTCATAGCAAATATAATTAATTTGTGATCGTGCGATAAAAAGAGGTGGAGGCTAACTAGCACACTTTTATAAACATGAAGTTATAAAACTAGAAATAAACAAAGGTCATTCAACGGCTTGAAGTGTTTTAGTTGCAAGCTCCAACGTCATGACACGTAGTGATCCACTTGCTTGGCCCTAGCAAATTTGCACAAAATTCCCTCCTCTTTCTTTCTTTCTTCTCTTTCCTCCTCCTTTTTTCTCACTTTCTTCCTCCTTTCTTCTTCCTCCTCTTTAATGGTCTCCCTTTGCTCCTCCTCCTCCTCTTTGCCATGGTTGCCACCTGTCCCCAAGTCACTCCCTCCCTCCGGCGCCGCCACGCATTCCACTCCCCCTCCCCTCCTCCTCTCTCCTACTTAAAATCCTTCCATTTGCAAAAAGCTTCCATTTTTAGCACCCCATCACCTCAAAACTCCACCTTTCTTCCTCCTACACCATGCCACAACCAACTGGACCCCGCCACAGCCCCATGTAGGCCCCACGCAACAGACCTCTGGCTGTCCCGACCTCAGACACCTCCGTTCACCCCTCTGTTTCACTCCAAACCTTGAGATCTACTAATATATGAGTGTGTGAGTGCATTGGTGAGTTGTTAGAGCACCGTAGGCCACCTAAAAGTTGCGTAGAAGTGCAATAAGTGTTGTTGGAGTTGTAGTGGTGCTAGCGTCAAGTAGGGGTGAGCGTTCGGCAGGTTCGGTTGGTTTGGACACAAAAATACTCAAACCGAATTAAAACCAAAAAATTTCCAAATCAATCTGAATTAATTTCGGTTAATTCGGTTGGTAAACGATTTAACCAAACTTGAAGAATGTATTATTATTCAAATGAAGGATTAGCTTAAAATATAATATAAATTTGTGTTTGGAGAAATTTTATATAGTAAATTTTGTGTTTATGATAAGATTTGACCTATTTGCAACAAATGTATTTTTATTATATAACTAAACTAATTATTCAAAGTACTACAATACTGTAAATTTAGTTAATAAATTGAAATTTCGGTTAATTCGGTTAAACCGATAACCAAAAAAATTATTTTACAAACCAAATTCAAACCAATTTAGTTTTAAAACCGAACCAAACCGATCGAAATGAACCGGTTTGGTCGGTTAATTCGGTTTGAACCGAATATTTCTCACCCCTAGCGTCAAGTGTGTGAGCCCATAGCCTTCCACTTAAAGTTTGGCGTAGTGGAAACCACGGTGAGAAATCGGAATGCAATGAAGGCTAGTTAATGGTTAACTGAATTAGTTAATTAAACTAAGTTTTAAAATAATTATTTGTTGAAAATGCAAGTTCATTACTATGTTAAATAATGTGTAGTAAGTTAAAAATATCATTTTTACTTGATATATGTGCGTTTGAGGCGTTTAAACACAAACAGTGTTAATTGTGAGAACCTTTTTATTGAGAAATGGCTAGTTAGAATTACCAATTTAACAGTTAATTGATTGAGTTATATAATCATTAGTGATTGATATTAAAAGTTTATTATGAAGTTAAATAATGATTAGCATGTTAAAAATATGATTTTTAATTGATATAAGAGTAATCGTGTAAGAATGTGGGAAACTTTAAACTAACTTATTAAAGGGTTAGATTAGAAAATAATCAATTGCAAGTTAATTATTAAGTTGAACAATGAGTATTAGTTAATAAATAAAATTTATTAAGATGTGAAATGATGTATAGAATGTTAAAAATATCATTTTTGACTATTATATGCAAAGTGAAATGGATATGTGATATATACGTATAAAACCGCATCGTCAACAAGAAATTGTAGCTCGAAATGGTTAAATAAAATTAAAGGTTAAGCGTTAATTGATAGTAGTTAATAATAAAATTACTATGGCGTAATGAGATGAATATCAGTTGATTGTAAAAATTTATCACATGATGTCAGTTAATGATGGGTAGTATAAAATTATCATTTTTAATCAATGTACAAAGTGATTATTGGCGTTTACATGAAACTAAAATTCGCGTAGTAAAGTAATGAATTTTATTTGACTGCTAGTTGTTGACTGAAAATATTTAATCATGTTCACCACTGATCATTTAAGTTTATTTCTATGTTAAGCACTGATTAGTTAGATAAAAATGTCATTTTTATCAGTTTCATGCGATATTCCTTGAGTTCAACACATGAACTATTCACCAAGTTTATTTATTGTTTAAAGCGTTGTGGGAATATCACACTCACATTTCATACGATGTGGATGGACACTTTGTGGCGCCTTAAATTGAATTTGTTGCGCAATTTATTTATTATTATTGTTTGTGTGTGAATTGAATGCATTATGATGGTTTCTTTGATGAATTGAACATACACCATAGGATAGTAAACAGGTATGGACTACATTGCATAGCATGGCATAGCATACCCATATAAGCATGTAGCTGCTTGATGCTTATATGTTGTGAACCGTATAACATTCGTTTCTTTGATGCATATCCAATGAGAACTGAATGACCGGAGATCGGGTAGATGGCATAATGATTATCATATGTGGAGTGGACATGATATGAACTAAATAAAAATATAAAGAAATTTGCAGGATTTAATGACAAACCCTACACGGGTCTTGAGATGACAAAAACATACATGTCACTCTTGTATGTATGTACGTATGTATATATATATATATATATATATATATGTATGTATGTATGTATGTGTGTGTGTGTGTGTTAGTCACAATGGTTGTTCACATGACTTTAAATCCCACTCACGGGTATTGGCATGATAAATTTTTACACATCTCCCAGTGGACATTTGTTTGATTAATATATATTGATTGATTGGAGCCTTCTAAGGCCATTTGTGATTTTTTTCGAGCACTCCGTACAAAGGAGGTTATGGCGAATTTTCCGAAAATTTAAGGCATTAGCCAAATATTTAATAAATTAAATAGTTTGGAAGCCATTTGAGGAATTATATTTATATACGTTAAATATAAATTAAACAAAATGAATCGTGTAGCGGTAGTTTGCGCTTTCAACTCGTAATTTTAAGCGAGTGTACCGGAAGACCCCAACCGTCAGATTTTCTCAAAATTAGAACCGTTGGATTCGCTTAAAAAAGATCTTTCTAGCGATAATAAATATGTTAAGATTCAAGGTTAGATTGTTAGAAATGTTTAATTCAAAATCTGAATAAAAACAACGCCAGTGCAGTTGAATGACCTAAAATGTCGTTCGGCTGAAATGGATTATTTTTGTAAATATGAAAATAGCGAAAAATTGTTTTTATGTTATTATAAACGATTTGGAATACAAATAAACCAATTTTACTTGGTTTATAAAATGAAAATGGTTAAGTGCGATTTGGCGTGAACTTATAAAATAAATTTTGGCAATGTTTGAAATGAAATGCGAAAGCCAAATGACTTAACCAAGGAAAAGAATTTTATTTGATTTGTTTATGCGAATATTATTTGAAAAGACCAGGTTAAATCCCATTTCAAATAATTAAACAACGATTAAAAGTCGAAGATATTGAAGATAGTGCAAGACCGACAATCTTCACATCGAATGGATTAGTACTGATGCCTTGGATCTGGGTAGCTCCCTTGAAGGGATTATAGTGGTAGTTGTCCAGACGTACGTGTTGATTGTCCGGATATGTGAGGATCTCTCTGCTGTGTTGAACATATGGGACGAGGAGTAAGGTGCCTCCGGCTTTGTTCAGACCCAGAACGGACTTTTAAATGGATTGTGTGTCTGACATTGAATTTTGTTATATATTGATTGATTGCCATTAAAGATATATCTATTTGGTGGCGGAGAATTTATTCTCTTGCTTAACACCTTTCTATGAGATGCACGAGCTTAGGGGTTATTTATTGGTAGACATCGGGTGTATGATATGGATTGTCAATGTAGCATGTTGAGATGCATGCATCAAAGATTTTGTTGAAAAGAGAGCTTTGTGGATGATGATCAAAGCATGGCTTTGATATAGTGTAGCTTTGTGTATAGCGTTAATTCGCGAGCTTCACACCCTGGTATGAACCAAAAACGGGATGAAGGACCGCAGGGAGGACATACGTTTCTTTCTAGTTAGGAGTGATGTCATGGTATAGAGCATGGACATTTTACTTATGTGGATGCTGAATAGCGAGGTACCTTGGATATGGCCGCTCAAGGCTACATTGTCGACATAATGACCAGATTTTAGGTCCCATAGGATCGGGAAACGTATTGTTCAGGAATTACTAATCCACAAACATAAGAGTGAACTGGCCATGCCGCTACAGGTGCACATGCATGTGAGTCCAGAGGCACGGGCTAGAGTGTCTCGAGTTGGAAGGAAGATCCCTTGCCTTGTTTCATGATGGAATCCAATTTCCAATACAAAACTTTATGGTTTTAGTTGTTACTATCGACGACATAACAGGATGGGGTATTATGCCATCTAAGATTGATACATTTATTTTGAATTTGTTTTAATCATATAGACACTAATAATAATAACAAATGATTTGTATTTCTCGTATTAAGCATGTTTAGCCATTATAAGGTAAAACTCTATCCTCTAGTTTGTGTTTGTGAAGACCCGCAACTTCCCCGTAAAGGAAAGCGTCGGATAGTTCGAGAACAAACCACAACAGAACGCATACAGAAGAACATTTCATTGTATATTACAACAATGCATCAGATTACAAGAATATACAAAGTATGAACAAATAAATATTACACAGAAATATCAGAGATTAACAATAAGTTACATAGCAGCGGAAAAATAATACAATACACAACTAGAAGAGATATACGGATACAAAGCTTTCCGGATATCGTTCCAGCTGTAAACCAGGATCCTGTGAATATAAATCTGCAAAACCAAAACTACTAGCTGCCCGTGTCAAAAATAGGGGCACCCAGAGTTTAGGTTAAAACAATAAACTCCAGGTCAGTCATGTGACTGGTGTGAGAACTAAAACAGTTAATCTTTATTCTTAAAGCTAGGTAAATCAAGGGACCACGCCGTATAACACGGAACGGGTTTCCTCCCAAGAATACCAGTGCATAAAACAAACAGCGCAATGCTAAATAAAGAAAAATGAAGCTGTTATAAGACCCAGGTCCTATCACACAATGCAAACGCAAGCCGGGGGATAGGGTTTTCCCTTATAACAGCCAAAGAATGCTTGATACGTTTAAAACAAATCATTTGATACTATAATAAGTGCATAGTGTATAAAACAACTTCAAATCATAAGTATCAATCATAGACGACATGAGCGTCCCATGCCACTATGTCGCCATATATAGGTTTACAAATAAAACCGCAAAGTCACGTATTTGGAAATTGGATTTCCGTCTATGAACCAAGGCAAAAGATAGTCCTCGACCGATTCGAGACTGCCCAGCCCGAGTCTCAGGATCAGAGCTCGAGTGACCCTAGGAGCGACAGGGCCGGTCCACCGATGTGGATTAAAATGCCTGAGCACTGCGTTTCGCCGCCCTTTGGGGCGTAAGCGAGCCAACGAATGACTCCATCGGACCCGGATCGTCCGATCTAACCGAGGCGCCTCGCAACAGCAACAACCACATAAGTCAAACTCGTCAGGGCGTGTAAAACCACTGACGCCACTTCTAGCTGGGAGGAAACGCAGGCCCTCCCTGAGGTCCTTTCTCCCGTTTTTGGTTCATACCGGGTGTGAAACTCGCGAAGTAAACGTTACACAAAGCTACGCCACAAAGGCCGTGCTTTGATCACCACCACAAGACTTTGCTTTTCAACAGAAGCCTCGATCAATTGCCACTTAGGCATGCCACACAGGCAAACCATCCTATGCAACCGATATCAGTCACACAGAATGAAATCCGATGTCAGACACACAGTCCATTTACAAGTCCGTTCTGGGTCTGAACGAAACCGGAGGCACCTAGTACCCCGCATATCCATCGATCTCCAAGTACGTCTGGACGATCACTAACTGTTTCCATCTTCTTGGGTGTACAGCCCAATCAAGATCATCAGTTATCACCCAAACGACGTGAAGACCTCCGGTCTTCGACCATCGTCTTCATCTTCGACTTATCGTCGTATCAGTTATTCAGAATGGGATAAACCCGGTCTTTCCGAATAACTCGCGTATATTTTAAATAAGTGTTACACAAACACAACATACGCCTCATTCCAATTCATTAGTCACTAACCGTAAATTAATCAAGAGAATAATTCCCCAAATATTAACCCCGAAGGCCGAAACCAACATCAGATCAATATCCAGAAAACCATTCTGCTTGGCTAACCGACAGTTAGTTTCTAAATTTCACGTTCAAATCTAATTAAAGATTTAACTATCGCCTGGAGCAAAACTGGTGATACTCCATTCTCGATCTTTTCAATCTAATTAAAGATTCATTAAAACTCCACTTAGTTTTAATCATTGTCTGGGTTAAAGAATCGGTGTCATTTAAAACACGATTCACGATAAACCCAAAATCCCATTCCATTAGTTATCGGGTTAAAGAACAAGTGTTATTTAAAACACTGTTCACGATAAACCCAAAAATCAATACCAATTCAATTCCAATTAAATATCATTTAATTGGTACACTTCATTAAATCTAAATAAAAAGATTTAATCTTTTCTCAACTGGGTTCAAGAACAGTGTTAGTGAAGACACCATTCACGACAAACCCAAATCACATTCGATTAATTATCGGGTTAAAGAACAAGTGTTATTTAAAACACTGTTCACGATAAACCCAAAAATCAATACCAATTCAATTCCAATTAAATATCATTTAGTTGGTACACTTCATTAAATCTAAATAAAAAGATTTAATCTTTTCTCAACTGGGTTCAAGAACAGTGTTAGTGAAGACACCATTCACGACAAACCCAAATCACATTCGATTAATTATCGGGTTAAAGAACAAGTGTTATTTAAAACACTGTTCACGATAAACCCAAAAATCAATACCAATTCAATTCCAATTAAATATCATTTAATTGGTACACTTCATTAAATCTAAATAAAAGATTTAATCTTTTCTCAACTGGGTTCAAGAACAGTGTTAGTGAAGACACCATTCACGACAAACCCAAATCACATTCGATATTCAATACAAGGCTCTGAATAGAAAATATATCGGCTTATATTCAATATCGAATTCTACGACTAACAAATGTCGTATTGGAAATAACGATATAAATATATATCTTTCAAATTTCCATAACAACACCTGTATAATCACGAATTCCAACATCGAAATATTCCGAAGACAATTTCGATTCAAATCCACTCCAATGCATTCATTGGAAATTTTGGTTATTTTCAAACCCATTTCGAATTCAATTTATTTATTTAAAAATAAATAGAATTATAATTCTAGTTCAAAACTAGTTTATTTCGATAAAAAATCTATTTTTATCTTTTCAAATATGGAGTTTTTCATCCCAATTCTTTCTAAATCATTTCTTATGATTTTACACAAATTATTACTATTTTTAATAATTTTATCAAGGCCCGTTCAGTCGATTTCCAACAATGGCCATCGAACTGCACTTACAGCGACCTTTTTCGAATTTGATTTGGACATAATTCCAAATCCAACCGTTAGATTTCTAATTTCTAATATTCTTTAGAAAGCTCTTTTCGATACGAACCCAACGGTTCCGGTTTTAGGAGAATCCGACGGTCGGATCTCCCGTAATGTCCGTTTGAAACAAATGGTCGAAATTCGCGAACTGCCGCGGCGCGGCGCGTTCTATTCAGGCCATTATATTATATATATAATATATATAATATATATTTCGCCGATTTCTATTTAAAACGAATTATATAAATAGTTTTAAAATTCGTTTTCAAAATCTATTTCAACTTCCATTTCAATTCAAAGCAAAATTGAATTCTTCTCTATAAATTCGTTTTAAAATTCATTTCTATTCAATTCAAATTTCAATTCAATTTGAATTCGTTTCAATTTGCTTTCAATTCAATTTGAATTCGTTTTCAATTCATTTCGAAATCGTTTCAATTCACTTTGAAATCGTTTTCAATTCACTTTGAAATCGTTTTCAATTCACTTCATTTCGAAATCGTTTTCAATTCAATTCATTTCGAAATCGTTTTCAATTCAATTCATTTCGAAATCGTCTAAAATCGATATAAATATCGTTCACGTCAAAATGGCGTCAATCTAATCAACACGGCTTCATATATTCCTTTATTTTCAAATATTCTATTTCAAATATTTCTTTTTCAAATATTTCTTTTTCAAATACTGGAATGAGGCCCAATCAATTACCATATAATGTTAATTATATGGATTTTCTACAACACATGCATATATCAACAACGATGAATAATCAACCATCATCCAAAGTGCATTCTACACTGTATAAGCATCAAATATAAATATTCAACGCTTATAACAGTCTGTCAATCAATCGATCGACACACAACTAAACAATCGGGATTAGTGTACGTCAAATATCATCCCAACACCCGTGTAGGGTTTCAAACAATCAAACACAGATTTTATTTGTGCAGTTGGGCGATGTGTAAAATTTATCGACCCAATCAATGTCCTTCAAATAAGTGTACATAAACAAACCATCTGGTTTGCAAATGAATATTTTATTTATTCACATTCACGTTAAAATTTATATTTTTAACGATAAAACATTTTATTTCAACATATGAATTTCTCTTCAGTTCATTCTTTAAATAAAATGATATTTTTATTTTTCTAACATATTTTAGAAAATTTCGGCGGCATAACGGCACGATACTAGAAACGGGACGAGGCCTAGCCTTATCCCCGGACTAGTGAAGGCCCACGCCATTCACACATCAATCAAATCAATTTCATTATGCAAACCACAAAATTTGGAGTAAGAGTCTAACCTAGCCTTACTCCTTCGCCTTATAACGGCGCACGTCTAATCCTAACCAATTTATCGATTCGATTTTTCACACCACAAACCACATTCAAACCAATATCACAATCAATAACCAAACAGCCAAACAAACAAGTCCATGGTCTGTGGACGATTGTGTCGGGTGCTACTAAGCACCGTCTGCATCCTAGTATATATATATATATAACTAGAAATAAAATTGAAAGGTGAGAAGTTCTCACTTTTAGCTATCCAACCATCTCGACTCTTCTTTTGCAGAAGTCTTCGTCGTTTCGCCTTTTTGTCACCTTCGTTGCTGCTTTCACTACATACGTAAAAATCACATTTTTACTTCGCTATTCAATATATAAAAATCGAATTTTTACTTCGATGTTCAATATATAAAAATCGAATTTTTACTTCGATGTTCAATATATAAAAATCGAATTTTTATTTCAAAGTTCAATATATAAAAATCGAATTTTTATTTCAAAGTTCAATATGTAAAAATCGAATTTTTATTTCAAAGTTCAATATATAAAAATCGAATTTTTATTTCAAAGTTCAATATTTAAAAATCGAATTTTTATTTCAAAGTTCAATATATAAAAATCGAATTTTTATTTCAAAGTTCAATATATAAAAATCGAATTTTTATTTCAAAGTTCAATATATAAAAATCGAATTTTTATTTCAAAGTTCAATATATAAAAATCAGGTTTTTTTTTTTAAACTAAATCAGTTTTTATACTTTTCTTTTAAAACTCAGTTTTAACTTCCTTAAAATTTCAGTTTTATAACTTCTTAGAAAAAATCTAAAATCAGTTTTAAATTCTTTTTAAATCTGTTTTAACATTTTAAAAAAAATCAGAACTTACTTATTTAAATAAAATCAGTTTTTATATACTTTAAAAACAAATCAGATTTACAATATAAATACAATAAAGAAATAATTAAAATAAACTTACATCGACTGTTGAAAGGGGGGGGGGGGTCTCGCGGTGGATCTGGGGCTAGGGTTCGACAAGGAGTCGCGGTGTTGGAGGGGTCGGAGGGACTTGCGGCTGCTCCTCGTCGTGGGGGGGCTAGCGGCTTCAGGGGGACGGATTTTTGGGCACGAGGTTCGGTCTTGCACGCGGGAGGTGGAGAAGAAGAAGGAAGTGGAGGAGTGGAGGGGCGCAGAGCTTGGGGAGGTGGCGGTCGGAGCTCAGGCGATGGGGGGGGGGGGGGGGGGCTGTCGGCGTTCGATTCGAACGATTCTTTTTTTTTTTTTTATAAATACTGAAATCCAAATGAAAGGAAAAAGGGGCCAGAGCGGGTTAACGGGGGGGGGGGGGGGAAGAAAAGTTTTTTTTTTATTTAATTATTTAATTTTGCAAATAGGTTGACTTTTACATACGACCTCAAAACGAGGCCCACCGCCTGTCGCCCATAGCGTATTACCCCCATTCTGAACACAATGGGATATATATCGCAAGCTGATTCGACTGTTTGAATCAGTTTTCGTTGAATTTACATTTAAATTGCTATATTGAATTTTAAACGTACATTTCCAATTACCGGGGTCACATACTAACTAGAAAAATTCCTGAAAAATATTTTCTAGCTTCGTACTGACGATACGGTCCTAACAAAACTAGTTTCATCGAATTCTGAGACCGTTTGAAAAATGGCCAATTTCCAGTCGATTAAAATCAACTGAAACTGGTCAAACGCGTTTTCCTTTGCCACGCTCACATATTGATTCGAAAAATTATGAAATTTAAAACCTAGCAATAACCTGACACTGCGGACCCAACAAAACTGGTTTCGTCGAAATCCGAGGTCGTTTGCAAAATGTCCATTTTTAAGGGCCTGAATTCCATAGCGACTATTCAGAATTTCCAACTGGACATATCTTATCATTTCTAAGATGAAATCTCAGTTTCTCAACTTCGTTGCAAAGACATAGTTATACAGATTCAAATATTTCTTGTTTCGTTCAATTCTGACTTATATTGAATTCTGTATATTCATTTGAAATTAGAAATCGAATTTTCGAACTACCGCGCCATTTTCAATTCCTTTTATAATTATATATAATTATTTATATTCTAACGACGACGCGTATAATATATACGTCGATTTATATTCAAAATAAATTTCTCGTCGATATTATTTAAAATAATCCATTTTAAATAATCAAAATTCGCCAAAATTGCCAAAATAAAAATTTTAAACTGGCCCAGATTTTCCGGGTTGTTACAATCTCCCCCACTTAAAACTTTTCGTCCCCGAAAAGGAACAAAGTAGAAAGTGGTTTGATTATTCAACTCTACGTTCGATCTGGCTTCCATTCTCTAACTTTTTAGTTTCTGAGAATTTTCAAAAATTTCAAAAATTTGGCTAACACCCTAAATTTTTGAAAAATTTCGCCATAACCTCCCCTGTACCGGGAGCATCGGGGAATTTCAAATAGCTTCCCCGGTCCTTCAGATCTCAAAAAGAAAAAGGAAAAGCCAAGCGGCTAGCCAATAGGCTCACAAAATCATCATCACCCAAACAAAACAGGAAATTATGTAGTAAACATGTACCTATTTGTCGGGCAAACAAATTTTATTCTCTGGCTCTAGCCTCCTTGCTATGACCTGTTCAATGATATATATGTATATGCAAGCAAATGCAACCAAAATTCAATATAGTTCAATATTTGATTTAATTAGGCTAAATGGCTAAAAATTATCAAACAAATAAACATACAACACAAACATCAATCAATTAGTGAATTTAACGTTTCAAATTCATAATTTTGATACATATACAAAAATCATGTTTTGATGCCAATTCACAACAATGTGTTCCTAACTATATAAGTTTTGGTTCTCACACCAGTCTAATGGAAATATATAGAAATCACACCTTCGTCACTCGAAAATAAATGCTGATGATGTTTCGAACCACCATCAGAACATTGTCGGGCTACTAGAGTGCGGTTCTATATCTACCCGGTATATTAAAACTTCGAATATACGCGGATCAGACGTATACGCAAAATCTATATATACTGGATTGTCCAAATCAATATAAATAGATAATCAAATACGAATAGTTGATTTAAATTTTCAAAATAAAATTTTGTTTTCATTTTAAAAATATACTCTTCACACTCGTTCTAGGATACTACTGATCCTATCTCTAACGAGTCATTCCCATTGGATATTGCTAATCCAATATCTGATGAATTCTTTCGTATGTTTCTAATGTGTCTTGTTCTCTGGCTTTGTAAACCAAAGCTCTGATACCAACTGTGAAGACCCGCAACTTCCCCGTAAAGGAAAGCGTCGGATAGTTCGAGAACAAACCACAACAGAACGCATACAGAAGAACATTTCATTGTATATTACAACAATGCATCAGATTACAAGAATATACAAAGTATGAACAAATAAATATTACACAGAAATATCAGAGATTAACAATAAGTTACATAGCAGCGGAAAAATAATACAATACACAACTAGAAGAGATATACGGATACAAAGCTTTCCGGATATCGTTCCAGCTGTAAACCAGGATCCTGTGAATATAAATCTGCAAAACCAAAACTACTAGCTGCCCGTGTCAAAAATAGGGGCACCCAGAGTTTAGGTTAAAACAATAAACTCCAGGTCAGTCATGTGACTGGTGTGAGAACTAAAACAGTTAATCTTTATTCTTAAAGCTAGGTAAATCAAGGGACCACGCCGTATAACACGGAACGGGTTTCCTCCCAAGAATACCAGTGCATAAAACAAACAGCGCAATGCTAAATAAAGAAAAATGAAGCTGTTATAAGACCCAGGTCCTATCACACAATGCAAACGCAAGCCGGGGGATAGGGTTTTCCCTTATAACAGCCAAAGAATGCTTGATACGTTTAAAACAAATCATTTGATACTATAATAAGTGCATAGTGTATAAAACAACTTCAAATCATAAGTATCAATCATAGACGACATGAGCGTCCCATGCCACTATGTCGCCATATATAGGTTTACAAATAAAACCGCAAAGTCACGTATTTGGAAATTGGATTTCCGTCTATGAACCGAGGCAAAAGATAGTCCTCGACCGATTCGAGACTGCCCAGCCCGAGTCTCAGGATCAGAGCTCGAGTGACCCTAGGAGCGACAGGGCCGGTCCACCGATGTGGATTAAAATGCCTGAGCACTGCGTTTCGCCGCCCTTTGGGGCGTAAGCGAGCCAACGAATGACTCCATCGGACCCGGATCGTCCGATCTAACCGAGGCGCCTCGCAACAGCAACAACCACATAAGTCAAACTCGTCAGGGCGTGTAAAACCACTGACGCCACTTCTAGCTGGGAGGAAACGCAGGCCCTCCCTGAGGTCCTTTCTCCCGTTTTTGGTTCATACCGGGTGTGAAACTCGCGAAGTAAACGTTACACAAAGCTACGCCACAAAGGCCGTGCTTTGATCACCACCACAAGACTTTGCTTTTCAACAGAAGCCTCGATCAATTGCCACTTAGGCATGCCACACAGGCAAACCATCCTATGCAACCGATATCAGTCACACAGAATGAAATCCGATGTCAGACACACAGTCCATTTACAAGTCCGTTCTGGGTCTGAACGAAACCGGAGGCACCTAGTACCCCGCATATCCATCGATCTCCAAGTACGTCTGGACGATCACTAACTGTTTCCATCTTCTTGGGTGTACAGCCCAATCAAGATCATCAGTTATCACCCAAACGACGTGAAGACCTCCGGTCTTCGACCATCGTCTTCATCTTCGACTTATCGTCGTATCAGTTATTCAGAATGGGATAAACCCGGTCTTTCCGAATAACTCGCGTATATTTTAAATAAGTGTTACACAAACACAACATACGCCTCATTCCAATTCATTAGTCACTAACCGTAAATTAATCAAGAGAATAATTCCCCAAATATTAACCCCGAAGGCCGAAACCAACATCAGATCAATATCCAGAAAACCATTCTGCTTGGCTAACCGACAGTTAGTTTCTAAATTTCACGTTCAAATCTAATTAAAGATTTAACTATCGCCTGGAGCAAAACTAGTGATACTCCATTCTCGATCTTTTCAATCTAATTAAAGATTCATTAAAACTCCACTTAGTTTTAATCATTATCTGGGTTAAAGAATCAGTGTCATTTAAAACACGATTCACGATAAACCCAAAATCCCATTCCATTAATTATCGGGTTAAAGAACAAGTGTTATTTAAAACACTGTTCACGATAAACCCAAAAATCAATACCAATTCAATTCCAATTAAATATCATTTAATTGGTACACTTCATTAAATCTAAATAAAAAGATTTAATCTTTTCTCAACTGGGTTCAAGAACAGTGTTAGTGAAGACACCATTCACGACAAACCCAAATCACATTCGATTAATTATCGGGTTAAAGAACAAGTGTTATTTAAAACACTGTTCACGATAAACCCAAAAATCAATACCAATTCAATTCCAATTAAATATCATTTAATTGGTACACTTCATTAAATCTAAATAAAAAGATTTAATCTTTTCTCAACTGGGTTCAAGAACAGTGTTAGTGAAGACACCATTCACGACAAACCCAAATCACATTCGATTAATTATCGGGTTAAAGAACAAGTGTTATTTAAAACACTGTTCACGATAAACCCAAAAATCAATACCAATTCAATTCCAATTAAATATCATTTAATTGGTACACTTCATTAAATCTAAATAAAAGATTTAATCTTTTCTCAACTGGGTTCAAGAACAGTGTTAGTGAAGACACCATTCACGACAAACCCAAATCACATTCGATATTCAATACAAGGCTCTGAATAGAAAATATATCGGCTTATATTCAATATCGAATTCTACGACTAACAAATGTCGTATTGGAAATAACGATATAAATATATATCTTTCAAATTTCCATAACAACACCTGTATAATCACGAATTCCAACATCGAAATATTCCGAAGACAATTTCGATTCAAATCCACTCCAATGCATTCATTGGAAATTTTGGTTATTTTCAAACCCATTTCGAATTCAATTTATTTATTTAAAAATAAATAGAATTATAATTCTAGTTCAAAACTAGTTTATTTCGATAAAAAATCTATTTTTATCTTTTCAAATATGGAGTTTTTCATCCCAATTCTTTCTAAATCATTTCTTATGATTTTACACAAATTATTACTATTTTTAATAATTTTATCAAGGCCCGTTCAGTCGATTTCCAACAATGGCCATCGAACTGCACTTACAGCGACCTTTTTCGAATTTGATTTGGACATAATTCCAAATCCAACCGTTAGATTTCTAATTTCTAATATTCTTTAGAAAGCTCTTTTCGATACGAACCCAACGGTTCCGGTTTTAGGAGAATCCGACGGTCGGATCTCCCGTAATGTCCGTTTGAAACAAATGGTCGAAATTCGCGAACTGCCGCGGCGCGTTCTATTCAGGCCATTATATTATATATATAATATATATAATATATATTTCGTCGATTTCTATTTAAAACGAATTATATAAATAGTTTTAAAATTCGTTTTCAAAATCTATTTCAACTTCCATTTCAATTCAAAGCAAAATTGAATTCTTCTCTATAAATTCGTTTTAAAATTCATTTCTATTCAATTCAAATTTCAATTCAATTTGAATTCGTTTCAATTTGCTTTCAATTCAATTTGAATTCGTTTTCAATTCATTTCGAAATCGTTTCAATTCACTTTGAAATCGTTTTCAATTCACTTTGAAATCGTTTTCAATTCACTTCATTTCGAAATCGTTTTCAATTCAATTCATTTCGAAATCGTTTTCAATTCAATTCATTTCGAAATCGTCTAAAATCGATATAAATATCGTTCACGTCAAAATGGCGTCAATCTAATCAACACGGCTTCATATATTCCTTTATTTTCAAATATTCTATTTCAAATATTTCTTTTTCAAATATTTCTTTTTCAAATACTGGAATGAGGCCCAATCAATTACCATATAATGTTAATTATATGGATTTTCTACAACACATGCATATATCAACAACGATGAATAATCAACCATCATCCAAAGTGCATTCTACACTGTATAAGCATCAAATATAAATATTCAACGCTTATAACAGTCTGTCAATCAATCGATCGACACACAACTAAACAATCGGGATTAGTGTACGTCAAATATCATCCCAACACCCGTGTAGGGTTTCAAACAATCAAACACAGATTTTATTTGTGCAGTTGGGCGATGTGTAAAATTTATCGACCCAATCAATGTCCTTCAAATAAGTGCACATAAACAAACCATCTGGTTTGCAAATGAATATTTTATTTATTCACATTCACGTTAAAATTTATATTTTTAACGATAAAACATTTTATTTCAACATATGAATTTCTCTTCAGTTCATTCTTTAAATAAAATGATATTTTTATTTTTCTAACATATTTTAGAAAATTTCGGCGGCATAACGGCACGATACTAGAAACGGGACGAGGCCTAGCCTTATCCCCGGACTAGTGAAGGCCCACGCCATTCACACATCAATCAAATCAATTTCATTATGCAAACCACAAAATTTGGAGTAAGAGTCTAACCTAGCCTTACTCCTTCGCCTTATAACGGCGCACGTCTAATCCTAACCAATTTATCGATTCGATTTTTCACACCACAAACCACATTCAAACCAATATCACAATCAATAACCAAACAGCCAAACAAACAAGTCCATGGTCTGTGGACGATTGTGTCGGGTGCTACTAAGCACCGTCTGCATCCTAGTATATATATATATAACTAGAAATAAAATTGAAAGGTGAGAAGTTCTCACTTTTAGCTATCCAACCATCTCGACTCTTCTTTTGCAGAAGTCTTCGTCGTTTCGCCTTTTTGTCACCTTCGTTGCTGCTTTCACTACATACGTAAAAATCACATTTTTACTTCGCTATTCAATATATAAAAATCGAATTTTTACTTCGATGTTCAATATATAAAAATCGAATTTTTACTTCGATGTTCAATATATAAAAATCGAATTTTTATTTCAAAGTTCAATATATAAAAATCGAATTTTTATTTCAAAGTTCAATATGTAAAAATCGAATTTTTATTTCAAAGTTCAATATATAAAAATCGAATTTTTATTTCAAAGTTCAATATTTAAAAATCGAATTTTTATTTCAAAGTTCAATATATAAAAATCGAATTTTTATTTCAAAGTTCAATATATAAAAATCGAATTTTTATTTCAAAGTTCAATATATAAAAATCGAATTTTTATTTCAAAGTTCAATATATAAAAATCAGGTTTTTTTTTAAACTAAATCAGTTTTTATACTTTTCTTTTAAAACTCAGTTTTAACTTCCTTAAAATTTCAGTTTTATAACTTCTTAGAAAAAATCTAAAATCAGTTTTAAATTCTTTTTAAATCTGTTTTAACATTTTAAAAAAAATCAGAACTTACTTATTTAAATAAAATCAGTTTTTATATACTTTAAAAACAAATCAGATTTACAATATAAATACAATAAAGAAATAATTAAAATAAACTTACATCGACTGTTGAAAGGGGGGGGTCTCGCGGTGGATCTGGGGCTAGGGTTCGACAAGGAGTCGCGGTGCTGGAGGGGTCGGAGGGACTTGCGGCTGCTCCTCATCGTGGGGGGGGGCTAGCGGCTTCAGGGGGACGGATTTTTGGGCACGAGGTTCGGTCTTGCACGCGGGAGGTGGAGAAGAAGAAGGAAGTGGAGGAGTGGAGGGGCGCAGAGCTTGGGGAGGTGGCGGTCGGAGCTCAGGCGATGGGGGGGGGGGCTGTCGGCGTTCGATTCGAACGATTCTTTCTTTTTTTTTTTTATAAATACTGAAATCCAAATGAAAGGAAAAAGGGGCCAGAGCGGGTTAACGGGGGGGGGGGGGAAAGAAAAGTTTTTTTTTTTATTTAATTATTTAATTTTGCAAATAGGTTGACTTTTACATACGACCTCAAAACGAGGCCCACCGCCTGTCGCCCATAGCGTATTACCCCCATTCTGAACACAATGGGATATATATCGCAAGCTGATTCGACTGTTTGAATCAGTTTCCGTTGAATTTACATTTAAATTGCTATATTGAATTTTAAACGTACATTTCCAATTACCGGGGTCACATACTAACTAGAAAAATTCCTGAAAAATATTTTCTAGCTTCGTACTGACGATACGGTCCTAACAAAACTAGTTTCATCGAATTCTGAGACCGTTTGAAAAATGGCCAATTTCCAGTCGATTAAAATCAACTGAAACTGGTCAAACGCGTTTTCCTTTGCCACGCTCACATATTGATTCGAAAAATTATGAAATTTAAAACCTAGCAATAACCTGACACTGCGGACCCAACAAAACTGGTTTCGTCGAAATCCGAGGTCGTTTGCAAAATGTCCATTTTTAAGGGCCTGAATTCCATAGCGACTATTCAGAATTTCCAACTGGACATATCTTATCATTTCTAAGATGAAATCTCAGTTTCTCAACTTCGTTGCAAAGACATAGTTATACAGATTCAAATATTTCTTGTTTCGTTCAATTCTGACTTATATTGAATTCTGTATATTCATTTGAAATTAGAAATCGAATTTTCGAACTACCGCGCCATTTTCAATTCCTTTTATAATTATCTATAATTATTTATATTCTAACGACGACGCGTATAATATATACGTCGATTTATATTCAAAATAAATTTCTCGTCGATATTATTTAAAATAATCCATTTTAAATAATCAAAATTCGCCAAAATTGCCAAAATAAAAATTTTAAACTGGCCCAGATTTTCCGGGTTGTTACAGTGTTGCATTGTGTGATGGGACCCGATTCTTATATCGGCTTCATTTTTCAAAAAGCATCGCACTATTGTACTTTCTGTTTCCTGTTATTCATATGCACCGAATTCTTGTGGAGTAAATCCATTCCATGACATACGGTATGGTCCTATGATATGCTTACTTTAAGTATGTTAAGTTAACTCTAGGGTTTCTCATACCAGTCCCATGACTGACTCGTAGTTTGTTTTTCCCTTGCAAACTCTGGTGCCCATATTTTTATACGGACAACCTTGTATTCTGGTTTTAGCTTGGTTCATTTTAGATATGTATGGAAGCTGAAGATGGACTTTTATCATTTCTATTGGACTGTCCCAGACTTTATTATGTATATTATGTTTGATTCTGCCGTATTATTTTTGATGTACTTTGATGTATTTTGTACTCTGATGTAACATTTATATTATGTTAGTAAAAGTCTTTTGTGTTTGTTTTGATGTTGTTATGCGCCCAAAATTAGTGTATTCGATGATTTCCAACTTTCAGATCGGAACTAGCGGTCGATTCAAGGGCGGGGGTTTCGGATCACTCACTGGATGAAATTCAGTTGATCCATCAACATGTGGGCATGTCGATCGACCATATTAAACCATTGTCGATCCATCAATGAAGGCATGACTGATCCATGAACCAAGAGCATGATCGATCCATCCTAATACAACATGACCAATCCACTTCTAGCGTGTTGTCGATCAATGGCATAAAACAGGACCGATCGATGGCTTGTAAACTATGATGATCCATCAATAATGCAACTTAACTTATCACATTTAAATCACGATTCACAATAGGGTTAATATTTTCCACTCGAAGCTTATGTTTTTTGTGAAAAATGTGAGATTCTCTATGAACAACTATAGCACATCTTGCTTTAACATATATTAATGGTTCGTTCATTATTGCTCTCAATGGATAGGAAATGGTCTTTTTCATGGGTTGTGCGGGCTTTGGTTGATGGACTGGATAAGCCCTTCATCACCACTTTATATTCTTTTTCGAACCTGGCTTTTTCACTTTATCTTCTTGGCTTAAAAAGCATTTTAATGGCCACCGCTCAACTTTAAAGAAATTCTCCGAACTGTACTCACACGTCATCGCAGATTAACTTCGCCGTTGTTCATCAGAATTCCTCGGCCCTTCCAAAACATAATCTCCATCGCAATATTGTTCGATTCGAGCTAATTTAGAGTTTTCCTTCCAGATCAGATTTTACTTCGCCGTCACCACACCCAAGACAACCGTTCTTACCGAAATCCAATCAACTTCTCTCGCCGTAGGTGGCTATTCTTTTAAGTTTCGTGTCGGTCTGATTTTAGGTATATGAAGTTTAGGGCTAAATTAGATTTTTTTTCTTCTGAGTTATACTATGTAATGATCGGTGACTTGCGATGATAACCGTTCACAACTTGTTGGCAAATTAAGGCTTGAATATGGCAATGGTTCTTGTGTACTTTGTGTTTTAATCCAATGTAATGATTTGCCACTTAGGGTGTGATAGCCCGTAACTTCCCCGGTAAGGAAAGCCTGGATTACCTTGAGAACAACACACAAAAGAACGCAAACAGAAGGACATTTCATTGTTATTTTACAACAATTCCATCAGAATGCAAGAATATACAGAGTACAAATGAATATTACACAGGAATATCAGAGATTTAAATTACATAGCAGCGGAAAATAATACAAAACACAACTAGAAGTAATACACGGATATAGAGCTTTCCGAGTATCGTTCCAGCTGTAAACCAGGTTCCTGTGGATATAAATCTGCAAAACCAAAACAACTAGGTGCCCGTGTAGAAAATAGGGGCACCCAGAGTTTAGGTTAAAACAATAAACTCCAGGTTAGTCATGTAACTGGTGTGAGAACTAAAACAGTTATTTAAAACTTTACTTTAAAAGAGAGTAATTCAAGGGACCACGCCGTATAACTCGGAACAGGTTTCCTCCCAAGGACACCAGTGCATAGAATAAACAACGCAATGCTTTTTCGAAAAATGAAGCTATTATAAGACCCATGTCCCATCACACAAGGTAACGTAAGCCGGAGGATAGGGTTTTCCCTTATAATAGACAAACATGCTTGGTACGTTTAAAACAAATCACTTGATACTATTATAGGTGTATAGTGTCAAAAACAATTTCAATCATAAATATCAATCATAGACGACATGGGTACCATATATCATGTCGCCATACTAGGCTCTACAAATAAAACCGCAATATCACGTATTGGAAATTGGATTTCCATCATGAGTCGAGGCAAGGGGCAAGCTCCTCTCCGATTCAAGACACTCTAGCAAATGTCTCAGGACCCCACTATGATCCTTTGGAACCTCCAAGGCCGGTCCTCTCTTACTTTTGAGGATTAGTTATTCCTGAACACACGTTTCCCGGTCCTAACAGACCAATATCCGAGGCGCCTCATATCCAACAACCACACAGGTGAAAAGTATATAAATGTCAGCCAGTTTAAGTACCGACACCACCCATAGCTAGAAAGAAACGTCGTGCACTCCTTAGGCGTGCTTTGATCATCAATCACAAAGCTGCGCCACACAGGCCGTGCTTTGATCATCAATCACAAGACTTTGCTTTTCAACAGAAGCCCTGATCATCTGCCACTTAGGCGTGCCACATAGGCAATTCACTCCATGCGACTGATGTCCATCGATATACAACCTCTGAGCTCGTACGTCTCAGAGAAGGGCGTTAAGAAAGAGAATAAATTCTCCGCCGCCAAACAGATGTATATTTAATAGAGATCAATCAACACAGAATAAAATCCAATGTCAGACACACAGTCCATTTACAAGTTCGTTATGGGTCTGAACGAAACCGGAGGCACTTTCCTCGCATATCCATCGATCTCCAAGTACGTCTGGACGATCACCAACTGATTCCCTCATCTTGGGTGTACAGCCCAATCAAGATCATCAGTAATCACCCAAACAATGTGAAGACTTACGGTCTTCAACCACCGTCTTCATCTTCGACATATCGTCGAATCGGTTATTCAGAATGGGTATAAACCCGGCCTTTTCGAATAACCCGCGTATATAATAAACGCGTGTTACACAAACGCAACATACACCTCATTCCAATTCAGAATATTCTTTTATTCACAAAATCACATTCTTAGTGTAATGACCCGCATTTTTAGAGATGAAATAATTAATCAATTTAATTATTAAATATCGTTATAGCGATATCGAGAACCATAATTAAATAATATTGAATATTTAATTAATAATTATAATATAATAATATATTATAATGTCGAAATAGTCGGAAATAGTGAAATTCACAATATCATGTGAATTGAATAGCATACGAGATTTGGTGGAGTTTCAATTCGAAATATAATAACGATTATATTGAATCGACGACAGTTTGAACGTATAATTATAATATAATTAAAATAGAGCTTGAAATGGCGCTGTAGTTCGCGATTTGGCGATTTGAACTTCAACTGGATGTACAGGATTCGTTTTAAGCCGGATTTCTGTGAAACAAGAAACGTGTGGAGCTGGTGGAGTATATCTTTCTAGTGGAAGAGAAAAATCGGGATTTCATCGTGTAGATTGTGAGTTGTGTCCAAATCAAATTTTAAAATAGTCGCTATAGAATCGTTTATCGACCGTAATGGTTTATTAGATATAATTAGATATCGGGTTTGAATTTAGACAAGGCTCTTTTGAGATGTAGTGATAATTTAATTTTTAGAATTTTACTGTAATTTTTAATTAATTAAATAAGCAACTTTTTATTTAGAGTATTTGGCACCCTGTATTAACATTTTGGGGTTTCACAATATGAGTTTACCTACCGATATTATTATATTTTCGGGAACGTGACACCGAGCTCGATACAACGGTATCTTTATGTCCGTCCGTACGTGAACGGAATTTAGGTAACATAGTACTTTGAAACCCCAAACGTTAAATACATTGATAAAAGGAAGTTGTAATTTTCTTTGAATGAACAAAAAAACAACACACGGTGCCTTTCTTCTCAGCCATATAAACACTTGGTCCTCAAAACAGCTCGTGGCCTCCTCTAAATCAAAGAAACCCTTTTGTATATATATAATCCCTTCTAAAACCTAACTAGTGTTATTTCTCCAATCCACTATCTCAGCCGCCAGAAAAGAACGAAGGCATCGGCTAAAACAATTCGAAATAAAATCAAATTAAATCCATAAATCACGAGATTGGGGTTTTCGAAATCCTTATAAGATGCTCTCCGATCTAAGGCGACTTTTGAGGAACTCGACGTCGTCTTTGGGGGTCCCGACGCTGATTTATGACGGGGTGTTTACTGAAGCTGGGTGGTTTTGACGAGGTGGTTCGGTGGGTGAAGTTGAGGGGATTTGGGAGAGGATCATCATGGTGATGTTTATTTTGATTTTTTGTTGGAGATTGAAGGTGCGAGTGGTGTTAAATTCTTCTGGAGTTGGATGTAAAGGAGCGGACGGTGTATAAATGTTTGGATGGTGCGCTGTGTAATGGAAGGTGTGGTGTTCGGTAGTTGGCTTTGCTGGACAGTGTGGAGTTCGGTTTTGGACTTGGAGGAGTTCGAACCATTGAAGGAGGAGCTGCAGATTTCTGGAATGGTGTTTGGATGGGTCGAGACAACTTTGGGAGGAGGGTCCGTTGAGCTGATAAGGAGTTCGGCGCATCGTTGACAGAGTAAGGTCAGTTTGTAGGATGATACAACAACAAAAAAGTTGTAGCAAGGCGATGGAAGAGGAAGGGTATGTCGACTGCAAAGTGTTTGGTAAAAATATCGTATTGGGGCAGACTGAAATTTTAGGCTGATTTTGGAGTCGTCCGGATTTGTTGCGGGGATTTGTCGAGTGATCGAAATAGACAACAAGGAATAAAATCTTTCAAAGACAATCCAAGACGATTTGAATAGACTCGAAGTCAAGACGATTGAAATTAAACAGAATATCCAACTATGGAAAATCGATGTGAGTAAAACTCACTAACTCTGTGCAATTCATATATTTATAAACTGTACGTTATTTTTGACTGATGTATATTGATTGTTAAACTGGACTGTTAAATAGATTTGATTGAAAACGTAGATATATATGTAGTCATATATTATATCATTAGTCAAATATTGATTCTGTCCAGTAGAATATTTCATATTAAAATGAAATAGATATTTATATACTGTGTAACATCTGTGGATGCAGGGAAACAGGTTAGAGGAATCCGACTGGATTCCTCAACAGTTATTTTATTGTTTTTCATATATTTTAAATATATGATGTGAATTATAACCTGTTGTTGATTGTGTGTGTATGGACGATATTGAACATCGTGATTTGATATGATTGAATACCATAACACAACGGAATGTTGATAAGGGAATTTTCAAAGTGATATTGAAAATAGAATATTTATAAAATGGGATATTTATAAATAAGAGATATTTATAAAGTGGAATATTTATAAATAAGGAATATTTATAAATTGGGATATTTATAAATAGGAGATATTCAAAAAGGAAATATTTGTAAACCATTTACAAATAGAACTGGAAAGGGAACATTATAAAAAGGAAATAATTTCATACCATTTTCTTTTTGAATGGAAAGGCTTGTGTGGCGGGTTTGGGAATTTTCCCGATGCTCCCGATACAAAGGAGGTTATGGCGAATTTTCCCGAAAATTTAAGGAGTTAGAACATTTTAAGAATAAATTTGAAAAGGAAATATTTGTAAACCATTTACAAATAGAATTGGAAAGGGAACATTATAAAAAGGAAATCATTTTTAATGTGTAGAACCGTTATTTAAAAGTAAATCTTTACAAATGAATAAAACGTTGATAAAAAGGGAATCTTTATAAAGTGAATAAAGTAAATCGAATATGGTATTCGAAAGGAGAAATCGAATATGGTATTCGAAAGGAGAAATCAAATATGGTATTCGAAGTTAGTTAATCGAATATAGACATTGAAAAGGAGTTAATCGAATATGGTATTCGAAAGGAGAAATCAAATATGGTATTCGAAGTTAGTTAATCGAATATGGTATTCAAAAGTTAGTTAATCGAATATGTTATTCGAAAGGGGTTAGTCAAGTCGAGTTAGTCAAATAGAGTTAACCAGTTAGAGTTAATCAGTTAGAGTTAATCAGTCAGAGTTAACCAGTTGGAGTTAATTAGTTAGAGTTAATCGATTAGAGTTAAAATGAACTAGAGTTAATCAAATATAGTTATTTGAGACAGAGTTAGTCAAACATAGTATTCAGGGTAAGTTGCCATCTTGTACGACTGCTAGCGTAATTCGCAGGGCTGTAAATAGCCTACGGCGGTCGGATGTTTCCTGAGGGAGTCAGGTGTAACCATTGTGATCGCTGCGATCTAGAGTCAAGCGAATGGAGTTTAATCGAATATTAGTTATTCGATAGGAGTTAATCGAGTTGATCGAGTTGAGAAATAAGTTAAGTTAAATAAGTTGAGTTGATCGGGTGGTTCGATCAAGTTAGTCAAGTTAAGTTAATCGAATCGAATGGGTCGAACCAAGAAAGTCGAGTTAAGTTCGTCGAGTTAAATAAATCGATGTTAGTTTCATCGAAAGGAGTTATCGATGTTAGTTTCATCGAAAGGAGTTATCGATGTTAGTTTCATCGAAAGGAGTTATCGATGTTAGTTTCGTCGAAAGAAGTTATCGATGTTAGTTTCATCGAAAGCAGTTATCGAGGTTAGTTTCATCGAAGGGAGTTATCGATTATAGTTTAATCGAAGTGAGATTTTCAAATATGAGATATTTGAAAAGGAAGAGTTATCGAATATTAGTTATTCGAAGAGATATTTTCGAATATCGTTTATTCGAGAAGGAGTTAATCGAATATAGGTTATTCGAAGAAGAGTTAATCAAATAGAGATTTCTCGAAGAGAGTTAATCGGCAAATTCGATTATATCGAATTCGGGAAAGTACTTATACTTTCCAGTGTTTAAATAGAGATTTATTTATTTATGAATAAATAAGTGTTAGGTTAATTATTCACTAATAAGAATAGAAGTTATAATTAAAGTGAGATAATTCGAAAGGAGGGATTATAACGTTATCGTTATAACCAATGTTTTAAATATAGAAGGGGATTAGTAAAATTGGTTCCGAGAAAGGCGTAAAGAAGTTGTTAAAGATTAAAAGATAAACTTTGACCATTTTGAAGTTATAACGTTGTTCAGTTAAGGTCTGAGAGGTAATTATACCCCAACTTGAGTGACTTCCTTCTTAACTAAGAAATGGTAAGGTTTGATCATAAAGGAGTTTTGGAAATGTTTTCCAAACGAGAATCAGAAATGTTTTCTGATAAAAGAAAATAAGAATTTAGAATATAGGGAAACAGGAGATAAGTAAACAAATGAACTAAAGAGAGTAATGTTAAATAATGTTTGTTCGATAAAATTTCCATCTGGAAATAATATCGTTGTTTGCACACTTGTTTTTCTTTGATGGTTAAATCACAGACTATCGAAGTTTTGACCATTTTAACGTTGTTAATATGGAGAGACCAGTTGGATTATTATCCATAGAACCACTCTGTATTGGCATAAGCGTCGCGAATCATATATGCCAAAGATAATTGAAGATGGAGTAAAATGCAAGGGCTGTTGTATAAGTCTTAGATAACAGTGACTAAGATGGATATACAGAATAGTGCCTTCGGTTTGTCCAGTCCCAGGACAACTTGTATGGACGAAGGTCGGACAGAGTATATCCAATGAACCGCGTAAGGTGATCTGTTCAAACGTATTCACGTTTGGTGGCGGAGGAATTCGTTTCTCTTAGCTGTATACCCGTGTTATCTTTGGATAAGTCAATTTGTGATTTGGCGAGTATGACGATGTGACATTCTAAGTGAATGATGATGATTTGTATGAATGAATGTCTGACAGAGTATTTCCAGAAAGGTCACGTACCTTGATTTCTTCAACCGTACCAAGAGTGGAAGCGGAGAAGGAAACTTCTTTAGCTAACACGTAATGTACTGTTGTAGACGTCAATTAGTGATTTTCGATGGATCTGACAATGTGGCATTCGAAGTGAATTTGATGTAATGATAAAGCGTAGCTTCTAGCCTCATCATCCGGTAAATGACAGAAATCGGGCTGGCAGCATGGCTAAGTCGGTCACACCGAAGTAGGGTGTATAATCACCTATCTAGAGAATATTCATTTGCTTCTTAAATCTATCAATGCTGTCCCATATATATAAGAGAACGGTTGCTGATCCCAACCGTTGGTGATGTACATTCGATACACTCAAGCGAAATGAGTGGTCGGTCATGTGTGGCTGAGTTACAAGATGTTCTTGTTGAACTCCAGTGTATCGTTCCTAGAGTACACTGATCGGAAGGTGGTTCCATACCTTGTCATAGTTGGAAATCCATTATCCAATACGTGCTTGCGATTTTGATTGTATACTATATATGTAGAACGTGAGATGAAAGCGTTTCTGCTAGTTGATATCTATTTGTACATAGACATTATTATAATAGCAAAAGGTTTTTGATATAAAGATATTTTGGATTCTCATAAGGGAAAACCCGTTCCGTTCTGCGGCGTGGTCTTATGAGATATCGTTTACTTGTTCATATACCTGTTTTAACTGTTTTACTCACACCAGTCCCATGACTGACCCAGAGTTTACTTGTTTTGTTTTCCCTAAACTCTTGGGTGCCTAAATTTGCACGGGCAGTCAAGTAGTCGAGATTTGCAGATACATTGAAGAGCTGGAGCAGGAGGCTTCAGAATCATATAGCTATAGTTTATTTCCGCTATGTTGTAAGTGATGTACTCTGATAAGTGCTATTGTATACATAACTGTTATATTTCAAAGTTATGTTATCTATTATATGTTATTCGTTCCGCTGTGAGGTTCGTGTTACTCTGATGTTGTGTTCTTCTTCTTCTTCTATTCTAAGTTTCTATCTTAACTATTCTCACCTTCTAATTTCTTTCATTAATTACCGGGATTTTTCGATGTTTTGGTTATCGACATCGAGCTTATGTCGATAACCAAAGTCGCCGGAAATCCGGGTCGTTACAGTTGGTATCAGAGCTTAAGTTAAGATTACTTGGCTCTGTGGCGTGACTCGGTAGAGATAGGGTTAGTAACACCCTAGATTGAGTTGAGTGTATATATACGAGTGCGTATTTGTATTTGATATAAAATTGGTTTTATATTGTGGAGATTCATTGGGTGAGTTGTTTATGAGTTCTGGTCGATCAGTTTGATCCACTGTATCGGTAGGAGTAAATAAACACTTGAATACGATGGACCGACACAGTATGGATATGTGATATATTATCATATATAGGTTGTGATTATAATCGAATGAGATTATAAAGTGAAATAGTTATAAATAACTAATCAGAATCATATAAGTAAAGTATATGAAATAAGATGAATTAAATATGAATTTAAATCAGATTTGGAATTAAAATAAGTAAATTTTAAGTTCCTGGGAGATTTTGAAATGTTTTCAAATGGAAGTATTTAGTAAGGGTTTTGAAATGATATAGTATTGAAATCACTTGGGTCGCTGGAAAATAATCCCGATGATGACTGCGCAGTATCATCGGTGTGATTTTCGAGTTTCTAAGTGGTGGATTACTACCAGAGATTTTGATTTGAATTGTTTTAAGGAAACAAGTTGTTTAGAAATTCAAATGTTTTGAATTGGTATTGTGATTTCAAATTAATTTGAAATTTACCCAGGAATTTAAGTTTTGGAATTTAAATTTAACGTATGAAGTTAAATAAAGTGAGATGGTAAAAATAAATTGAAATTTAACTTGAACTAAGTTAAATAGAATTTGAAATTTAGCTGGACTTAGGATTTGAAAATCAAAGATGAAACTTGAAATTGAATTTGGCTTGAATAAGCGAATGGTTGTGTTAAGAATAACTTGGTTGGAGTTGATTGGGATGGCATTTGTATATGCCGAGTCGATAACAGATGGTAGGGATATAATGATATGCCCGACAAAAAGGTACCAGTTTATATTATATATGGATATGAGATTTATGAGCCGAATTGGCAAGCCGCTTGGCTGTTTGATTTTCTTTTGGGTTGGAGAAGGCCTAGAGAGGCGAGTTGTTGTTTTACCGGTAGGGCTGTACAAAGTTATGGCGAAATTTTTCGAAAAGTTAAGGTGTTAGAAAATTTTCAAAATTTTTGGAAATTTAGTTAGTCGGAATAAATTAATGTTTTAGTCAATATTAATTGGTTCAGTTGAAATCAGAAATAAGGGGTAAACAAATCTTAGGAATTCCAATAGACAGGATCGTCCTCTAACTTAGCAATTTCGAGGACGAAATTATTTTAAGTGGGGAAGAATGTAATGACCCGCATTTTTAGAGATGGAATAATTAATCAATTTAATTATTAAATATCGTTATAGCGATATCGAGAACCATAATTAAATAATATTGAATATTTAATTAATAATTATAATATAATAATATATTATAATGTCGAAATAGTCGGAAATAGTGAAATTCACAATATCATGTGAATTGAATAGCATACGAGATTTGGTGGAGTTTCAATTCGAAATATAATAACGATTATATTGAATCGACGACAGTTTGAACGTATAATTATAATATAATTAAAATAGAGCTTGAAATGGCGCTGTAGTTCGCGATTTGGCGATTTGAACTTCAATTGGATGTACAGGATTCGTTTTAAGCCGGATTTCTGTGAAACAAGAAACGTGTGGAGCTGGTGGAGTATATCTTTCTAGTGGAAGAGAAAAATCGGGATTTCGTCGTGTAGATTGTGAATTGTGTCCAAATCAAATTTTAAAATAGTCGCTATAGAATCGTTTATCGACCGTAATGGTTTATTCGATATAACTAGATATCGGGTTTGTAGACAAGGCTCTTTTGAGACGTAGTGATAATTTAATTTTTAGAATTTTACTGTAATTTTTAATTAATTAAATAAGCAACTTTTTATTTAGAGTATTTGGCACCCTGTATTTAACATTTTGGGGTTTCACAATATGAGTTTACCTACCGATATTATTATATTTTCGGGAACGTGACACCGAGCTCGATACAACGGTATCTTTATGTCCGTCCGTACGTGAACGGAATTTAGGTAACATAGTACTTTGAAACCCTAAACGTTAAATACATTGATAAAATGAAGTTGTAATTTTCTTTGAATGAACAAAAAAACAACACACGATGCCTTTCTTCTCAGCCATATAAACACTTGGTCCTCAAAACAGTTCGTGGCCTCCTCTAAATCAAAGAAACCCTTTTGTATATATACAATCCCTTCTAAAACCTAACTAGTGTTATTTCTCCAATCCACTATCTCAGCCGCCAGAAAAGAACGAAGGCATCGGCTAAAACAATTCGAAATAAAATCAAATTAAATCCATAAATCACGAGATTGGGGTTTTCGAAATCCTTATGAGATGCTCTCCGATCTGAGGCGACTTTTGAGGAACTCGACGTCGTCTTTGGGGGTCCCGACGCTGATTTATGACGGGGTGTTTGCTGAAGCTGGGTGGTTTTGACGAGGTGGTTCGGTGGGTGAAGTTGAGGGGATTTGGGAGAGGATTATCATGGTGATGTTTATTTTGATTTTTTGTTGGAGATTGAAGGTGCAAGTGGTGTTAAATTCTTCTGGAGTTGGATGTAAAGGAGCGGACGGTGTATAAATGTTTGGATGGTGCGCTGTGTAATGGAAGGTGTGGTGTTCGGTAGTTGGCTTTGTTGGACAGTGTGGAGTTCGGTTTTGGACTTGGAGGAGTTCGAACCATTAAAGGAGGAGCTGCAGATTTCTGGAATGGTGTTTGGATGGGTCGAGACAACTTGGAGAGGAGGGTCCGTTGAGCTGATAAGGAGTTCGGCGCATCGTTGACAAAGTAAGGTCAGTTTGTAGGATGATACAACAACAACAAAGTTGTAGAAAGGCGATGGAAAAGGAAGGGTATGTCGACTGCAAAGTGTTTGGTAAAAATATCGTATTGGGGCAGACTGAAATTTTAGGCTGATTTTGGAGTCGTCCGGATTTGTTGCGGGGATTTGTCGAGTGATCGAAATAGACAACAAGGAATAAAATCTTTCAAAGACAATCCAAGACAATTTGAATAGACTCGAAGTCAAGACGATTGAAATTAAACAGAATATCCAACTATGGAAAATCGATGTGAGTAAAACTCACTAACTCTGTGCAATTCATATATTTATAAATTGTATGTTATTTTTGACTGCTGTATATTGATTGTTAAACTGGACTGTTAAATAGATTTGATTGAAAACGTATATATATATGTAGTCATATATTATATCATTAGTCAAATATTGATTCTGTCCAGTAGAATATTTCATATTAAAATGAAATAGATATTTATATACTGTGTAACATCTGTGGATGCAGGGAAACAGGTTGGAGGAATCCGACTGGATTCCTCAACAGTTATTTTATTGTTTTTCATATATTTTAAATATATGATGTGAATGATAACCTGTTGTTGATTGTGTGTGTATGGACGATATTGAACATCGTGATTTGATATGATTGAATACCATAACACAACGGAATGTTGATAAGGGAATTTTCAAAGTGATATTGAAAATAGAATATTTATAAAATGGGATATTTGTAAATAAGAGATATTTATAAAGTGGAATATTTATAAATAAGGAATATTTATAAATTGGGATATTTATAAATAGGAGATATTCAAAAAGGAAATATTTGTAAACCATTTACAAATAGAATTGGAAAGGGAACATTATAAAAAGGAAATAATTTCAAACCATTTTCTTTTTGAATGGAAAGGCCTGTGTGGCGGGTTTGGGGATTTTCCCGATGCTCCCGATACAAAGGAGGTTATGGCGAATTTTCCCGAAAATTTAAGGAGTTAGAACATTTCAAGAATAAATTTGAAAAGGAAATATTTGTAAACCATTTACAAATAGAATTGGAAAGGGAACATTATAAAAAGGAAATCATTTTTAAAATGTAGAACCGTTATTTAAAAGTAAATCTTTTCAAATGAATAAAATGTTGTTAAAAAGGGAATCTTTATAAAGTAAATCGAATATGGTATTCGAAAGGAGAAATCGAATATGGTATTCGAAAGGAGAAATCAAATATGGTATTCGAAGTTAGTTAATCGAATATAGACATTCGAAAGGAGTTAATCGAATATGGTATTCGAAAGGAGAAATCGAATATGGTATTCGAAAGGAGAAATCGAATATGGTATTCGAAGTTAGTTAATCGAATATGGTATTCGAAAGTTAGTTAATCGAATATGTTAATCGAAAGGGGTTAGTCAAGTCGAGTTAGTCAAATAGAGTTAACCAGTTAGAGTTAATCAGTTAGAGTTAATCAGTCAGAGTTAACCAGTTGGAGTTAATTAGTTAGAGTTAATCGATTAGAGTTAAAACGAACTAGAGTTAATCAAATATAGTTATTTGAGATAGAGTAAGTCAAACATAGTATTCAGGGTAAGTTGCCATCTTGTACGACTGCTAGCGTAATTCGCAGGGCTGTAAATAGCCTACGGTGGTCGGATGTTTCCTGAGGGAGTCAGGCGTAACCATTGTGATCGCTGCGATCTAGAGTCAAGCGAATGGAGTTTAATCGAATATTAGTTATTCGATAGGAGTTAATCGAGTTGATCGAGTTGACAAATAAGTTAAGTTAAATAAGTTGAGTTGATCGGGTGGTTCGATCAAGTTAGTCAAGTTAAGTTAATCGAATCGAATGGGTCAAACCAAGTAAGTCGAGTTAAGTTCGTCGAGTTAAATAAATCGATGTTAGTTTCATCGAAAGGAGTTATCGATGTTAGTTTCATCGAAAGGAGTTATCGATGTTAGTTTCATCGAAAGGAGTTATCGATGTTAGTTTCATCGAAAGGAGTTATCGATGTTAGTTTCATTGAAGGGAGTTATCGATTATAGTTTAATCGAAGTGAGATTTTCAAGTATGAGATATTTGAAAAGGAAGAGTTATCGAATATTAGTTATTCGAAGAGAGATTTTTGAATATCGTTTATTCGAGAAGGAGTTAATCGAATATAGGTTATTCGAAGAAGAGTTAATCAAATAGAGATTTCTCGAAGAGAGTTAATTGGCAAATTCGATTATATCGAATTTGGGAAAGTACTTATACTTTCCAGTGTTTAAATAGAGATTTATTTATTTATAAATAAATAAGTGTTAGGTTAATTATTCACTAATAAGAATAGAAGTTATAATTAAAGTTAGATAATTCGAAAGGAGGGATTATAACGTTATCGTTATAACCAATGTTTTAAATATAGAAGGGGATTAGTAAAACTGGATCCGAGAAAGGCGTAAAGAAGTTGTTAAAGATTAAAAGATAAACTTTGACCATTTTGAAGTGATAACGTTGTTCAGTTAAGGTCTGAGAGGTAATTATACCCCAACTTGAGTGACTTCCTTCTTAACTAAGAAATGGTAAGGTTTGATCGTAAAGGAGTTTTGGAAATGTTTTCCAAACGAGAATCAGAAATGTTTTCTAATAAAAGAAAATAAGAATTTAGAATATAGGGAAACAGGAGATAAGTAAATAAATGAACTAAAGAGAGTAATGTTAAATAATGTTTGTTCGATATAATTTCCATCTGGAAATAATATCGTTGTTTGCACACTTGTTTTTCTTTGATGGTTAAATCACAGACTATCGAAGTTTTGACCATTTTAACGTTGTTAATATGGAGAGACCGGTTGGATTATTATCCATAGAACCACTCTGTATTGGCATAAGCGTCGCGAATCATATATGCCAAAGATAATTGAAGACGGAGTAAAATGCAAGGGCTGTTGTATAAGTCTTAGATAACAGTGACTAAGATGGATATACGGAATAGTGCCTTCGGTTTGTCCAGTCCCAGGACAACTTGTATGGACGAAGGTCTGACATAGTATATCCAATGAACCTCGTAAGGTGATCTATTCAAACGTATTCACGTTTGGTGGCGGAGGAATTCGTTTCTCTTAGCTGTATACCCATGTTATCTTTGGATAAGTCAATTTGTGATTTGGCGGGTATGACGATGTGACATTCTAAGTGAATGATGATGATTTGTATGAATGAATGTCTGACAGAGTATTTCCAGAAAGGTCACGTGCCTTGATTTCTTCAACCGTACCAAGAGTGGAAGCGGAGAAGGAAACTTCTTTAGCTAACACGTAATGTACTGTTGTAGACGTCAATTAGTGATTTTCGATGGATCTGACAATGTGGCATTCGAAGTGAATCTGATGTAATGATAAAGCGTAGCTTCTAGCCTCATCATCCGGTAAATGACAGAAATCGGGCAGGCAGCATGGCTAAGTCGGTCACACCGAAGTAGGGTGTATAATCACCTATCTAGAGAATATTCATTTGCTTCTTAAATCTATCAATGATGTCCCATATATATACGGGAACGGTTGCTGATCCCAACCGTTGGTGATGCACATTCGATACACTCAAGCGAAATGAGTGGTCGGTCATGTGTGGCTGAGTTACAAGATGTTCTTGTTGAACTCCAGTGTATCGCTCCTAGAGTACACTGATCGGAAGGTGGTTCCATACCTTGTCATAGTTGGAAATCCATTATCCAATACGTGCTTGCGATTTTGATTGTATACTATATATGTAGAACGTGAGATGAAAGCGTTTCTGCTAGTTGATATCTATTTGTACATAGACATTATTATAATAGCAAAAGGTTTTTGATATAAAGATATTTTGGATTCTCATAAGGGAAAACCCGTTCCGTTCTGCGGCGTGGTCTTATGAGATATCATTTACTTGTTCATATACCTGTTTAAACTGTTTTACTCACACCAGTCCCATGACTGACCCGGAATTTATTTGTTTTGTTTTCCCTAAACTCTTGGGTGCCTAAATTTGTATGGGCAGTCAAGTAGCCGGGATTTGCAGATACATTGAAGAGCTGGAGCAGGAGGCTTCAGAATCATATAGCTATAGTTTATTTCCGCTGTGTTGTAAGTGTTGTACTCTGATAAGTGCTATTGTATACATAACTGTTATATTTCAAAGTTATGTTATCTATTATATGTTATTCGTTCCGCTGTGAGGTTCGTGTTACTCTGATGTTGTGTTCTTCTTCTTCTTCTATTCTAAGTTTCTATCTTATCTATTCTCACCTTCTAATTTCTTTCATTAATTACCGGGATTTTTCGATGTTTTGGTTATCGATATCGAGCTTATGTCGATAACCAAAGTCGCCGGAAATCCGGGTCGTTACACTTAGGCAAAGGTCCCCATTAATTTTATCAAAGATAAATTCTTCTAAATTTATTCTTTAATCATCCTTTGGATATCATTTCAAACTAGTCAGGATAAGCGAACCACACTGAAGTAATTATTTATTTTATTTCCCAATCCCAACCTATTCATCCCCTGGAGCAAAACTGGTAAAACTCCATATCTAACACCACGGTGTTATCGGTAAAATTAATTACCATTTCACATTCAAATCTAATTAAAGATTTAACTATCGCTTTGGAGCAAAACTGGTGGTACAACATTCTCGATCAGCTTTCAGATTTGATAATTTAAATAATCAATTCACCTTCAATCTAATTGCAGATTCATTAAAACTCCACTTCGTTTTAATCTTCATAAAAATCAATATCCTATCTTTAACTGGATTAAAGAACCAATGCCATCTAAAATACGGTTCACGATAAACCCAAAATTACATTCAAATTCAATTCCAATTAAATATTATTTAATTGGTACACTTCATTAAATCTAAATAGAAAGATTTAATCTTTTTCTCCATTGGACGTAAGAACAGTGTTAATGAAGACACCATTCACGACAAACCCAAATCACATTTGATATTAAATACAAGGCTCTGAATAGAAAATATATCGGCTTATATTCAATATCAAATTCTACGACCAACAAATATCGTATTGGAAATATAGATATAAATATATCTTTCAAATTTCCATAACAATATCTGTATAATCACGAAATTCAACATCGAAATATTCCAAAGCCAATTTCGATTCAAATCCATTTCCATTTTATATATTGGAAATCCTAGTTATTTTCAAAACCATTTCAAATTCAATTTATTTATTTCAAAAATAAAGAGATTTTAATTCTAGTTCAAAACTAATTCATTTCGATAAAAATCTATTTTTACCTTTTCAAATATGGAATTTTTCATCCTAATTCTTCACAAATCATTTCTTATGATTTTACACAAATTATTGATATTTTTAACAATTTTATCCAGGCCCGTACAGTCGATTTCCAAGAATGGCCATCGAACTGCACTTACAACGACCTTTTCCAAATTTGATTTGGACATAATTCCAAATCCAACCGTTAGATTTCAAATTTCTAATATTCGTTGGAAAGCTCTTTTCGAAACGAACCCAACGGTTCCAGTTTTAGGAGGATTCGACGGTCGGATCTCCCGTAATGTCTGTTCGAAGTCAATGGTCGAAATTCACGAACTGCCATGGCGCGGCGCGTTCTATTCATGCCATTATATATATATAATATATATATATATATATATATTACATTTCATCGATTTCCTTTTAAAACGTATCTTATAAATCGTTTTAAATTCGTTTTCAAAACCATTTCAACTCTATATTCAATTTCAAATCAAAACTGAATATTTCATATCATTACTATATAAATGATAATATATTCAAAACGTTATATTTTGAAATCACTACCTTTTCTACATTCATTATAAAAACGAATATAATCGATATAAATATTGTTCACGTCAAAATAGCGCAACTTCAATCAACACGGCTTTATATATTCCAATAAATTCGTTATTCTATTCAACAAATGAATATTTATTCTATTCAACACAAGAATCTATATTTCTTTCAACACATGACTAATCTCAACACATGAGTACTGTCAACACACGACTATTTTTGTTATGCAATAAATTTTATAAAATTATGGTATCTATCGTTTGATTTTTAATTAGACTCCAACCGTCAAGTAGTTTCTAATCTTAAATATGATATAGATGTAAATTTTATTGTTAAAATATTTTACTTAACACATGAATATTTTCAACACATGAGCATCGTCAACACATGACTATTTTTATATTCTAATATTCTTGATTTTCCCAATTGGAATGAGGCCCAATCAATTACCATATAATGTTAATTATATGGATTCCATACAACACATGTATATAATAGCAACGATAAACAATCAACCATCATCCAAAGTGCACCACACAACTACATAAGCATTAAATATAAATAATTAACGCTTACATAGCCTGTCGACCAATCGATCAACATACAATTAAATAATTGGGATTAGTATACGCCAAATATCATCCCAACACCCGTGTAGGGTTTCAAATCAACAAACACTGAATATTATTTGTGCAGTTGGGCGATGTGTAAAATTTATCATCCCAATCAATATTCTTCAAATAGGTGTACATAAACAAACCGTCCGGTTTGTAAATGAATATTTATTTATTCACATTCACTATATTCATATTCAAATTAAAAATTGTATTTTTAACGATAATTAATTTATTTCAACTATCTACATTTTATCATCGATCTCACATCAACATCACAAACAAATTTCACAACACATCAAACAAGCATACAAGTCGTCCATGGTCTGTGGACGACGGGTGTCGGGTGCTACTAAGCACCGTCTGCATCCTAGTATATAATATAAACTAGAAAAGAAAATTTAGAGTGAGAAGTTCTCACAGAGGGTTCCACTCCGCCGTGCTTTGCTTTTGAACTTCTGAACCGTCTGGATTTGCTTGAAATTCCAATGCAATTCTTTTCACGCTATTCATAATAAAAATTATATTTTTATCATTTCATTTCAATAAATAAAAATCATATTTTTAAACTGATCTTTCATATATAAGAATCCTATTTTTATCGAAGTAAAAATCATATTTTTATTTCTACTTCATATATATTTACCACGCTTCTTTCTATATAAATATTATATTTTTATAACGCTACTTTCTATATAAAGATCGAATTTTTATCACTACTTCATACATGTAAAAAAATCGAATTTTTATCGCTACTACTTCATATAGAAAAATTATATTTTTACACTGCTAAAAATCACTTCTTTCTAACATGAAAAATCATATTTTTCCTACACGAAAAATCTTATCATTCTATTCTAAGAAATCGTATTTTTCATCTCTTATAAATCATATTTTCACATCAACTAAAATCAAATTTTTAATCTAACCCCATTTCTATATAAATCATAACTTTTTCTCGTTAGAAATCACTACTTTCTCTTGTTGAAAATCGCTTCTTCCTCTTGTTCTATAAATCTAACTTTTAATTATCGAAAATGAAATCTTTTCATAATGTTTTTAATTTACATAAATAAAACTGAGTAAAAATAAAAACAATGTTATTTAAAAATTATAATTTTCACAAACAAAACTGATTTACAAAGCAATGATTTTTACAAACAAAAATTGATTGAAAATCTGATTTAATCAATAAAAAACTGATTTACTATAATGTTTTATATACAAATAAAATCAAATTCATAATTACTCATTGTTTCTCGTCATCCTAGGGCTGTGGGAAGGCGCAGGTGGCGGAGCGGCTTAAGGCGGTCGGCGGCACCCTCCTAGGGTTGGCGGCGGTTGGCTTCAATTAGGGTTTTGGGGCTGGGGTCGCGGGTTCTCGTGTGGAGGAAGGAATGAAGAGAGGAGGAGGCGATGAAGGGTGGGGTGCGGTCGGCCTGAGGCTGAGGCGCCTGCTGGTGGCGATGGTGGCGGATGAGGTTGCGTGGGGGAGTCAGGTTCGTAGAGGAGAAGGAGTGCGAGAGGAGGTGGAGGGAGAGGGGGTTGGGTGAGTCGGCGGTGGTCAGCGCCACCTAGGTGGGGGAGGGGTCGCGATGGAAGCCGCGGCAGCGGTTTCCCCCCACTCCCGTCGCCCCTTCCGTTCTTTTTTTTCGATCGTGGCAGAAGTATGAGGGGGGCCTCGGGTATAGGCGGTAAATGGTTGACTAAGTTTTATAATAATTTATTTATTTAATTTCAAAAAGGTACTTTTTATTTCGACCTTGAAACGGGACCCACTGCTTGTCGTCCCTAGCGTTTTACCCCCATTCCGAACACAATGGGATATGTATCGTAAGCTGATTCGACCAGTTTCCGTTCAAATCAAAATATAACTCTATATATTGAATTTGAACGCGCATTTCAATTTACTGGGGTCACATACTCACTCGAAAAATTCCATAAAAATATTTTCTAGCTTCGTATTGACGATACGGTCCTAACAAAACTAGTTTCGTCGAATTCTGAGACCATTTGAAAAATAGCCAATTTCCAAGTCGATTAAAATCAACTAAAACTGATCAAATGCGTTTTCCTTTGCCACGCTCACATATTGATTCGAAAAATTACGAAATTTGAAACCTTGCAATAACTTGACATCACGGATCCAACAAAAGTGGTTTCGTCGGAAACCGAGGTCGTTTGCAAAATTTCCATTTTTAAGGGCATGAATTCCATAGCGACTATTCAGAATTTTCAACAGGACATATCCTTTGATTACCGATATGAACTTTCAATTTTTCGGATTCGTTGGAAAGATATTCTCAATTAGATTTAAATATTTTTGGTGTCGCTAAAATCCGGTTTATTTTGCACCCGGTACATTCATTTGAATTTTGAAATCGAATTATCGGACTACCGCGCCATTTTCAATTCCTGTTATAATTATAAATAATATTATTTATACTCTAACAATGATTCGAATAAATATATACATTTTGTTCTATTCAAAATAAATTTATGGTCGATATTATTTAAAATAATTCATTTTAAATAATCAAAATTCATCAAAATTGCCAAAATAAAATTTTAAATTGGCTCGCATTTCCTGGTTGTTACAATCTCCCCCACTTAAAACTTTTCGTCCTCGAAAAGGAACGAAGCCGAAAGTTGTTTAACTAATCAACTCAACTTTCATTATTTTCATTGCGGCTTAAGTTCTTCAACTTTTCAGTTTCTAAGAACTTTTCAAAATTTTCAAAAATTTGGCTAACACCCTAAATTTCCGGAAAAAATTCGCCATAACCTCCCCTGCATCGGGGACTTCGGGATATTTCATATAGCATCCCATGGCCTTTTTCAATCAAAAAGGAAAAGAAAAAGCCAAGCGGCTAGCCAATCGGCTCACAAAATCATCATCACCCAAACAAAACAGTAAATTATGGTAAACATGTACCTTTTGTCGGGCAAACAAAATTTATTCTTCTGCTCTAGCCTCCTTGCTATGACCGGTTCAATGTAAGTACATGTATATGCATGCATTTGTAATCATTTTTCAATACAGTTCAAAATTCGGTTCAATTAGGCTAAATGGTTCAAAATTTCAAACAAATAGACAAACAACACAACCATTAGTCAACTAGTGGATTAACATTTCAAATTTATATTTTTGATATATATACAGAAAATCATGTTTTTGATGCCAATTCACAACAAATAATCTGTATAGTTTTGGTTCTCACACTAGTCTAATGGAAATATATAGATATCACACCTTCGAAACACGAACATAAATATTGATGATGCCATGGTCATTATCAACATCATCTCCGGGCGACTAGAGTGTGATTCTATATCTATCCAGTATATTAAAACTTCGAATATAGGTTCATGACGCGTATATGCAAAATCTTTATATACTAGATTGTCCAACTTCAATACAAATAAAATATTCAAATATGTATAAAACAATTTAAATTTTCAAAACAAAGTTTGTTTTCATTCGAAAACATACACTTCGCACTTGTTCTAGGATACTACTGATCCTATCTCTAACGAGTAATTCTAATTGGATATTACTAATCCAATATCTGATGAATTCTTTCGTATGGTTCTAATGTGTCTTGTTCTCGAGCTTTGTAAACCAAAGCTCCGATACCTACTGTGATAGCCCGTAACTTCCGCGGTAAGGAAAGCCAGGATTACCTTGAGAACAACACACAAAAGAACGCAGATAGAAGGACATTTCATTGTTATTTTACAACAATTCCATCATAGTGCAAGAATATACAGAGTATAAATGAATATTACACAGGAATATCAGAGATTTAAATTACATAGCAGCGAAAAATAATACAAAACACAACTAGAAGTAATACACGGATATAGAGCTTTCCGAGTATCGTTCCAGCAGTAAACTAGGTTCCTGTGAATATAAATCTGCAAAACCAAAACTACTAGCTCCCCGTGTAGAAAATAGGGGCACCCAGAGTTTAGGTTAAAACAATAAACTCCAGGTCAGTCATGTGCCTGGTGATTGCACTTCTCTAATATGATATAGATGTAAAATTTATTGTTAAAATATTTTACTCGACATATGAATATTCTCAACACATGAGCATCGTCAACACATGACTATTTTTATATTCTAATATTCTTGATTTTCCCAACTGGAATGAGGCCCAATCAATTACCATATAATGTTAATTATATGGATTCCATACAACACATGTATATAATAGCAACGATAAACAATCAACCATCATCCAAAGTGCACCACACAACTGCATAATCATTAAATATAAATAATTAACGCTTACATAGCCTGTCGACCAATCGATCGACATACAATTGGGCGATGTGTAAAATTTATTTGTGCAGTTGGGCGATGTGTAAAATTTATCATCCCAATCAATATTCTTCAAATAGGTGTACATAAACAAACCGTCCGGTTTGTAAATGAATATTTATTTATTCACATTCACTATATTCATATTCACGTTAAAAATTATATTTTTATCGATAATTAATTTATTTCAACTATCTACATTTTATCATCGATCTCACATCAACATCACAAACAAATTTCACAACACATCAAACAAGCATACAAGCCGTCCATGGTCTGTGGACGACGAGTGTCGGGTGCTACTAAGCACCGTCTGCATCCTAGTATATAATTTAAACTAGAAAAGAAAATTTAGAGTGAGAAGTTCTCATAGAGGGTTCCACTCCGCCGTGCTTTGCTTTTGAACTGCTGAACCGTCTGGATTTGCTTGAAATTCCAATGCAGTTCTTTTCATGCTATTCGTAATAAAAATTATATTTTTATCATTTTATTTCAATAAATAAAAATCATATTTTAAAACTGATCTTTCATATATAAGAATCCTATTTTTATCGAAGTAAAAATCATATTTTTATTTCTACTTCATATATATTTACCACGCTTCTTTCTATATAAAGATTATATTTTTATAACGCTACTTTCTATATAAAGATCGAATTTTTATCACTACTTCATATATGTAAAAAATCGAATTTTTATCGCTATTACTTCATATAGAAAAATTATATTTTTACACTGCTAAAAATCACGTCTTTCTAACATGAAAAATCATATTTTTCCTACACGAAAAATCTTATCTTTCTAATCTAAGAAATCATATTTTTCATCTCTTATAAATCATATTTTCACATCATCTAAAATCACATTTTTAATCTAACCCCATTTCTATATAAATCATAACTTTTTCTCGTTAGAAATCACTTCTTTCTCTTGTTAAAAATCGCTTCTTCCTCTTGTTCTATAAATCTTATTTTCATTATCAAAAATGAAATCTTTTCATAATGTTTTTAATTTATATAAATAAAACTGAGTAAAAATAAAAATAATGTTATTTAAAAACTACAATTTTCACAAACAAAACTAATTTACAAAGCAATGATTTTTACAAACAAAAACTGATTTAAAATCTGATTTAATCAATTAAAAACTGATTTACTATAATGTTTTATATACAAATAAAATCAAATTCATAATTACTCACTATTTCTCGTCGTCCTGGGGCTGTGGGAAGGCGTAGGTGGCGGAGCGGCTTAAGGTGGTCGGCGGCACCCTCCTAGGGCTGGCGGCGGTTGGCTTCAATTACGGTTTTGGGGCTGGGGTTGCGGGTTCTCGTGTGGAGGAAGGAATGAAGAGAGGAGGAGGCGATGAAGGGTGGGGTGCGGTCGGCCTGAGGCGGAGGCGCTTGCTGGTGGCGATGGCGGCGGATGAGGTCCCGTAGGGGAGTCGGGTTCGTAGAGGAGAAGGAGTGCGAGAGGAGGTGGAGGGAGAGGGGGCTGGGTGAGTCGGCGGTGGTCAGTGCCACCTAGGGGGGTCGCGATGGAAGCGGCGACAGCGATTTCGCCCCCGTCGCCCCTTCCGTTCTTTTTTTATATATTTTTATTTCAATCGTGGCTGAAGTATGCGGGGGGGCCTCGGGTATAGGAGGGAAATGGTTGACTAAGTTTTTATAATAATTTATTTTATTAATTTCAAAAAGGTACTTTTTATTTCGACCTCGAAACGGGACCCACCGCCTGTCGTCCCTAGCGTTTTACCCCTATTCCGAACACAATGGGATATGTATCGTAAGCTGATTCGACTGTTTCGACCAGTTTCCGTTCAAATCAAAATATAACTCTATATATTGAATTTAAACGCGCATTTTAATTTACTAGGGTCACATACTCAATCGAAAAATTCCAGAAAAATATTTTCTAGCTTCGTATTGACGATACAGTCCTAACTAAACTAGTTTCGTCGAATTCTGAGACCATTTGAAAAATGGTCATTTTCCAGTCGATTAAAATCAACTAAAACTGATCAAACGCGTTTTCCTTTGCCACGCTCACATATTGATCCAAAAAATTACGAAATTTGAAACCTAGCAATAACTTGACATCACGGATCCAACAAAAGTGGTTTCGTCGAAAACTGAGGTCGTTTGCAAAATTTCCATTTTTAATGGCATGAATTCCATAGCGACTATTCAGAATTTTCAACAGGACATATCCTTTGATTCCCGCTATGAAATTTCAATTTTTCGGATTCATTGGAAAGATATTCTCAATTAGATTTAAATATTTTTGGTTTTGCTAAAATCCGGTTTATTTTGCACCCGGTACATTCATTGAATTTTGAAATCGAATTATCAAACTACCACGCCATTTTCAATTCCTTTTATAATTATAAATAATATTATTTATAATCTAACGACGATTCGAATAAATATATACATTCTGTTCTATTCAAAATAAATTTCTAGTCGATATTATTTAAAATAATTCATTTTAAATAATCAAAATTCATCAAAATTGCTAAAATAAAAAAATTTAAATTTGCTCGCATTTCCGGGTTGTTACATAGGGGTTGTCACGATGAGACGATTTCAGGCATTTTAGGGTTTGAGAATAGCACTGAATCACGATGTCAATCTATAGTGTCAATGTTTTGTTATTGAATTTGAGTTTGAACCTTGTTGTTTGTCTTGAAACATTTTGAATGAATCGCGTTTTGGATTCACTTCAATAGCTTCGATAGTTTGATTTTGAAGAGTTGATAAACTACGCTTTATTTTGTGCACTGATTCTTCATTTCTTGATGTCATTTGTATTTCAAATCTGAACAATGATATTATAAATCCATGTGTCGACTTATGCTTTGATCGGGTGTTCTATACTTTGAGTTTGACAGCTTGACCTTTGTCAATGATGTTGTGAACTTCTGTAACCATCTTGTTCATGAATTGATAATACTTTTTGAATTTCTTCAATAACTAAGATTTTCTGATTCGGGATTGTTGATCGTATGTCTTAGCAGTTTTGCGGGTTGGAATTTAGCACGGCTACTTGCATTTGATTGTTTAAGTTTATATGATACAAGAATATCTGATTTTGCAGTTGTGTTGACGTTTTGATCATGCTTTGAAGTTTTGCCATGAGTCGAATGAACCAAAAGCTCACAACTATTGATGGATCGATATTGCCGATCCACTATGGATCGATACTGCCGATGCGCTATGGATCGGATATTGCCGATCCGCTATGGAACGGATATTGCCGATCCGTGATGGATTGACTTTGCTGATCCATAATGAATCGACGTTGCCGATCCATGGTGGATTTGGTACTGCCGATAAATTCATGGGTCGTGCTTTTGATCCACTGTTGACTTGTACTGTCTTAGAGATTCTTTCGGCCATTAAGTTTTTCTGAAGTGATCGAAATTTTAAAGCAATTGACAACTCAAACTCGCGGCTTATAAACCGGGCATGCCTTTTGACTGCTTCTTATCCTGTAACAACAGAAGCACCTGCACGTTTCTAGGCCAATATTTTGTCATCGACTGCCCATGTCGACAACAGATTAATTAATCATTCAGAATTTAACTACAACAAATCTTATTACTTGAATTGAATGATGTGCCTATACAGAACCGTTTCATTCAACCGTTTATAACTTGTCAAACATCATCTGCATAGATACGAAATTACAATTCGAATTCGCAACGACGTTTGAGATCGACTAATTGACACATGTCAACGGTGGATTCCAAGCTTCACCTTTTTTAACGACTTGTATAATTATGCACAACATTTCTCACTTAGGAAATGCGCACTTGTGACTTACTTAAAAACACGATTCTTGTGTAGAATAGATACCCGATAGAAATCTCGTCACCAGTCCGAGGAAACTACTACATCTACTCAAACCGGAGTTTTTGCTCAAGTTCCTAGGGTTATGATGACTGTTGTTCCCGGGTCGGAAGCATGACAAAGCTTTCCTATGCCTCGTCGTCTTATCAAATCTCCTTTAGAAAGATGCTCTACAATGCTTACAAAACCTACTTTCAAGCAATTATGCACTCAGTTTGGCATTCCTGGAGCCGATGCTAGATTGCTGAGGAAGGATGATTTTGCTGACCTTCCGCTTGTTGGCTTTGTATTAGTTAATCGACATATGTTAATGAGTGGAGTCATCCCTCCTTTCAATCCATTTTTACATATGATCCTCCAACATTTGGCCATTGTCCTATTCTAGCTACACCAAAATGACTATGTCATTTAAATAGAGCTATGTGTTCTTTTCATGAGGACAAGGCGCTGCATGCCTACTCTTCTAGATATATGTTATCTATGCATTTTCAAAAGGAGGAAAAATGTAAGGAACCGACCAATTCCCAATCCTGATCATTGACACATGCCATGTCAATTAACCAAGCATTAGAAGTTAGCGGATCATTAATATAAAGAAGTTAGAGGGTAAGAAATAGGAAGAGATAAAAGCTAGAATAGAAGAATACGAAGAACACAAACTCACAGCAAAACGAATAAAATATATTAGATATCATAACATTTGAAATACGAATTTGTTTGTATATACATTTTATTAGCAGAGTACACTACAACACATCACATCCGAATATAAATATTAGCTATCTAATACTGAAGCCTCCTACTCCAAGCTCCTCTAAGTTCATTTGAAAAATCCCAACTGCTTGACTGCCCGTCAAAATTTGGGCACCCATGAGTTTAGGTTAGAAAAAAAACAAAATAAACTCTGGGTCAGTAATGGGTCTAATGTCAGTAAACTCCAACAATTTGATTTAAGTTTCAAAAATCCTTTTCAAAAGAAAAGATAATCATAAGACCAATCCACACATAAACACGGATGGTGTTTACCTTACGATAACCCAAAATATTGTTGATATCAAACCTTGTGATATTATAATAGTGCCTAAATCAAATAAATAGCAATCTAGTGGAACGCTAACATATCACGCTCCACATATATAATAAAAATCTAAAACCGCGGGGTGCTTATTGGGGAATGGATTTCCAACTATGACAAGGTATGGGACCACCTTCCGATAGTGTATCCCTAGAGAGGAATACTCTGGGTTCAACAAGAACATCTTGCAACCCGTCCACACATGACTGGCCACTCATTTAACTTGAGTGTACCAAGTATATAATCACCATGGTTGTGATCAACAACCGTAATCCGAAAGCATACGACAGCTAATAGAATAAGAAGCAAATGGAATACCCTTAATGGGAGTGACCTACTTGGCCATGCTGCCTGCCCGATTTCTATCATTTCCCAGTTGATGAGGCTTGAGGTCATGATTGTCTTTTTAGAACATCTTGCCACCATTTACTTTGAATGCCACATCATTATATTCGTCAAATCACTAATTGACGTACACAAATATACTCAGGGTGTTAAGCTAAGAGAAGTTTTGTTTTCCACCACTAAGCTTGGAATATTTGTAAAAATCAACGTACGTGGTCATTTGGAAATACTCTGTTGGATATTCATCCATACAAGTTGTCATAGGACTGGACAAACCGAAGGCATTATTCCATCAATCCATCTTAGGCAACTTCTACCTAGGATTAACAGAACAGCCCTTGCATTTTACTCCCTCTTAAATCATCTTCAGCATAAGTTGATTTGTAACGCTTATGCCCATACGGAGTGGTTTTCAGATAATAACCTGATCCTGGTCTCTCCGTATTGATAATCAATTTCATATTAAATTATCATTTCTCAATTTTCATACCTTTCCAGACATTTTTCAAAACTCGTTAGGCTCCTCATATTCTTCGAAAACATTTCCAAATATTATAAGTCTTATTTTCTATATTTTGGAAAATATCACATGTCACCATTGGAAAACATTTCTATATATTCATGTGTTCTTATTTTCTATATATAGACAAATATGGATTATTAACATTGGAATACATTTCTAATTGCCATTTCTCATATTCTTATTTACCAATTCTTTCCATTTTCTAGGCCTAGAAAATATCTCTGATTTAATTTTGAAAACGTTTCCAAAACTCATTTATTTGGATTTTAAATGGATGTTCTATATATATATATACATCGTTATGATAACTCAATCCATTAATCATTTATTTACTAGCTGTATCACTAACTAATCCTCGCTACTAAACCTTAACCATTCCTCAATCAATCATGAAGCCAATCAAGTTGGGGTATAATTACCTCTCAGACCTTAACTGAACAACATTCTCAACTTTGAAACAGACAAGGCTCACAAAATAATTCTTAACAAACAATGTTTACTCAACTCTCGGGTTCAATTTAAGATTCCACTTCCTTTACGTAATACACTGATTATAACAATTGCGTTATAATCCTTGCTTCTGAAATATTTAATTTTAAAATATAACTCTGATTCATTAATTTGGATTAATTAATTAATGTATGAATAAATTAAATATTTAAAACTTTATTTTAAATGGAAAGTAAATAGTACTTTCCTGAATTTGATATAATCGAATTCAGAAAATAACTCTTTCTTGAATAATCTATATTCGATTAATATTCTGAACTTCGAAATAAATCTATCTTTTCCAGTTAACTCAAATTCCCTTATAATTATTTCCATTCGCAAAACATTTACTATCAATCGTTGTTCACTTTCGAATATGAATATCATACCTTATATTTGAATCCAGATTCGTTTTATCAAATCAACATTGTTTTACTTGTAAATATCATTATAGATTCAAATCTCAGTTATTGAGTCACTTAATAAACCCACGTCATATTCTACTTCATTTATAAATTATGTTTATAAACTGCTCCTGACACCTTTTTGTTTATAAAAAACAATTCCACTTCCTTCTGAAATATATATACAAGCTATACATTCCATACTGTTGAAATCAACTTTATTTGATTCCTACAATTCCCTTCTCGTTTAATAATTCTAACTTCAAATAATATTAAATCATTGCAAATCATAAAAATTTGTTTTCATATTATAACCATTGAAAAATTAGCTTCTAAACATATTTTATTAAATGACAAATTCACACTAAATAAAGTTCAAATATCCTTTTTGAACTAAATCGTTTTAAAAAGATTCGACATAGTTGAATTCTAAATATAATCTTTTGGATATATCTCAATTTATTTTATATTCCAAACTTTGTAATAAAATCCATCGTTTCCTTTTGAAAATATTTTTTTGTATCTCTTCTCATTCAAATTTCAATTTGAATTCATTTTCCCCAACTCAAATTTCTTTTATAACAACTAGGTTTAAATCCCACGTCAAATATTGTTGTCAACACTGATTTCCACTTTTCTTAAATAAATTTGACTTGAATGGTAAAACAATTATTTAATTTATAAACATTGTTATAATCAACTCATGTATAATCCACTTAAAAAAGTTTCTATTTCAAGTCGATTGGAGATTTAATTTCTATTTTGGAAATAAGTTTTCTTTTTGAATCTCAAATTACTTTTCTACATCCAAAAATATTTCACAATTTTCATATACCAAAATTCTAGGGCCTGGGTAATTCAAACACAATATAATCAATCACAGATTATATATCACATCATATATCACAATCAAAGAAAACAGTAATATGAATTTTAAGGAATCGAGTTGGATCCCTCCAACCTGTATCCCTGCATCCACGGGCGTTAATCAATGTAGATAAGATTAATTTCACTTCAATATTAGATATTATGGTAAACAGAATCAATATTCAACCAACGATTAAATATATATAACTAGTCAACCATTTCAACTAATTTATCAACCATTCTCCAAGCAACCATCACACAGTATAAAATTACTATATATACTAATTTAAAACTCATTTATATAAAAATATAAACGAGCTAGAGTTAGTGATTTTACTTGCATAGTTCTACAGTTGACGATTCTGCCTTTGTTTCGTTTAAAATCAAACATGTGTTTGATTCTACCATGAAATTCCAGTACTTTTGTTCTCAGCGAAATCAGTTCCACAATGTAGACCTCGTTGCTATGATTCCAAAGGCTTTTGTTTCGTCAGATTCTGATATCATATGCATGGGGTATGAAACTAAAATAGATTACCCTAATATTTACTAATTAATATTTGGTAGTTTTAAGCTTCCTTCTTGCAGGCAAATTCTGTGATAAACACCCCTAGCCCACGTTCAAAAATCACACCCCAGTATAGACCGCCACCTACGTTAATCAGATTCCGACCAACCATCGACCGAGATAACCCCATCGACCTACGCCCCTCCTCTGACCTACAATGAACAGAGCAACATCTCGTACTTCTCTCAACCCCCCCCCCCAGAAATGCGCAAGCACCACAAGTGAAACTATCCCATTTTTCTTCCTACACCGAGTACCAGAAGATGATCCACCACTTCACCTACCTTTATTGTTCGAAGTGCTACTAAAACCCTAAGGTCCTGCCTTATCACGACAACTGCAGATCTCCTAATAACCCAAAATGTGCGCTGACTTTGTCAAGCTGTCGCCACCAAAAAAGGTCATCAGACCTCCCCTGACTTTCTCCGAGCCTAGAGCTCACTATGGCCTAAATTCTTCTTAAGGAGCTAGATCGAAAAGTGTAGAGATGGAGGAGATCAAACGGTTTTAGAATTTGAGAGCATTCTAGCCCTTTGTTTTTGCTATTGACGGCATAGCAAGATTATTAAGTGGATTTTTTTTCTTAGGGTTGTTGATTGGGTAATATATATATATATATATATATAGAGAGAGAGAGAGAGAGAGAGTTAAATATTATTTTATAAATTTTTGAAACTAGCGGCATGAGCTTCACGTTAAAACCATTATATATGACTTCCAATCGCAACGGAAATTGAAATACTGGCATAATAAAATATTCCAGATGCGGCGGAACAGGTTTCATCAAATTTCGATTTAATTTGTAAAAGTCCCTTTATAATTAACAACTTAAATCTATACTTGTTTATATCTTGCGTTATGACCAAAATAGCTCCAATTGACCCCAAATTGGAAATCTTACATTAATTAACCATTACGGATTTTATAAAATTGGTTTCTTTGAAATTGGAGATCATTTGAAAATTGGTTATTCTTAAGTTCCATATTAAATTGATAAAATAATTAAATAAAAATCTAGGTGTTTACGATTAGCGTAGGCACATACAATATCGAATTGCCATGAAATTTATTTTCATAGAATAATTTAACACTGCGGATCCAATGTAACAAATTTCGTTGGAAACAGAGGTCATTTGCCAATAGGCTATTTTAAGGCTTAAATAAATCGATTAAAATATAAATATATTCAAAAACAATTCAAAATTAAAAATAAATAATTATTACTCACCCAGTAATTTTATAACATAATAAGATGATAAACTAAGGAATACTTAATTAAATATAGGGAATTAAGTAAAATGGACTGGGCCATTGCGTTCGTCTCAGAATTCTACTTGAGATAGATTCCGAGTTTGCATAAAACAGACATCGTATGAAGAATTTATTAAGGTTTGAAGTTTGCACACATATAAGCTAATTATATATATAACAAACATTTAAGAAATTCAAAATCAGTTCGAAATCGAAGGTGGGACAACACAGGAATCGGGCCCGTTGGGGGTCGATCCCTGCCCTAAGGATGTCGACCCATGGGTCGACACCCCCAGATCTGAGCCTAATACATTCCTGCATATGTGGACTTGTTTTCTGACTAGATTTGTGAACCCTTGGCTATAAATAAGACCTTATTCTCATTGTCTTATTCATTCTAAAACAATGGAGAACTAGATGGTTCCTCTGCCTAGACTAAAATAGCCTATTCTTCTTCAGCAACAAGAGTTAGGAAAATTCAGATATCTATTCTACGATAGCTATAATCAATTCCCTGTTCTTTAGACCCAATCACAGAGAGTCTATGTTATTTTTAGATATAAACATTTAAAAGTTAATCTTGACATGATTATGAATTGGATCTAAGCCTAAGCCTATTTATCATATCAGATCTGCCATTATTTGTATAGGTCTCATCAGGCTTGTTTATGATGTCCCTATTATGCTAGTTTTCCTAATCATGTCACTAAGCCTAATCGGTTCTATTATCACATGTTCATCAGATCTGTTCTTTTATGCCTATCTTGTTATTATACCCAATTCTATCACTATATACTTATTCTATTGTTATGCCTATTTCTGTCATCATATGTCTATTTTGTTATTATGCTTATTTCGATCTTCTTCCCTTCTTCTTTTTCCTTTTTTTATTTTATAGCCAGGCTACCATCGAGCCTAGGCATACCGCTAAAATATGCGAACGCGTTAAATTGGGAACGAAGGGAAACGTTAAAATTGGGGCATAACTTGTATTGGGAAAATAGGGGCATAACTTGAATTAACAACATGAATATGGATTTGGGGCATAAACCAAACCGTGATTAAAGATCTTAATCTGGGGCTTATGATACATGATAAATATGACTTGGGAAAGGGACATGAAAACCTATAATGAAATAGGAATAATCGTTAAATAATGAAAATGCCTAGATTTACAGTAATTGGAAACGGTAACCGCGTTTAGACAAGAGGTTAGATTACACTTGTGGTAGAATCATGTCCGAACCCAATTGGTATATCCAACATCCACAAGTGGTGAATCTAATGTGATGGTCTAAGTGCATAAACACGTAGCGTGCTAAGACACGAGGTTAAGTCTGACTTATGGAAGAAGTCTGCCCGGACCCGACCGACATATCTAGCATCCACAAATCGTAGGCTTAATGTGGGAGGTCTAGCACATTGTAACCCTAAATGAATGAATGGAAATGAACTAGTAATACTTAACCTATTTGAATCCATAGATATTACATGAACATGTCAACTTGAGTAGGGGTTAAGTAAACTTTCTTGAAATAGTGGATGGGTTAAATAAATCTTGGGGCGGTGGGTAATATTTATATATAGGCCCATAAACTTAACCTGTTGGGGCTATGCAATCTTATTACACTAGTAGGCATAACCTGTTGAAATCCTAGTAGTGGGGATGCAAGCCTGGGGGAAGCTTGTATCATCCTGTGTGTGCGATCTGTTTCAGTCAGTAACCCATTTAGGTATCAAACAAGTACTACGAACTAGGTCGGAGTCGGGGCACGCTTACTGAGCTGATTATAAGGTCACTTGGGAAAAGTTGTCTGATGGCATGTTCCATCGGGATCATGTGCGTGCATGGGTTCGTCTGTCCAGGAAAATAAGACGTTGTGGCAACAGTAGATATGGCACATCCTATAAACTAAGGGTTGTGTGACGGCCTGGAATTTCGCTCGATCTGAATCAGTCGTTAAACCGATCTAGACCGTTCGAAACCCCTGATCGTTTTGAGAACAGGACAAAATAGAACGCAGACGGAAGAACATTTCATTGTTATTACAACAATTCCATCAGATAAAGAATATACAGAGTATAAATGAATAAATTACATTCGATAAATATCAGAGATTACAGTAAATTACATAGCAGCGGAAAATAATACAAAGCACAACTAAAGGTGATATACGGATACAGAGCTTTCCGGATATCATTCCAGCTGCAAACCAGGATCCTGTGAATATAAATCTGCAAAACCAAAACTACTAGCTGCTCGTGTCGAAAATAAGGGCACCCAGAGTTTAGGTTAAAACAATAAACTCCAGGTCAGTCATGTGACTGGTGTGAGAACTAAAACAGTTATTTAAAACTTTACTTTAAAAGAGAGTAATTCAAGGGACCACGCCGTATAACACGGAACGGGTTTCCTCCCAAGGATACCAGTGCATAGAGAAAACAACGCAATGCTTTTTCGAAAAATGAAGCTATTATAAGACCTAGGTCCCATCACACAATGCAACGCAAGCCGGAGGATAGGGTTTTCCCTTATAATAGCCAAACATGCTTGATATGTTTAAAACAAATCATTTGATACTATAATAAGTGTATAGTGTCAAAACAGTTTCAATCATAAGTATAAATCATAGACGACATGGGTACCATATATCATGTCGCCATACTAGTTCTACAATTAAAACCGCAATACACGTATTGGAAATTGGATTTCCGTCATGAGTCGAGGCAAGGGGCAAGCTCCTCTCCGCGTTCGAGACACTCTAGCAAATGTCCCAGGGCTACGCACTCTGGGCAACCCCTGGATCTTCAGGGCTGGTCCTCACTTTCGTTAGAGGATTGGCAATTCTTGAACACACGTTTCCCGGTCCTTACAGACCTATAATCGAGGCGCCTCGCATTCCAACAACCACAAAGGTGAAAAGTATATAAATGTCAGGGCTGGTAAGTCACTGACACCACCAAAGCTAGAAAGAAACGTCGTGCTCTCCCTGCAGTCCGTATCCCGTTTTTGACTCATACCGAGGTGTGAGGCTCGCGAATTCACGTTATACACAAAGCTGCCACGTAGGCATGCTTTGATCATCAACCACAAGACTTTGCTTTTCAACAGAAGCCTTGATCCATGCAACTCAGCGTGCCACACAGGCAATTCATGCCATGCGATTGATATCTATCGATATATAACCTCTAAGCTCGTACGTCTCAGAGAAGGGCGTTAAACAAGAGAATAAATTCTCCGCCGCCAAATATATATATATTTAATAGAAATCAATCAACACAGAATAAAATCCAATGTCAGACACACAATCCATTAACAAGTCCGTTCTGGGTCTGAACGAAACCGGAGGCACTTTCCTCACATATCCATCCATCTCCAAGTACGTCTGGACGACCACCAACTATTTCCATCCTCTTGGGTGTACAGCCCTATCAGGATCGTCAGTGATTATCCAAACGATGTGAAGACTTCCGGTCTTCGACCGCCGTCTTCATCTTCGACTTCTCGTCGAATCGGTTATTCAGAATGGGTATAAACCCGACCTTTCCGAACAACCCGCGTATATTAAAAACAAATGTTACACAAACTCAACATACGCCTCATTCCAATTCAGAATATTCTTTTATTCATAAAATCACATTTTTAGGGAAAGGTTCCCATTAATTTTATCCAAGATAAATTCTTTAAAATTTATCCTTTAATCATCCTTTTGATGTCGTTTCAAACCAAATTATGGTTTTCTGAACTAGTCGAGATTAGCGAACCACACCGAAGTAATTATTTATTTTATTTCCCAATCCCAACCTATTCATCCCATGAAGCAAAACTGGTGATACTCCATATCTAACACCATGGTGTTATCGGTAAAATTAATTACCATTTCACGTTCAAATCTAATTAAAGATTTAACTATCGCTTTGGAGCAAAACTGGTGATACTCCATTCTCGCTTATTTTCCAAATTTGATAATTTAGATTATCAATGCACATTTCAATCTAATTGCAGATTCGTTAAAACTCCTTTTACTGGGTTAAAGAACTAGGTGTTATTTAAAACACAGTTCACGACAAACCCAAATCACATTCTATTTATTATCGGGTTAAAGAACAAGTGTTGTTTAATACACTGTTCACGATAAACCCATTTCAAATCCAATCAAATATATTAGAAATTCCGATTATTTAAAACCCCTTTTTAAATCTAATTTATTTATTTAAAAATAATCGGGTTTTAAATTTAGTTCAAAACTAGTTCATTTCGATAAAAATCCATTCTTATCTTTTTAAATATGGAGCTTTTCACCCCAATTTTTCTCAAATCATTTCTTATGATTTTACACAAATTATTACTATTTTTAATAATTTTATCAAAGCCCGTACAGTCGATTTCCATCAACGACCATCGAACTGCACTTACAACGACCTTTTTCAAATTTGATTTGGACGTATCTCCAAATCCAACCGTTAGATTTTGAATTTCTAATATTCGTTAGAAAGCTCTTTTGGATACGAACCCAACGGTTCCGGTTTTAGGAGAATCCGACGGTCGGATCTCCCGTAATGTCCGTTTGAAATAAATGGTCGAAACTCACGAACTGCCGCGGCGCGTTCTATTCAGGCCATTATATTATATATATAATATATATAATATATATTTCGTCGATTACTATTTAAAACGAATTTTATAAATAGTTTTGAATTCGTTTCAAAAACAATTTCAACTTCCATTTCAATTCAAATCAAAGTTAAATTTTTCCTTATAAATTCGTTTTAAAATTCATTTCTATTCAATTCAAATTTGAATTCAATTTGAATTCATTTCAATTCGTTTTCAATTCAATTCGAATTCGATTTCTATTCAATTCAATTCAAATTGGTTTTCTATTCGATTCAATTCAAATTGGTTTTCTATTCGATTCAATTCAAATTGGTTTTCTATTCGATTCAATTCAAATTGGTTTTCTATTCGATTCAATTCAAATTGGTTTTCCATTCGATTCAATTCAAATTGGTTTTCTATTCGATTCAATTCAAATTGGTTTTCTATTCGATTCAATTCAAATTGGTTTTCTATTCGATTCAAATTCATTTTCTATTCAAATCAAATACATTATATATTCAATTGAAATCAAATCCGTTATATATTCAATTTGAATTCAATTCGTTTTCAATTCAATTCGAATTCGATTCGTTATATATTCAATCCGAATTCAATTCGTTATATATTCAATTCATTTCGAAATCGTTTTATATTCAATTCATTTCGAAATCGTTTTATATTTAATTCATTTCGAAATCGTTTTATATTCAATTCAAAATGAATGAAATCGATATAAATATCGTTCACGTCAAAATGGCGTCAATCTAATCAACACGGCTTCATATATTCCTTCATTCTATTCAACAAATGAATATTTATTTTTGTCAACACACGACTAATCTCAATGAATGAGTATTGTCCACGTGTGACTATTTTTGTTAAATTATTTCGTTCAACACATGACTAATCTCAACGGATGAGTACAGTCAACACATGAACCTTTACTTTATAGTGATAAAGATATAAAATTTATTGTTAAAATATTACGTTCAACACATGACTAATCTCAACGGATGAGTACAGTCAACACATGAACCTTTACTTTATAATATTCTTTATCTTATAAATTGGAATGAGGCCCAATCAATCACCATATAAAATTAATTATATGGATTTTCATGCAACACATGTATATAACAGCATTGAAAAATAATCAACCATCAAACAAACTGCACTACACTGTGTAAGCATCAAATACAGATATTCAACTCTTATAACAGTCTGTCAATCAATCGATCGACATATTTAATCAATCAGGATGAGTGAACTTCAAATTTCATCCCAACACCCGTGTGGGGTTTCAAACAATCAAACACAGATTTAGTTGTGCAGTTGGGCGATGTGTAAAATTTATCGACCCAATCGATATCAGTCAAATCAGTGTATATAAACAAATCGGTCGATTTGTTTATAAATATTTATTTATTCACTTTCATGTTAAAAATTATATTTTTAACGATAAAACATTTTATTTTAACACATGAATTTCTATTCAGTTCATTTATTCAATAAATGTTATTTTTATCCTTCTAACATATTTTAGAAAATTTCGGCGGCATAACGGCACGATACTAGAAACGGGACAAGGCCTAGCCTTATCCCCGGTCTAGTGAAGGCCCACGCCATTCACACATCAATCAAATCAAAATTTTTTTCAACAAACAATTCAATCCAAATAAACTACCCAACTACACAACCAAACAATTTAACAAACAAGCCATCCATGGTCTGTGGATGACGGGTGTCGGGTGCTACTAAACACCGTCTGCATCCTAGTATATATATATAACTAGAAAATGAAATTGAAAGGTGAGAAATTCTCACTGATAGCTATCCAATCATTTTGACTCTTCTTTGATAGAAATCTTCATCGTTATCGCATCTTCGTCATCTTCGTTGCCCGTAGCCACTACATATGTAAAAATCGAATTTTTACTTCGTTATTCAATATATAAAAATCGAATTTTTACTATGTTATTCAATATATAAAAATCGAATTTTTACTATGTTATTCAATATATAAAAATCGAATTTTTACTTCACTATATGGATAAAATTCCATTTTTACTTCGCTATTATATAGATAAAAATTCTATTTTCATCACGCTATTATCTATATAAAGATTTCGCCTTTTCAAAAATAAAGATTGAATTTTTATTATCATAACCATATAAAAATTATATTTTTACTTCTTCAACATAATAAAAATCATATTTTCATACCTCCTACATAATAAAGATCGACCTTTTATCTTACTACCTTATAAAAATAATTCCTTTACTTCTATAAAAATCTCGTCTTTACATTATAAAAAATCTCGTCTTTACATTATAAAAAATCTCGTCTTTACATTATACAGATTCCTCCTTTTCAAATATAAAGATGATATTTTTTTAATATTCCTTTCATGTAAAAATTATATTTTTAATCCACTACATAAACAAAATCATATTTTTACATCATCTATATAGTAAAGATTATATTTTTAATACTTTAAAAATATAAAAATCATATTTTTATTACTTTAAAAATATAAAAATCATATTTTTATTCGCTGAAAATCGTATTCTTATCTTAATGCAATACATTATTGTCTTCTATAAAAATAAAACTTTTATATAAACTAATTATAATAATAAAGTAAAGTAAAAACTCACCATTATCAATTTCTGGTCTGCTGAATCGGAGGCGGAGGGAGCTCAGGGGGCCGGCAGTTCGGTCAGGCGTTCAGGTTGGTGGTGCGGTGGATTTGAGGGCTGCGGTAGGGTTTTGGGGAAGTTTGGGCGATAGGCGCGGTTTTTAACAGAGGGGGGCACGATTGGAGAAGGAGGAGGAGGGAGAGGTAGAGGGGAGGCAGGGGGGGTCGCGATAGGGGGGTGCTGTTGCGGGGTTAGGGGGAGGTCGCGATGGGGGGGGGTGCTGTTGCGGCGGTCTTCGATGAAGGGGAGGGGGTGGGGAGGTCGCGCCACCGCGACGGCAGCGAGGAGGTCATCGGGGAGGGCGGCGGCTCCTCCCCGCTTCGACTTCTTTTTTTTTCCTGTTAAAAATCGATTTTGAAAGAAAAGAGGGGGGGCCAGCGTATAACGGAGGAGAGAGGGAAGATATAATATAATATAATATATTTTATTTTATCTTGCAAAAAGTTGACTTTCACATACGACCTCGAAACGAGGCCCACCGCCTGTCGTCTATAGCGTTTTACCCCCATTCCGAACACAATGGGATATGTATCATAGGCTGGTTCGGCTATTACAATCAGTTTCCATTAAATTTACATTTAAATCACTATATTGAATTTTAAACATACATTTCAAATTACCGGGGTCACATACTAACCCTAAAAATTCCAGAAAAATATTTTCTAGCTTCGTATTGACGATACGGTCCTAACAAAACTAGTTTCGTCGAATTCCGAGACCGTTGGAAAAATGGCCAATTTCCAGTCGATTAAAATCAACTAAAACTGGTCAAACACGTTTTCCTTCGCCACGCTCACATATTGATTCGAAAAATTATGAAATTTGGAATGTAGCAATAATTTGACACTGCGGATCCAACAAAAGTGGTTTCGTCGAAATCCGAGGTCGTTTGCAAAATGTCTATTTTTAAGGGCCTGAATTCCATAGCGACTATTCAGAATTTTCAACTGGACATATCTTTTGATTCCCGCTATGAAATTTTGATTTTTCGGATTCGTTGGAAAGATATTCACAATTAGATTATATTATTTTTGGTTTCACTAAAATCCGGATTGTTTTGCACCCGGTACGTTCAATTGAAGTTTGAAATCGAATTATCGAACTACCACGCCATTTTCAATTCCTTTTATAAATATAAATAAATATTTATATTCTAACGACGGCGTATATAATATATACGTTCGAATTATATTCCAAATAAATTTCTCGTCGATATTATTTAAAATAATCTATTTTAAATGTTCAAACTTCGCTAAAGTTGCCAAAATAAAAAATTTAAACTGGCCCAGAATTTCCGGGTTATTACAGGTTGCCACTTTAGGGAGTGATACATCCTACTGTGGGGCCAGCACAGGGTATCTACGGAGTTAGGGAGCCAATCGTTTGGGGTAGTAATTAGGGTACATCTAGTCTCGCTTGTTTAGGTGCCTGTTATTATCCTTAGGCGTAGCCCCGGTATGTTCAATTGGGTTGCCTGTTATTCTATGTGGTAGAACCTCTCACTAGAAGTACGCCTAAGTCTACCATCTTGTTGGGGATCATCTTGTTCATATGATACTAGTATTGGTGCAAAGGAAAGTATTAGAGAAGCGTTATACATATATGTTATATTCGGTTTATCCTGTTTACCTTGTCATACCTGCCTTATATGTTGTTATCCCTCTTATCCAGTTTATGTGCCTTTCATGATGCTTTTACTTATTTATATGCTAAAAGTAATTGGACTCGCCAAACTTTATGTATGATCTTTTTTTTTTTCTCCTCCTTTCTCTTCCGTTCCCCCTTCGGTTATCAGGGAAGGAATACTCAAGCTTGATCAGGATTCTTCATTCCTTGTGCTTGGAGCTGCTTAGGTGTACTTCTTGATTTCATATCTTCTCTACTATGGCTATATTTTGGGGATTATCCTTCTTTATTTATTGTACTCTATTGATTTTAGTACAAGACAGAAGTTTTAAGTTGATGTACTGGGTTTTATGTACTTCAGACTCATGATGTAACTATGTTTTGAACCACGATGTTTTCTTCTTAATAAAGTTTTAAATTCTATTGTTATTTTATATTTGTCTTGTAATATTTCTGTTTCTGTTTACCTATAATGCTCCACGAAACTTAATGCATTCTGTTAAAGAGTGACATTAACGGACGTGGGGTGTCACACTAGATATCAGAGCTGAAGGTTACCAGATCGGATAAAAGATTTTGAAAACTGTTTTCAAAAAGGTTTTAAAAAGAAAGCATTTTCAAAAGAAAACTCTGTTTTGAAAAACATATTCCCCAAAATCATATGTAATATCTTTTGGTCCTCTGTTTGAATCCCTTTTTCCTTTTCTTTTCAGAATGTCTTGGGAACCTAATATTTCTGAGGTCGTTACGATACCTGGTTGGTTCCGTAGGTATCTTGAGGACACGGTGCCTACCGGTGGTCAAGCAGACGTTCCTCCCCTAACTGCACCCGTTGTTCCTCCTCCTCCGCGTGCTAATAATTTCTTTAAGATATGCATAGGTTTCTATGCTATAGGCGAAAAGCCATTCCGAGGAATTGAGACTTTTGTAGAAGCAAGGAATTGGCTTAAAGAGACGGTAAATTTGCTTGGAATTTCCAAGTTGACAATCGTAGGAAGATTTAGTTAACCGTTTGGCAGCTGAAAGATAATGCTTCATTCTGGTGAGAGGTGACGCAAACGGGACGTCCAGTAGAGACATGGGATGATTTCCGACAGAGGTTTGAAATGAAGTTTCTTCTTCAAGCCGAGCAAAGTATGCAAATGGAAAGGTTTTTTATGCTTAAGCAAGGAAGCATGTTTGTGAAAGAATATGTTAATAAATTTAATCAATTGGCAAGGTTTGGTTTGGAGCTAGTGAATACTCTGCACAAGAAAGCTTTGAGGTTTGCTAGAGGATTGAATGAACCCCCTACATGGGTTGGCTATGTCTCATATTCCGATGGGAGCAACTTTTGAAAAGCTCGTTGATATGGCGTTAATGCATGAGGAAGATAAAGGTGAAAAGAAAGAGGCTAAGGTTGATGAAACACAAAATAAGAAAGTGTGGCCTAAGAAAGGACCACAACAACAACAAAAAAGGGCGGAAAAGGCGACAAGGTAGAGATAAAAGGAAGTGCCACAACTGCGGGCGCGAGGGTCATTTGATCAAGGATTGCAAAAGAAAGAAGAATGCTTATCTCAATTGTGGAGAGGTCGGACACTTTTCTAAGGAGTGGCCGAAGAAGCAAGGACAAGGCCAAATGGTAGGATCTTTGGGGGGGGCAGGTGCATGCTCTTGTGAAAGGTGTGCCAGATAGATGTAGGAAAGTTTCCGTTGAAGGTTTGATTTCTCTTTCCAATCTCCTATTAGAACTCTTTTTTATTCGGGTGCTTCACAGTCATTTATATCTGATTCTATGGTTGAGTCTCTACACCTAAGTACTAGTATGGTTTTGGATCCCATTGATGCCTCAAACCCGATTGGGGGTACGGCTCATCTGTTTATGATTTGTCAGGGTTTAAGAATATCTGTGTTAGGTGTCGAGTTTGAGTGTGATGCATATGTGCTTAGTTTCATGGGCTTTGGTTTGATTTTAGGGATGGATTTGCTAGCCTTGTATGGTGCCATTCTAGATTGTGAGAGGTGAGTCGTTAAACTTTTGACTTGCCATGGGAGGACCCTCGAGAGTTCTTATGACCCTAAAGGGTCTATCATGCTTAGTTTCCCAGAGTCACTTGATGCATCTATCATTGATTTACGATCTATACCAGTAGTCTGTGAGTATCCTGATGTTTTTGAGGAGAGTCGGGGCTTACCTCTAAGGCACGAGATTGATTTCCGTATATACTCGGTGGACAATGGAAAGCCAGTTGCATTGCCTATGTGCCATATGGCTCCAAGAGAAAGGAGGGATCTTAGCAAGCAAGTAGGGGATCTACTTGAGAAAGGATTTGTTAGACAAAGCATATCTGAATGGGGTGCTCCAGTAGTATTTGCAACTAAGGCGGATGGTTCGCTTCGCTTATGTGTGGACTATAGAGAGTTGAATAAGCTCACCAAAAAGAATAGGCACCCACTTCCAAGTATAGATGATCTATTCGAGCAGCTTGTCAGTGCATCAGTTTTCTCTTAGTTAGACTTGGCCACGGGGTTTCACTAGTTGAGGTTGGCCGAGGACAGTATAGATAAGACTGCTTTTAGAACTCCAGATGGTTTCTTCGAGCGGCTCGTTATGCCTTTTGGGTTGACGAATGCAGCTGCCTATTTTGTTGATCTGATGAGTAGGGGGTTTCTAAATAAGTTTGATGATATTTTGATTTTCTCGAAGTGCGAGGAAGAGCATGCTCAAAATTTAAAGGAGATTTTAAAAACTCTCTGTGTGCACTAGCTTAAGGCGAAGCTCTCCAAATTTCATTTTTGGGGAAAAGAAGTAAGATTCCTAGGGTGTGTAGTCTCTAAAGATGGGATAACAGTGGATCCTGCGAAGGTAGTTGCAGTTCAAGATTGGTTGATCCCAAAGAATGTAGTGGAGGTGAGAAGTTTTCTTGGATTAGTGGGCTATTATAGGAAGTTCATTAAGACTTCACAAAGATATCATCCCCACTCAACAGACTGACGAAAAAGATTCTGACATTCTCATGGGATATAGATTGTGATGATGCTTTTCAGCGATAGAAGAGGGCTCTGATAACATCCCCAGTCTTTTCCTTGCCTAAAAGGAACAAAGTGTTCATAGTATGCGCTGATGCATGTGGCACAGGACTTGGTACGGTTCTAATGCAAGAAGGAAGGGTAGTATGTTATGGAGGAAGACAGCTAAAGTTCATGAGAAGAACTACCTTACCCATGACTTAGAGTTAGCCGCCATTTTAACACCCCGTAATTTTAACGACAATAAAAGAGGATAAATTAAATAATAATTAATTTAATATTCATAGTTAAGGGAAATGGACTGCGCCATTGCGTCCGTCTCGAAATTCTGGTCAAGATAGACATTTGGTTTGCGTAAAACGGACACCGTTTGAAGAAGTTAAGAAAGTTTGAAGTTTGTATACGCGCAAAAGAATTATATATATATATATATAGGGTCCAGGAATTCAAATTTCAGTTCGAAAATCCCTGAGGCAGTAAAATTCCCACCCTAGGTGTGTCGACCCCTTAGTAGGGGGTCGATCCCATAGTAGGGGTGTGGACCCCTTAAGGGGGTCGACCCCATAAAGGGGGAGTCGTCTCCCCTAGGGAAGAGGTGGCAGTCGGTTTCTGGAGGCTGGCCGGACCCCACCGGCATATCCAGCAACTGCAAGTGTTGAATCTAATGTGAGGGGTCTAAGTGCACAAATACGAAACGGGCTCAGACACGATGTTAGGCCCAGCTTGTGGAAGAAATATGCCCGGACCCGACCGACATATCCAGCATCCACAAGTTGTAGGCCTAATGTGAGAGGTCTAGCCCATTATAAACCATAAATGGACATGGTATCGAATTGGAATACTTATCTTAATTAAATCCATAGGGATTGTATGAATATGAACTAAAGTTAGGGATAAGTAAAATTGGTTGAACAGTGGGTGGGTTAAGTAAATATGAGGGGGTGGCTAATATTTACATATAGGCCCACAAACTTAGCCCGATAAGGTTATGTAATTAAAGACACCTAGTGGTATACATAACCGGTGAATATAATAAAGTTATGTAATTAAAGACACCTTTTAGGGTAAGCATAACTTGTAGAAATGATAGGATTATGTAACTAAAGACACCTAGTGGTATACATAGCTAATGAAATCTAGTGAGGGATACAAGACAAAGGGGAGAGCTTGTATCATATTGTGTGGGACACGTTTCAGCCAGTAACCCGGAGTAGGTATCAAACATGTACTCCGAACTAGGTCGGGGAAGGGGCATGCTTACTGGACTGATTGTAAGGGATCCAAACGTGGAGGACGGTGTGGGCGGCGCAAACCGACCGGGCCATGTGCGTTCATGAGCCGGGCAGAGGGGGATAAAACGACCGTGACATTTGTAGATATGGGGTTGTGCATATCAGCGAAAGGTTGCCACTTTAGGACGTGATACATCATACGGTGGGGCCGGCACAGAGTATCTACGCGGTTTAGGGAGACAATCGATTAGGGTAGTAGTTGGAGTACATTTGGACGTATGTCTAAGTCTACCACCTTATAGTGGAAGGGATCATCTCATTCTGGTTATACTAGTAACAGTGCAGAGTAATCATTAGAAGCGTATACACCTTATCTTGTTTACCTTGTCATACCTGCCTTTCGTGTAGTTATCTCTCTCTTATCCAATTTATATGCATATCAAGCTACTTTTATTTATTTACTTGCTAAAAGTAACTAGACTCGCCAGAATTTATGTCTGACCCCCTCCCCTCCCCCCCTCCCCCCCCCCGGGTTCTCAAGGCGGGAATACTCAGGCTTGACTGTGATTCTGCTTACATTTTTCTAGAGCTGCTAAGATGTATGGCTCAAGCTCCTATTCTTGTTCCTATGGCTATATTTTGTTTGGCGGATTTTGCTTCTTTCGTATACTCTGATGTTTTAAAGTACAAGATAATTGTTTTTATGTTGTAATGGTTTTTGCATATTTTTGACATGTGCCCTTTTTGAACCACGATGCTTTATTATAAATAAAGTTTTAATTCCGCTGTTATTTTATGTCTGTCTTGTAATATTTCTGTTTCCGTTCACCAATAACGCTTCACGAAACTTAATGCATTCCCTTTTTGAGTGACATTAACGGACTTGGGGTGTCACACTTGGTATCAAAGCTAAAGATTGCCAGATTAGACATGTTTTTGAAAACTGTTTTCAAAAAGGTTTTAAAAGAAAGCATACTCAAAAAGAAAAGTCTGTTTTGAAGAACATATTCCCCAAAGCCATATGTAATATCCTTCATTCCTTTGTCTAAATCTCTTTCCTTTTCTTTTTAGCACGTCTGGGGAACCTAACATTCCAGAGTGCGTTACGATACCAGGCTGGTTCCGTAGGTATCTAGAGGCCACAGCGCCTGCCGAAGGCCAAGGAAATGTTCCTCCCCCAGCTGCACCCATTGTTCCTCATCGTTCTCCGTGTGCAGACAACTTCTCTAAGATCTACAAAGATTTCCGTGCTATGGGAGGGAAGCCATTCCATGGAACCGAGACATTTGTGGAGGCAAGGAATTGGCTCAAGGAGACCGAGGACTTGTTTGTAATCTTTGAAGTAGAGGATCGAAGGAAGATTCAGTTAGCTTCTTGATTACCGAAGGATGAAGCTTCGTTTTGGTGGGAGGTAACCCAAGCAGGCCATCCAACGGAAACTTGGGATGACTTTAAACAAAGGTTTGAAATGAAATTTCTTTCCCAAGCTGAGAAAAGCATGCAAATGGAGAGGTTCTAAGCACTCAAACAAGGAAATGTAACGGTTAGAGAGTATGTGAACAAATTCAACCAGCTGGCAGGATTTGGACTGGAACTGGTAGACACTCCACATAAGAAGGCTTTGCGGTTTGTTAAAGGGCTAAACGAACCCCTTCATGGGTTAGCCATGTCCCATATTCCAATGGGAGCTACCTTTGAAAGACTTGTTGATATGACCTTGATGGATGAGGAAGAGAAAGAGAAAAGAAGGAGGTTAAAGCTGAGGAAACAACATAAAACAAGAAGATATGGCGCAACAAAGGACAACAATAATAGCAACAGAAGAAAAGTGGAAAGAATGACAAGGGTAAGGATAAAAGGAAGTGTCACAGTTGTGGACATGAGGGTCACTTGGTGAAGGATTGCAAAAGAAGAAAGAATTCTTGTTACAATTGCAGAGAGATCAGACATTTTGCTAAAGAGTGCCCGAAGAAACAGGGACAAGGTCAAAGAGCAGGAACTTCTGGAGGGCAGGTGCATGCTCTCGCGATCAGTTCTCCTGATAGAGGTAGAAAATTTTTTGTGGAAGGTTTAATTTCTCTTACAAATCATCCTATTAGAACAGTTTTTGATTCTAGAGCTTCACATTTTTTTATATCTAGTTTTGTGATTGAATATCTGCACTTAATTACTAGTATGGTTGTGGATCCCGTAGTTGTCTCGAACCCCATTGGTGGTTCGTCTCATTTATTTATGATTTGTCGGGGTTTGAGAATATCTGCGTTAGGCATCGAATTTGACTGTGACGCGTATATGCTCGAGTTCATGGGCTATGGGTTGATTCTAGGGATGGATTGGCTAACCATGCATGTTGCCATTCTAGATTGTGAAAGGAGGGTCATTCGACTTCTGACTTACCATGGGAGGACCCTTGAGATTTCGTGCGACCCCTAAGGGTCTGTTAAGCTTAGTTTTCTAGAGTCTCTTGATGCAACTTTTGATGATTTGCATTATGTTCCAGTAGTCCGAGATTATTCTAGTGTTTTTGATGAGGTACGGGATTTACCTCCGAGGTGCGAGATCGATTTTCGTATATATTTGGTGGACAATGCAAAGCTCATTGCATTACAAGTGCGTCATATGGCTCTGAGGGAAAGGAGGGAGTTGAGTAAGCAAGTAGGGGAGCTACTTGAGAAAGAATTTATCAGACGAAGCATATCTGAATGGGGTGCTCCAGTTGTATTCGCAACTAAGGTGGATGGTTCGCTACGTTTATGTGTGGACTATAGAGAGTTGAACAAACTAACAAAGAAGAATAAGCACCCAATTCTAAGGATAGACGACTTGTTTGACCAGCTTGTCGATGCCTCGGTATTCTCCCTGTTATACTTGGCCACCGGGTTTCATCAGTTGAGCGTGGTTGAAGACAGTATAGACAAGACTGCTTTTAGAACTCTGGACGGTTTCTTTAAATGGCTAGTTATGCCTTTTGGGCTGACGAATGCACCCACCTATTTTTTTGATCTGATGAGTAGGGTATTTCGGGAGTTTCTAAATAAATTTATCGTAGTCTTTTTGGATGATATTTTGATCTTCTCCAAAAGTGAAGAAGAGCATGCCCAATATTTGAAAGAAGTTTTGAAAATTCTCTATGAGCATTAGCTTAAGGCAAATTCTCCAAATGCCATTTTTGGAGAAAAGAGGTGAGATTCTTAAGGCATGTAGTCTCCAAAGAAGGGATAGTTGTAGATCCCGCAAAGTTAGTTGCAATACAGGAGTAGCAGATTCCGAAAAATGCAATAGATGTGAGAAGCTTTTTGGGATTGGCAGGTTATTATAGGAAGTTCATTAAGGACTTCGCAAAGGTATCAGCACCTCTCACCAGGCTGACAAAGAAGAACTTGGCATTTTCATGGGATATAGAGTGTGGTGTTGCTTTCCAACGTTTGAAGAGGGCTCCGACAACAGCCCCAGTCTTGACTTTGCCCGATGGGAACAAAGTGTTTATGGTTTACACTAATGCATGTGGTACAGGGCTTGGTGTAGTTCTGATGCAAGAAGGAAAGTTATAGGGGTAGACAGTTGATAGTTCATAAGAAGAACTACCCCACCCATGATTTAGAGCTGACTGCCATAGTATTCGCGCTTAAGACGTGGCATCATTGTTTACTTGGAGAGAAGTTTGTATTATACACCGATCATAAATCTCTCAAGTACCTGTTCTCGTAAAAGCATCTTAATTTAAGGCAACAAAGGTGGATGGAGTTTCTAGCTTCTTATGATTTTGAAATCGCTTATACCCCTAGCAAGGTTAATGTAGTTGTCGACGCACTAAGTAGGTAGAGGATTGGCTTAAGTCCTCTGTTTGTGGAGAGGAAGAGCTTGGAATTCATGTCAACTTTTGACTTTAGACCTTCCATCGAGATTTTGCCTGATTTATTTGCATCACTAGAAATACGACCTACTCTTATGGATCAGATAGGAGCTTCGCAGCAAGGTAACCCATGAATTTTAGACATCATGGGTAAGCTTAGAAAAGGGGAGACTTCTAATCACCTCAGTAGATATTCCTTAGATGAAAAAGGGTTGTTGTGACGAGATGGAAGGCTTCGTGTTCCTTAAAGTGGAAGCTTGATAAAGGTAGTCCTAGAAGAAGCCCCCCATTCTAAGATAACTATTCATCCAAGCGGCGATAAGTTGTATAGAGACATGAAGAGGGTTTTCTTTTGGGCCTAGATGAAGAAAGATGTGGCAGAATTTGTTTCTCAATGTTTAGTTTGCCAGCAAGTCAAAGCTGAGCAAAAGAAGCCAGTGTTTTACTTCATCCTTTGGAGGTTCCACAGTGGAAATAGGAGAGCGTCTCATGGACTTCATAGATGGTTTGCCTAGATCAAAGTAAGGCAATACCAGTATTTGGGTAATAGTGGACAGACTGACTAAGAGCGCGCATTTCATTCCATTGAGGAGTAAGAGGATGGCATCATGGTTGGCAGCGATTTATGTTCGTGAGATAGTCCATCTTCATGGAGTACCTTCCAGCATCGCAAGAAATCATGACCCCATCTTTACCAATGAATTTTGGAGGAGCTTGCAAGAAGCATTAGGTACACAGTTGTGTTTGAGCACCGCTTATCATTCTCAGACCGATGGGCAAACAGAGAGGGTGAACAGAATTCTAGAGGATCTTTTAAGGCTGTGTATCCTAGACTTCGGAGGGACTTGGGAAGAGCACCTTCCTTTAGTAGAGTTTGCCTATAACAACAGTTATCAAGCTAGCATCGGCATGGCACCCTTCGAAGCATTGTATGGACGGCCTTATAGATCATCAACTTGCTGGTGGGAATCTACAGAAATATTATTACTTAGACTTGATATGGTTAGAGAAACGTCCGAGAAAATTGATCTTATTCGATGACGAATGAAGACAGCTCAAGATAGGCAGAAATATTATGCAGACAACAGAAGGACTGACATCGAATTTGAAGTTGGAGACTTAGTTTTCATTAAAGTATCACCTCTGAGGAACGTGCTTCGCTTCTGATCTGTAGGGAAATTGGCGCCCAGATTTGTGGGACCATTTCCCATAACTGAAAGGATCGGCCAAACGGCCTATAGAGTAAAGCTCCCAGAAAATCTATCTGGAGTTCATGATGTTTTCCACGTTTCTCATCTGTGGAAGTGCTTGCATGACACCGCGGAAAGTTGTTGAGCCAAGTATATTAGAGGAAGTGGAAGTGGAACAGGAGGCAATAGTCATACGAGTTTCTACCTGCATTCTTGGATCAGAAGTTAAGAAGCTACACAATAAAGAAATCAGGTTGATAAAGATTCAATAGGGAGATAACCCAGAGGATGCGACTTGGGGGACCGAAGACAAGATTCATTCTTCGTACCCTTTCCTTTTTGAGGGTATGTTCTTATCTCCTCTTCCAAAATTTTATCTATGCTTGTTTCTATCATTTTAGTATGTCCTATCAATAGTATCTTCGACCATTAGAGAGGAATCCTATGGATGTAAACGTGTGTTTGAGGCATGTTATGTTTGATGGATGCAAGTGAATTCAAGTGTTTGCTAGTGGTTGCCCGTGGATGCATATACACACACATTAGGCACTAGATCGGCTCAATCACTCTCATACTGCATATGGATGTGTGTGCATTTTTCTTTTCTTTTAATGGGTGAAAAAGGCTGTATTATCAAATGGACATTGCATTTGGACAAATGAGTGTGCACGCATATAGAAATTACATATTATACTAGGGTTATTTGCATTTATATGGGATTCATGGAACTAACATACATTGCATTGAGGAGGACGACTGAATCAATAGACCGCCTAATCTTTGCATTAGTATTAGGACATTTACACACATCTTTGCATATGTTCATGCAAACATTAGAAGTCTTTAAGGACAATGGATGCCTATGATTGATGGATGAATAGGGGGAATGTAACACCCCATAATTTTAACGGCACTGAAAGAGGATAAATTAAATAATAATTAATTTAATATTCAGAATTAAGGGAAATGAAATGCCCCATTGTGTCTGTCTCGAAATTATGGTCAAGATAAACATTTGATTTCTGTAAAAAGGACACCGTATGAAGAAGTTATGAAGGTTTGAAGTTTGTATATGCATAGAAGGATTATATATATAAGGTCTAGGTTTTCAAATTTTAGTTCAATTTTCAAAAATCCCGGAGGCGGTAAAATTCCCGCCCTAGGGGCGTCGACCCCTTAGTAGGGGGTTGACCCCATAGTAGGATTGTCCCCTAAGGAGGGTCGACCCCCCTTAGGGCTGAGGTGGTAGTCGGTTTCTGGAGGCTGACAGCTATATATAGAGGTCCATTTCTCTTGTTTTCTTCATTGGAATTCAATGGAGGCCAAACGCTGCCGGTGTCTGAACTAAACTGGATCCTTTATCTTCTACAACAATAAAATAAGGCTAATCAATTAGAGATTCAAGTGTAGATCCGTAGCTCAACAAGCTTCTTTTCTAATTCTATTTTCTAATCCAAACTTTGTGAGTTCTTAGTTGCTTTTAGATTTAAATATTTGAAAGTAAAATTTATATAACTATAGTTTGGATTTGTATACTGGATCCACTGTAAATTGTGAACATATGACATTCTGAATTGGTTATAACTTGGATCTAAATCAATCTAGTCGGATCTATTGTAACTTCTGTGACATTCTACGATGTGGATTTTAAACCTTATTTGTGTCAGATCTACTTTTAACTATTGGATCTGAATTATGTGGACGTCTAAATTATTAATCAGATCAAGCTTATTATTTAGATCTCCTTATGCTTATCATATTAGATCTGAACCTGTTGGACATCTAAATTAATATTTAGATCTTGCCATGCTTATCTTAACATCTTTGCTATGTTAAAACTGGTTAACTGTCACCATTTCATTGGATCTATGCTTATATGTTCACCTTATCACTATGTTAGTTTATGATTATGCCATTTATGTTAGAACAATAACTTTTTTCATATTCCCATCACCTTTCCCATTTATTGTTTATGACTAGGCTATTATCTAGCCGAGGTACGCCGTGAATCAAATGTGAATGCGTTAGTTAGGGAACGGGGGAAAACATTAGAATTGGGATAACTTGAATGATGAACATGAATTTGGACATATTATCCATTATGAATGTAATTGGGTAAATGGGCATGAACACCTATAAAGACATAGGAATGATTAATTGGTTAATAAATTAAAATTTAGGAATACAGTAATTAGAAAACTGTAACAGCACTCATGACACGAGGTTAGATTGCATTTATGGTGGAAGTCTGCTCGGACCCCATCGGCATATCCAGCAACCGCAAATCTTGAATCTAATGTGAGGGGTCTAAGTGCACAAATACGAAATGGGTTAAGACACGAGGTTAGGCCCAACCTGTGATAGAAGTCTGCCGGACCCGACCGGCATATCCAGCATCCGTAAGTTGTAGGCCTAATATGGGAGGTCTAGCCCATTATAAACCATAAATGGACATGGTAACGAATTGGAATACTTAACCTAATTAAATACATAGGGATGGTATGAATATAAACTAAAGTTAGGGTTAAGTAAAATTGGTTGAACAATGGGTGGGTTAAGTAAATATGAGGGGGTGGGAAATATTTACATATAGGCCCACAAACTTAGCCCGACAAGGTTATGTAATTAAAGACACCTAGTGGTATACATAACCGGTGAAAATAATAAAGTTATTTAATTAAAGACTCCTTTTAGGGTAAACGTAACTTGTAGAAATGATAGGGTTATGTAATTAAAGACACCTGGTGGTATACATAGCCAATGAAAACCTAGTGGGGGATACAAGACTAAGGGGAGAGCTTGTATCATATTGTGTCGGACACGTTTCAGCTAGTAACCCGGAGTAGGTATCAAACATGTACTCCGAACTAGGTCGGAGAAAAGGCACGCTTACTGGACTGATTGTAAGAGATCCAAACGTGAAGGACGGTGTGGGCAGCGCAAACCGACCGGGCCATGCGCGTGCATGAGCCGGGCAGAGGGGGATAAGACGACCGTGACATCTGTAGATATGGGGTTGTGCATATCAGCGAAAGGTTTCCACTTTAGGACGTGATACATACTACGGGGGGGGGCACATAGTATCTACGCGGTTTAATGAGCCGATCGATTAGGGTAGTTGTCGGGGTATATTTGGACGTATGCCTAAGTCTACCACCTTATAGTGGAAGGGATCATCTCATTTTGGTTATACTAATAACAGTGTAGAGAAATTATTAGAAGCGTATACACCCTATCCTATTTACCTTGTCATAACTGCCTTTCGTGTAGTTATCTCTCTCTTATCCAATTTATATGCCTATCCTGCTACTTTTATTTGTTTACTTGCTAAAAGTAACTGGACTCGCCAGACTTTGTGTTGACACTTTTTGTTTCCTCTTCTTTCCTCCGTTCCCCCTCCCTTCAAGGTTCTCAAGGCAGGAATACTTAGGCTTGACTGTGATTCTACTTACATTTTTCTGGAGCTACTTAGACGTATGGCTCAAGATTATATCCTTGTTGCTATGGCTATATTTTATTTGGGGAATTTTTCTTCTTTCATGTACTCTGATGTTTTAAAGTACAGACAGTAATATTTACGTTGTAATGGTTTTTGTGTATTTCAGACATGTGTTGCTTTTGAACCATGATGCTTTATTATAAATAAAGTTTTAATTCCACTGTTATTTTATGTCAGTCTTGTAATATTTCTGTTTATGTTTACCTATAACGCTTCACAAAACTTGATGCATTCCCTTTGTGAGTGACATTAACGGACGTGGGGTGTCACAGCCATAGTATTGGTTTTTAAGACTTGGAATCATTATTTGCTTGGAGAGATGTTCAAGTTGTATACCGATCAAAAATCTCTCAAGAACTTGTTCTCGTAGAAATATTTTAATTTAAGGCAACAAAGGTGGATGGAGTTCCTAGCGTCCTATGACTTTGAGATTACTTGTACCCCTGGCAAGGGTAATGTGGTAGTAGACGCATTGAGTAGGAAGAGGATGGCCTTAAGTCCTCTATTGTGGAGAGGAAAAGCTTGGAGTTTATATTGACTTTTGATTTTAGACCCTCCACCGAGTTTATACCTGGTTTATTGGCATCATTGGAGATGCGACTATTCTTTTGGATTAGATAGGAACTTCACAGCGAGAGGATCCACAGATTTCAGACATCTTGGATAGGCTCAGTAGAAGGGAGACTTCTAGTCACCGCAGTAGATATTCCACGGACAATAGAGGGTGGTTGCGACGAGATGGAAGGCTTTGTTTTCCTCGAGTTGGGAGTTTGTTAAAGACAGTCATTCTAAGATGACTATTCATCCAGGCTGTGATAAGATGTATAGATATATGAAGAGGGTTTTCTTTTGGGCTGGGACGAAGAAAGATGTGGCGGAGTTTGTTTCTCAATGTTTGATTTGCCATAAAGTCAAAGCTGAGCAAAGGAAGCTCGGTGGTTTACTTCATCCTTTGGAGGTCCCACAATGGATGTGGGAAAGCGTCACGATGGATTTCATTGATGGTTTGCCTAGATCGAGGAAAGGCAACACCAGCATTTGGGTTATAGTAGACAAACTTACTAAGAGTGCTCATTTAATTCTGGTTAAGAGTAAGAGGATGACATCATGGTTGGCAGCATTTTACGTTCGTGAGATAGTCCATCTTCATGGAGTACCTTCCAGTATCGTAAGTGAACATGACCCCATTGTCAATGGTGAATTTTGGAGGAGCTTGCAAGAAGCATTAGGTACACAGTTGTGTTTGAGCACCGCTTATCACCCTCAGACCGATGGACATACGGAAAGGGTGAATAGAGTTCTTGAGGATCTTTCAAGGTTGTGTATCCTAGGATTCGGAGGGACTTGGGAAGAACATCTTCAATTAGTAGAGTTTGCCTACAACAACAGTTATCGAGCTATTATTGGCATGGCACCCTTCGAAGCATTATACGGACAACCCTATAGATAACTGAATTGTTGGTGGGAATCTACCAAAAGACTTCTACTTGGACCGGATATGGTTAGTGAAACTTCCAAAAAGATTGATCTTATTAGAAGGCGACTGAAGACAGCTTAAGATAAGCAAAAGTCCAATGCAGATAAGAGAAGGACTGACATTGAGTTTGAGGTAGGAGACATGGTTTTCATTAAGGTATCGCATTTAAGGAATGTGGTTCGCTTTGGATCTGTAGGGAAATTGGCAACAAGATTTGTAGGGACCTTTCCCATAACAGAAAGGATTAGTCAAATGGCCTACAGAGTAAGGCTACCGGAGAGACTGTTCATGATGTTTTTTGTAACACCCCGTGAATTCTATAACGCTAAGCTTCAAAAATTAAAGTGTAATTAATTCTAAATAAAAGAATTAAGGAAAATGGGTTATGCCATTGCGTTCGTCTCGGAATTCTGCTTGAGTTAGAGTCCGAGTTTGCGCGAATCGGACTCCGTATGAAGGAGTTATGGCCTTTGGAAGTTTCAGAATAAAATTTAAATTCAAACAGCTCAGTTTAAAATTCAAAATTCGAATTTCAGGTTCAAACCAGGCTGGGCGGGAAAATTCCCGCCCAAAGACCGGGTCAACCATAGGGTCGACCATGGTGTCGACCTGGCCTCCCCAGGACGACCACAGTGTCGACTTGGCCACCCCAGGTCAACCATAGTGTCGACTTGGGTGTCGACCTGCCAGTCGACCTGGCTGGCTAGGTCTGGCTCTGGCTCGAATTTCTGTGGCTCTGTGTGTCACTAGGGCTGATGTGTCACCTCTTGATTGGCTCTTTGAACATTGTATGGCCTAGATTCCTCCTGTCTTCATCTGACGGCTCAAAACAGTTTAAAAATCTATAAATACACCCTAAGTCTCAACTGGAAATTCACACAAAAAAATAAGAAAGGAGTCGTCATGCTGCCAGGGAGGAATCGAACATAGCCATCAAGAGAGAAAAGCCTAGAGACGAATCAAATTAATAAGAAGATTAAAGTTTATTCAAATTAATCAACGCAACGTTAGTCTACCCAAAGGAGCGCATCTCAATTTCAAAATTTAGAATCCAGAATTCAAGATTCTGCATTCGTTGTAAGTATAGTGACCTTTCAGAATATGAATAAAAACTGTGATGTGATTCGATGTAAATGAAAATAGAATTGTGTTATTGTATTGTATAAATTCTGTGTATTGTAACGGTTCTATCATGACTTGTGTATTGATGTTTGTGGCATAAATTGATTGATGCAAGCCTATTGAACAATTGTATATGAAAACAATGGCACTTGTAAGTTTGGGGCAAAAACTAGAAATTGATCCCTTTTTGTTTATGCCTATAGCATGGATTATATACATTCACTAATTCTAAGTTAAGGCTTATGTAAACATGTTCTAGATTTGAAACCTTTTATGCCTACATGACCCAAAACCTATGATATCATTCTTATGTTTATTTGCAAGTATAATTGGATCTATGTTAAGTATCGTTTGGGTTTCATAAACTATGCAAGTTCATGTTTATTTGCAAGTATAATTGGATCTATGTTAAGTATAGTTTGGGTTTCATAAACTATGCAAGTTCATGTTGAAATAGGCTATGTGATTAGATGCTATAATTGGACATTTTGGTGAATATACAACTTGCAAGTTTTGTGTTTGACATTATGCCAAGTTAAACATGTTTAAACCCAAGTTTGTATAAACCAAAACTATGCCATTTCATATGTCACCTACTTAGTTATACTTTGATTTGAATGCAAGTTCCCATGACTCATCATTTATGTTAGTATCGCTAAATTGCAAGTTCATGCGCCACACACCCTTATATGTTGTAAAATATTACATGTTATTGATATCCCCCTTTTTCTCACGTTTATAAAGTTGGGTCGAATCGTGTCGAGCCCGACATTTGTTATAATGTTGCAAACGTGCAAACAGGGGTAATAACATTGGGTGTAAAACATGAAAATATATGTTGGCATGTTTGGCACATGCCAATGACAATGACATTTAAGCGGTATGAATTGATATACCCAAAAATAAAAGATATGACATTTACATATAATTGAGAAGTAATAAAATATGTAAATTTAGAAAACACGATATGCTTAACCCGAGGTTGGATTGAGTTGTGATGTAAACCTGCCCGGACCCGCCCGGCTGTCCAGTAGTCACAACAATACATATCCAATGTGGGTAGTTAAGCATTGAGCCCAATAAGGACCCGAGGTTACACTGAGCTACGGTGTAAACCTGCCCGGAACCGACCGGCACATCCAGTAACCGTAGCAATACCTGTCTAATGTGAGTGGTCTGGTGCTCCTAAGAGGCTAAGGACAAATGGTAGGGTTAAGTCAACTATAACACTTAACCAAATTCAACATGTTAACAAGAATTGATGGGTGGGGTTAGGTAAATACAGACACTTAACCACTTAACATGTTTGACTAGAAAATCCTGGTAACGAGGGACCCGCTTCAGCAGTAACCCAAGTTAGGTATCAACGGTACCCTGAAACTAGGCAGGGTGGGGCACGATTACTGGGCTGATTGTAAGTGGTCAAAACGACGGCGGTGGGTGCACAGTGTAGGTCTCATGGGGTGCGGTCATGCACACTCCAGAGCAGACAACCAGGGCACTGGGGACACCAGTAGTATAACCTATGCCTTCTAGAATTTGTGTCGAGGCCGCCACCATGGGTCTTGATACACCCCATGGTGGGACCAGCATAAGTATCTACAATTCTTGGGGGCCGTATGACACATGTTAACGCGAGTAGGAGCCGATCCTTAAATAATGATGGGGATCACTTCACCCTCACCATGGGGTGCTAGTTAGAATAAACTTAAGTAGATGCAGAGATATAGCATGGGTGCGATAGTATATTCGGTTCTAAGTGACACCTCCTTAGCTTGTGACACTTTCCCATTTTTAGTTTATATCTATCATGCCCTTTTCTTATTCACATACTGAAGAGTTACTAGATTTACTCAGGCTTTATGTCTGACTCTATTTTCTTTTCGTCTTCTTTTCTTTCGTCCCCCCCCCAGGTCCACAGGGAGGAAACAGCTCAGCTCAGTCAGGCTCTTTACAAGCTCCAAGAAAGTAGATGTTTGATTTGGATCTCTTTTGCTCTGATTATGGATTTGGATATCACTATGGCGATTTTTGTCACTTTATTTATGTTTTATGCTTCTTTAATAATCAAGACAACTATGAGGTTGTAATGATGAAAGTATTTTGAGACAAATATGGAAATGTTTTGTTGGAACACATATTGATGAAATAAAAGTCTGCTTGGTTTCCGCTGTTTAAAATGTGTGTATTTATATCTGTCTTGAGTTTATCTGTGGCCTTTTACTTATAAACCTTCACCAAAGTTAAGGCATTCCCTTTGTGAGAGACCTTAACGGAGGTGAGGTGTTTCACTTGGTATCAGAGCATAGGTTTACTAGACAAGATAAAAGTTTTTGAAATTGTTTTCAAAAACAAAGTTTAAAGAAGGATTTTTCAAGAAAAAGTGTTATATTTATAAAAATACAAAATCCCCCAAATCCATGTGCCCTATCTATCTCTCTCTATCCTTCGTTTTAAATCTTTCCTTTCTGTTTCAGCATGTCTAGAGACCTTAACCTCCCAGAAGGAGTTCCAACTCCCGGCTGGTTTAGGAGGTACTTAGAAGCAAGGGCCAATGGCGCGGGCCCAGCAGACATCCCTCCTCCAGTGGCCGCGGTTCCACGTCCTCCTCCACCTCCTCGTGGAAATGCCGTCGCAAAAACATGTAGAGACTTTAAGGCAATGGGTGGAAAAGACTTTTATGGGACAGAATCCTTTGTAGGGGCAAGAAACTGACTAAAGGAGACTGAGGATTTATTTGTCATCTTCGGGGTTGATGACAGGCAAAAGATACAACTAGCGGTATGGTTTCTTAAGGAAGAAGCTTCCTATTGGTGGGAAGTTACCAATGCTCAAAGGGCGGTGGAAACATGGGAAGGCTTCAGGACAAGGTTTGAGATGAAATTCCTCTCCCAAGCTGAAAGAAGCCTGCAAATGGAGAAGTTTCTAACTTTGAAACAGGGAAGTATGACAATCAGGGAGTATGTTAATCAGTTTAATCAGCTGGCCAGATTTGGGCTAGACTTAGTAAACACCCAACACAAGAAGGCGCTTCGATTCGTCAAGGGTTTGAATGAGCCTCTACACAGCCTTGCCATGACCCATGTATTCACGGGAGCGACTTATGAAAGCTTGGTGGATATGGCGTTGCTACACGAGGAAGACCACGGCAAGAAAGTAACTAAGGGGGAAGAGAAGAAAGAGGGTCTACAAGCAAAGAAAACCAACTTCAAGAAAGGAGGGAAGAACAATAACCCCTGTGAGAAGAGAAGGTGCAATTTCTGTGGCATTGTGGGACATATATCAAAGGACTGCCGAAAAAGGAAGGCGAAGATGGGTGGTTGCTTCCATTGTGGAGAGACTGGGCACCAAGCTAAGGACTGCCCAAAGAAGAAAGGGCAGGGACAGAAAGCCGGATCCACTTCAGGGGGTCAGGTTCATGCGCTAGTGGCACCTCAGCAGGAATGAGGTAGTAATATTTCTGTAGAAAGTTTAGTCTATCTTTATGATCATCCAGTTCGCACACTTTTTGACTCTGGCGCATCACACTCTTTTATTTCGTCTGCCTTAGTAGAATCTCTACATCTAGACACTAGTATGGTAGAAGATCCCTTAGTAGTTTCAAACCCAATTGGGGGCTCCGCTTACTTGTCAATGGTTTGTTTGGGTTTGAAAATATCTATTCTCAGCGTTGAGTTTATTTGTAATGCCTTTGTTTTGGGCTTCGCGGGATATGGTTTGATCTTAGGCATGGACTGGTTCTCCAGTAATAGTGCCATTCTTGATTGTGAAAAAAGAGTAGTTAGACTCTTAATTCGGCTTGGTAGCACTCTAGAAATTTCTTGTAATCCCTTGAATGCTGTTATGCTTAGTTATCTAGAGTCGCTTAATGCTTCTGATGAGAATTTGCAATCAGTTAGAGTAGTCCGGGAATATCCGGATGTCTTTGAGGAGGTGAAAGGCTTACCTCCGAGGCGGGAAATAGAATTCCGAATATATCTTGTGGATAACGCAAAGCCTGTAGCTTTACCTGTCAGACACATGGCTCCAAGGAGAGAAAGGAGCTCAGTAGGCAGATTAAAGAACTTCTCGAAAAGGGGTTCATTAGACGGAGCATTTCGGAATGGGGTGCTCCAGTGGTGTTCGCAACCAAAGCGGACTGTTCGCTTCGCCTTTGCGTCGACTATAGGGGGTTAAACAAATTGACCAAGAAAAATAGGCACCCTCTTCACCGAATCGACGATTTGTTTGATCAGCTTGTAGGTGCGACGGTCTTCTCCCAACTTGATCTGGCAACTGGGTTCCATCAGCTAAGAGTAGCTGAAGATAGCATTGATAAAACGGCGTTCAGAACCCTAGACTGTTTCTTCGAGTGGCTTGTCATGCCTTTCGGCTTGACAAACGCACCCGCTTATTTCGTAGACCTAATGAGCAGGGTGTTCAGAGAAATCCTCAACAAATTTGTGGTTGTCTTCGTAGATGATATCTTAATCTTCTCAAAGAATGAGGAAGAGCATGCTCAGCATCTGAAAGAAATCATGGAAACTCTTCGAGCTCATCAACGAAAAGCCAAATTCTCCAAGTGTCACTTTTGGAGAAAAGAAGTAAGATTTCTGGGGCATATAGTGTCGAAAGAAGGGTTGGCCGTGGACCCCGCGAAAGTGGTGGCAGTGCAAGATTGGAAGACACCAAGAAATGCAACCGAAGTTCGAAGCTTTCTTGGGCTAGCCGGTTTTTACCAAAAATTTATTAGGGATTTCGCAAAAATCTCAGCCCCACTCACAAGGCTAACAAAGAAGAATCTAGCGTTCACTTGGGATTTGGACTGCGAGTTTGCTTTCCAACGATTAAAAAGGGCTCTCACAACAGCCCCAGTTCTAACTCTGCCTGACGAAAGCAAAATGTTCACAGTGTACATGGATGCATGTGGAACGGGACTAGGCGCTGTTCTAATGCAAGAAGGAAGGGTGGTAGCTTATTGCGGAAGACAATTGAAAGTTCATGAAAAGAACTACCCAACCCACGATCTTGAGTTAGCCGCCATCATCTTTGCGCTTAAGTCTTGGCACCATTATCTCCTAGGTGAGAGGTTCGAATTATACACTGACCATAAATTATTGAAATATCTCTTCTCGCAGAAGGATCTTAACTTGAGGCAGCAAAGATGGATGGAGTTTCTTGCTTCATATGACTTTGAAATTTCCTATACTCCCGGCAAAGGCAACGTAGTAGCAGACGCGTTGAGCCGAAAGAAACTGACCTTAAGCCCTCTCTTTGTGGAAAGGCAAAGCCTGGAGTATATAGCCAGTTTTAACTTTAGGCCCTCCTCAGATTTTGTACAAGGTTTGCTAGCATCTCTCGAAGTACGCCCTACTCTCTTGGACTCAATAGGGGCTGCACAACGTGAAGACCCTCAGCTTGTTGATGTGATTGATAAACTTATTAGGGGTGAGACTTCTAGTCACCTCAGTAGATACGCCATCGATAATAAGGGTTGGCTGAGGCGAGATGGAAGGTTATGCGTCCCACAAGCAAGGGAATTGACAAAGAAGGTTCTCGAGGAAGCACATTATTCCAAGCTGACTATACACCCTGGCGTACAAGGATATAAAAAGGACTTTCTTTTGGAACAGCATGAAGCAAGACATGGCCGATTTTGTTTCTAAGTGCATGACCTGCCAACGGGTCAAGGCGGAACAGAAGAAGCCTGGAGGACTACTTCATCCTTTAGAGGTCCCACGGTGGAAGTGGGATAGCATTTCAATGGACTTCATTGATGGACTACCTAGGTCGAGAAGAGGCAATACTAGCATTTGGGTAATAGTGGATAGGCTTACTAAGAGCGCCCACTTCATACCTATCAAGAGTAGAAGGACTGCCTCATCTCTAGCATCTCTTTATCTCAAGGAAATAGTTCGACTCCATGGGATACCCTCCAGCATTGTTAGTGACCGAGACCCAATCTTCACAAGCGAGTTTTGGCGGAGTCTGCAAGAAGCTGTAGGCACACAGTTATGTTTGAGCACGGCCTATCACCCCCAAACCGATGGCTAGACGGAAAGAGTGAATAGAGTTTTAGAGGATCATTTGAGACTTTGCGTTCTTGACTTTGGAGGGACTTGGGAGGATCACCTTCCTTTAGTGGAATTTTCCTACAACAACAGCTACCAAGCTACCATCGGTATGGCACCCTTCGAAGCCTTGTACGGAAGACCGTGCAAATCACCAACTTGTTGGTGGGAGTCTACAGATAAGCTTATACTTGTGCCAGATATGATTCGAGAGACTTCGGAGAAAGTGGACTTGATACGTAGGAGGATGAAGACTGCCCAAGACAGACAGAAATCCTACGCCGACAAAAGAAGGACCGACCTTGAGTTTGAGGTTGGGGACAGGGTTTTCCTTAAGGTAAACGTCGTTCGCTTTGGATCCGCAGGAAAGCTAGCATCAAGATTTGTAGGACCGTTTCCTATCATCGAGAAGGTTGGGAAGATGGCCTATAGAGTAGAGCTACCCGAGAGATTGGCCAGAGTTCACAACCTCTTTCATGTATCTCACCTCCGGAAGTGTTTACATAAGTCTGCGGAAGTGGTGGAACCTAGCATTCTAGAAGAAGCCGAAGTGGAACGTGAAGCGACTGTGAGGAGAGTTCCAACCCACATCTTAGGAACTGAAGTGAAAAAGCTATGCAACCGCGAAGTCAAACTTGTTAAAGTTCAGTGGAGCGATGCCGAGGAAGACGCGACTTGGGAAACTGAGGACAGAATACACGATGCCTACCCTATTCTTTTTGAGGGTACATCTTTGATCTCTCTTTTTCCTTAAGTTATGCTTTATCTATCTTTTTAGGTATATCTCCTCGGTCCTTTTCCTTACTCCTTAGGTAGAAAACAAATGGATGCAAACATGTATTTGAAAACATCTTATGGATGATGGCTGCAAATGGTTGCTAGTGGTTGCTCGTGGATGCATATACACACACACACCCTAGGTTATAGATCGGCCCAGTCACTTCATATTGCATATGCATATATATGTATTCTCATTTGTATATGGTTGAAACTTGATATGCTGTCATATAGCTGTCGCATTTGTATGAATATTTGTGCACTCATGTAGAATTATGAGTATGAAAATTTGCATACATAACGGATTCATGACACTTACATAATTCGCATTAAGGAGGTCAACTAAATCAGTAGACCGCCTGATTTCTGCATTAGATAAGGACATATACACACACTATGCATATGATCACGAAGCATTAGAAGTCTTTTAAGGATAGTGGATGCCTGTGTTTGTTGTTTGAGTAGATGGATTGTTGGATGGTAGGATATACATTCTTCCTAACTTGAAGATTTCGGGGACGAAATCCTTTTAAGGGGGGAGAATGTAACACCCCGTGAATTCTATAATGCTAAGCTTCACAAATTAAATTGTAATTAATACTAAATAAAAGAATTAAGTGAAATGGGTTACGCCATTGCATTCGTCTCGGAATTCTGCTTGAGATAGAGTCCGAGTTTGCGCGAATCGGACTCCGTATGAAGGAGATATGGCCTTCGGAAGTTATAGAATAAAATTTAAATTCAAACAGCTCAGTTTAAAATTCAAAATTCAAAATTCGAATTTTAGCTTCAAACTGGGCTGGGCGGGAAAATTCCCGCCCAGAGACCAGGTCGACCATAGGGTCGACCATGGTGTCAACCTGGCCTCCCCAGGTCGACCACAGTGTCGACCTGGCCACCCCAGGTCGACCATAGTGTCGACCTGGGTGTCGACCCGCCAGTCGACCTGCCTGGTCGATCCGGCTAGCTAGGCCTGGCTCGAATTTCTGTGGCTCTGTGTGTTACTAGGGCTGACGTGTCACCTCTTGATTGGCTCTTTGAACATTATATGGCCTAGATTCCTCCTGTCTTCATCTGACGGCTCAAAACAATTTAAAAATCTATAAATACACCCTAAGTCTCAACTGAAAATTCACACAAAAAAATAAGAAAGGAGTCGTCATGCTGCCAGGGAGGGATTGAACATAGCTGTCAAGAGAGAAAAGCCTAGAGACGAATCAAATTAAGAAGAAGATTAAAGTTTAATCAAATTAATCAACGCAGCGTTAGTCTACCCAAAGGAGCGCATCTCAATTTCAGAATTCAGAATCTAGAATTCAAGATTCTGCATTCATTGTAAGTATAGTGACGTTTCAGAATATGAATAAAAATTGTGATGTGATTCGATGTAAATTAAAATAGAATTGTGTTATTGTATTGTATAAATTCTGTGTATTGTAATGGTTCTATCATGACTTGTGTATTGATGTTTGTGGCATAAATTGATTGATGCAAGCCTATTGAACAATTGTATATGAAAACAATGGCACTTGTAAGTTTGTGGTAAAAACTAGAAATTGATCCCTTTTTGTTTATGCCTATGGCATGGATTATATACATTCACTAAGTCTAAGTTAAGGCTTATGTAAACATGTTCTAGATTTGAAACCTTTTATGCCTACATGACCCAGAACCTATGATATCATTCTTATGTTTATTCGCAAGTATAATTGGATCTATGTTAAGTATCGTTTGGGTTTCATAAACTATGCAAGTTCATGTTTATTTGCAAGTATAATTGGATCTATGTTAAGTGTCGTTTGGGTTTCATAAACTATGCAAGTTCATGTTTATTTGCAAGTATAATTGGATCTATGTTAAGTATCGTTTGGGTTTCATAAACTATGCAAGTTCATGTTGAAATAGGCTATGTGATTAGATGTTATAATTGGACATTTTGGGGAATATACAACATGGTAGTTTTGTGTTTGACATTATGCCATGTTAAACATGTTTAAACCCAAGTTTGTAGCCATTTCTTATGTCACCTACTTAGTTATACTTTGATTTGAATGCAAGTTCCTATGACCCATCATTTATGTTAGTATCGCTAAATTGCAAGTTCATGCACCATACACCCTTATATGTTGTAAAATATTACATGTTATTGATTTTCCCATTTTTCTCACGTTTATAAAGTTGGGCCGAATCATGTCGAGCCCAACATTTGTTAGAATGTTGCAAACGTACAAACGGGGGTAATAACGTTGGGTGTAAAACATGAAAATATATGTTGGCATGTTTGGCACATGCCAATGACAATGACATTTAAGAGGTATGAATTGATATACCCAAATATAAAAGATATGACATTTACATATAATTGAGAAGTAATAAAATATGTAAATTTAGAAAACACGATATGCTTAACCCGAGGTTGGATTGAGTTGTGATGTAAACCTGCCCGGACCCGCCCGGTTGTCCAGCAGTCACAACAATACCTATCCAATGTGGATGGTTAAGCATTGAGCCCAATAAGGACCTGAGGTTAGACTGAGCTATGGTGTAAACCTGCCTGGAACCGACCGGCATATCCAGTAACCGTAGCAATACCTGTCTAATGTGAGTGGTCTAGTGCTCCTAAGAGGCTAAGGACAGATGGTAGGGTTAAGTCAACTATAACACTTAACCAAATTCAACATGTTAACAAGAATTGATGGGTAGGGTTAGGTAAATACAGACACTTAACCACTTAACATATTTGACTAGAAAATCCTGGTAACGAGGGACCCGTTTCAGCAGTAACACAAGTTAGGTATCAACGGTACCCTGAAACTAGGCACGGTGGGGCCCGATTACTGGGCTGATTGTAAGCGGTCAAAACGTCGACGGTGGGTGCACAGTGTAGGTCTAATTCGGTGCAGGCGTACACACACTCCGGAGCAGATAACCAGGGCACTGGGGACACCAGTAGTATAACCTATGCCTTCTAGAATTTGTGTCGGGGCCGCCACCATGGGTCTTGATACACCCCATGGTGGGACCAGCATAGGTATCTACAATTCTTGGGGGCCGTATGACACATGTTAACGGGAGTAGGAGCCGATCCTTAAATAAAGATGGGGATCACTTCATCCTCACCATGGGGTGCCAGTTAGAATAAACTCAAGTAGATGCAGAGATATAGTATGGGTACGATAGTATATTCGTTTCTAAGAGACACTTCCTTAGCTTGTGACACTTTCCTATTTTCAGTTTATATCTATCATGCCCTTTTCTTATTCACATACTGAAGAGTTACTAGATTTACTCAGCCTTTATGTCTGACTCTATTTTCTTTTCATCTTCTTTTCTTTCGTCCCCCCCCCCCCCCCAGGTCCACAGGGAGGAAACAGCTCGGTCAGGCTCTTTACAAGCTCCAAGAACGTAGATGTATGATTTGGATCTCTTTTGCTCGGATTATGGCTTTGGATATCACTATGGGGATTTTTGTCACTTTATTTATGTTTTATGCTTCTTTAATAATCAAGATAGTTATGAGGTTGTAAAATGAAAGTATTTTGAGACAAATATGGAAATGTTTTGTTGGAACACATATTGATGAAATAAAAGTCTGTTTGGTTTCCGCTGTTTAATATATGTGTATTTATATCTGTCTTGAGTTTATCTGTGGCCTTTTACTTGTAAACCTCCACCAAAGTTAAGGCATTCCCTTTGTGAGTGACCTTAACAGAGGTGGGGTGTTTTATTTTTCACATTTCCTATTTACAGAAGTCTTGCATGATACTGCAAAAGTAGTTGAGCCAAGTATGCTTGAGGAAGTAAAGGTAGAAGGGAGGCGACAGTTTGACTAGTTCCTACCTGTATTCTTGGATCAGAAGTTAAGAAGCTACGCAATAGAGAAGTTAGGTAGATAAGAGTTCAGTACGGAGATAACCAATAGGATACAACTTGGGAGACTGAAGACAAGATTCGCGCTTCGTACCCTTTTCTTTTCAAGGGTATGTTCTTAACTTCCTTTCTAAAGCTTTTATTCATGCTTGTTTTTATCATCTAAAGTATATCCTATCGATTGAATTTTCGACCTTTAGGTAGAAATCCCATGGAGGTAAACATGTGTTTGAGACATGTTATGTTTGATGGATGCAAGTGTTTGTTAGTGGTTGCTCGTGGACGCATATACACACACATTAGGCACTAGATCGGCTCAACCACTCTCATATTGCATATGTATGTTTGTGCATTTTTCTTCTTTTAATGGATGGAAGTGAGTATATCATTATATGGATGTTGCATTTGGATGAATGACTACGTACTCATATAGAACTTACATGTTATAATAGGATTATTTGCATACATGTTGGATTCATGGCACCAACATATATTGCATTAAGGAGGTCGACTGAATCAATAGACCACCCGATCTTTCGCATTAGTATAGGGACATATACACACACCTTTGCATATGGTCATATAAGCATTAGAAGTATTTAAGGAAAATGGATGCCTGTGATTTACGGATGAGTATATGGATGATGGATGTTAGGATATACATTCTTCTTGGCTTAGAGATTTCGAGGACGAAATCCTTTGAGTAAGGGAGATTGCAAAACCCCGAAATTTTATAATACATTAAGATGATAAACTAAGGAATACTTATTAAATATAGGAAATTAAGTTAAACGGACTACGCCATTGCGTTCGTCTTGGAATTCTACTTGAGATAGACTCTGAGTTTGCGTAAAACGGACATCGTACGAAGAAGTTGCTAAGGTTTGAAGTTTGCACATATATAAGCTAGTTATATATATAAAATAAACATTTCAGAAATTCAAAATCAGTTCGAAAATCGAAGGCGGGACAATGCGGGAATTAGGCCCGTTGGCGGTCGACTCCTGCCCTAGGGGTGTCGACCCATGGATCGACACCATTAGTGCAGGTCGACACCCATGTCGACAACCTCAGATCCGAGTGTGGACTTGTTTTCTGACTAGATTCTTGAACCATAGGCTATAAATAAGACCTCATTCTCATTGTTTTATTCATTCTAAAACAATGGAGAACTAGATGCTACCTCTGCCTAGATTAAAATTGGCTATTCTTCTTCAGCAACAACAGTTAGGCAAATTCAGATATCTGTTTTACAATAGCTACAATCGATTCCCTGTTCTTTAGATCCAATCACAGTGATTCTATGTTATTTTTAGATATAAACATTTAAAATTTAATCTTGACATGTTTATGAATTGGATCTAAGCCTATGCCTATTTATCAGATCAGATCTTCCATTATTTGTATAGATCTCATTAGGTTTGTTTATGATGTCTCTATTATGATAGTTTGCCTAATCATGTCACTATTCCTAATCAGTTCTATTATCACATGTTCATCAGATCTGTTTTTATATTACTATCTTGTTATTATGCCCAATTTTGTCAATATATGCTTATTCTGTTGTTGTGCCTATTTCTTCCATCATATGTCTATCTTGTTATTATGCTTATTTCTGCCCTCTTCCCTTCTTCTTCCTATTTTTATTTTATAGCCAGGCTATCTTCGAGCCTAGGCATACCGCTGAAATATGTGAACGCGTTAAATTGAGAATGAAGGGAAACGTAAGTTGGGGCATAACTTGTATCGGGAAAGTTGGGGCATAACTTGAATTGAAAACATGAATATGGATTTGGGTCAAAAATAAACTATGATTAAAGATCTTAATTTGGGGCATATGATACATGATAAATATGACTTGGGAAAGGGACATGAAAAACTTTAATGAAATAGTAATAACTGTAAAATAATGAAAATGCCTAGATTTACAGTAATTGGAAACGGTAACCGCGCTTAGACAGGGGTTAGATTACACTTGTGGTAGAAGCCTTCCCGGACCCAACCGACATATCCAGTATCCACAAATGGTGAACCTAATGTGAGGGGTTTAAGTGTACAAACATGTAGCGTGCTAAGACACGAGGTTAAGTCCAACTTAAAGTCTGCCCGGACTAGACCGGCATACGCAGCATCCACAAATCGTAGGCTTAATGTGGGAGGTCTAGTGCATCGTGACACTGAATGAATGAATGAATGGAAATGAACTAGTAATACTTAACCTGTTTGAATCCACAGAGATCACATGAACGTGTCAACTTGAGTAGGGGTTAAGTAAACTTGCTTGAAATAGTGTGTGGGTTAAGTAAATCTTGGGGCGGTGGGTAATATTTATGTATGGGCCCACAAACTTAACCTGTTTGGGTTGTGCAATCTTATTACATTGGTAGGCATATCCTGTTGAAATCCTAGTAGAAGGGATGCAAGAAAAGGGGCAAGCTTGTGTCATCTGGCGTGTGGGATCTGTTTCAATCAGTAACCCATATAGGTATCAAATGAGTACTCCGAACTATGTTGGAGTCGAGGAACGCTTACTGAGCTGATTATAAGACGCCACTTGGGAAAAGGTTTCTGACGGCGCGTTCCATTGGGCTCATGTGCGTGCATGGGTCCGCCTATCCGGAAAATAAGACTTTATTGCATCAGTAGATATGGTTGTGCACATCCTATAAACGAAGGGTTGCCACTTTAGGGAGTGATACATCCTACTGTGGGGCCAGCACAAAGGTATCTATGGAGTTAGGGAGCCGATCGATTAGGGTAGTAATTAGGGTACATCTAGTCTCGCTTGTTTAGGAGCCCGTTATTATCCTTAGGGGTAACACCAATATGTTCAGTTGGGCTGCCTGTTATTGTATGTGGTAGAACCTCTCACT